>OX637339.1:15747803-16294965 GCA_951799405.1 Agapetus fuscipes | reverse complement strand
AATTATTACTTCTCGACGCTTCACGTACTACCTAGAGATACAACCAAAATCCTACCTACAAATGTAATACAGAATTCCTATAATTATAACAAGTACCTACTTAGCCTAGAGAATTCTACACTTATACACAATTATCGATCCTACCTACCTATACCTATGAGGACTCTTATAACTATAATTATCCATACTTATTTCAATATTTATATTTACATAACACTATAACTACCCAAACTTATTTCAATATTTATATTTACATAACACTACCCCCCACCTAGACTGTTTCGTCCCGGAACAGTCTTGACTCTGTGTAGGTAGGGGCATGCTGATCCACGTCGACACCCTGTGGTCAGGAAGAAGTGGCAGTCCACGGATTTCTCCCCACTGGCTCTCGGCTGCGCTTGCTCGCAGCACACCATGACGCTGATGCCGACTCCCGAGAACACTGCTTCAATCATACTCCGGAGAACCGCAACCCTCGAGCAGCCCGCAAGGAAGAGCTCTGAGACTACCGAAGGGGCGTCAACAAGCATACTGCCTGGTTGTCCCGGATTCCAGCAACCTGGAAGAGGACTACAAGGCATTGTGGGACGGCCTTGTTGAGCTGCGTGACTACATGTTGGAGGATCAGCAGGCGCGTCTGGCAATACCGAAGATGGGTGGCGGCCGCGCTAATCGAGACTGGCGGATAATCCGGAGTATGATTGAAGCAGTGTTCTCGGGAGTCGGCATCAGCGTCATGGTGTGCTGCGAGCAAGCGCAGCCGAGAGCCAGTGGGGAGAAATCCGTGGACTGCCACTTCTTCCTGACCACAGGGTGTCGACGTGGATCAGCATGCCCCTACCTACACAGAGTCAAGACTGTTCCGGGACGAAACATCAGAAACATCGAAATATAGCTGTTTTGAATACGTACTTTAGCAAAAATAATAATTTGTCTGATTACACTGATTGGTAGGTAGGTACTGTCTTTTAATATTTATTTTTAATTCACCAATATTTTTAACATAATAATGTCTGATAGTACATAATTATTTATTTCGTCTCAAGTCTTTCAAACACACAGGTAGGTACTAAATGTACATTCACACACTTGTAAACAAAGGATAGTTATTCAAAAACTTTTTCTCGATGAATCTGGAACGTTCTTTTGTAATATTTTTCAAGATTTTTATTTATTTATTTTATTTTTTTAATCACACACAATAATAAAAAAAACTATGGTCCAATTTGATGACTTGCTCAATGCGGTAAAATAGTCATTATGTTATGTCCAGAATTATGTCCAGAATTATGTTCCATATGATGTTCCAGAATTTATAAGCAACTTGCTTTTGCGTCTTTTCTTTTAACAAAAATTTATTTAAACACTTGTTTTCACAAAAGTCAGTTCACACAAAGTTCAATTTGAATAAAGTTCATTTTAACACTTATTTAATTTATTTTATTTATTTTTGGACAGAAGATCTTAATTTTTCTTGACAATTCCGCACCTGACGCCAATTGTTACGAAATTAGGGTTCAATTGTCTTCAAATTAAAAATACACAGGTCTTCTTCAATAGTTATTTATTTTACACAGTTACAAAATTTATTTTCACACTACTTTCTCGATTATTCCACTTGGTTTTGGTTCACTGATCAGATGACTTCGATGTGTTTGTAAGTCTCTATGATACTGGCCCGCTCTGCAGGCCATTCGCACCTTTATACTCTGTAGGGCAGTATGATCTAGAACCAAAGTTGCTAGACGGTTCCAGAGTAATTATTACTTCTCGACGCTTCACGTACTACCTAGAGATACAACCAAAATCCTACCTACAAATGTAATACAGAATTCCTATAATTATAACAAGTACCTACTTAGCCTAGAGAATTCTACACTTATACACAATTATCGATCCTACCTACCTATACCTATGAGGACTCTTATAACTATAATTATCCATACTTATTTCAATATTTATATTTACATAACACTATAACTACCCAAACTTATTTCAATATTTATATTTACATAACAATATCATATGCACTGGGGTAGGCACAGTTTTCATTTTGACTTAGAGCCAAATTGTTCCCAGCTTGGGGATTGCTACGCTAGATAATCTACTATTTTGTTATGTTTTTTTCTTTCAGCTTTCTTTGACTCCCACCTGCTGAAGCGGCATATGCTCAGCCACTCTAAAGAACTCCCACATCCTTGTCCCGAGTGCTACCGGAAGTTCTACACCATCTCGGATTTGGAGAGGCACGCCAAGACTCACAGAGGGGAAACTCCATTTCAGTGCAATGTAAGCCAGTCTTTTATCCTTTTCAATCATCTTCCAATATTAGGCAAAGATGTAGACATATAACGACTGAACAACATAGCAGTCCATCTGAAATGTTGAGGGCTAGGGCTTTTTAATTTCTTGAAGATTGTGGGTTGGAGTCCCGGCGGAGCACAAAAAATATACCATTATATTTTCAAAAGTGCTGGGTTGGAAAATTCATTGCCTTTACCAAAGACCGGCCACAAAAGGTTAGTTCAAAATCTAGCCTTACAGCAATTGGGTCTTGCTTGAGAATTGGTGATTTGTAGCGACAACTAAGCTCTAAAGTCTGGTCGATTGGTAGAATGCTTGCATTCCATGCCAAGAGCAAGAGTTTGATCTTCACCGAGGGTGTCAGTTAAATGATTTCCAGTTATGGTTATTTTTTCTAGTTATTTCAAACCCAAAAGAAGAAATCAGCATAAGAAGCCTTCACAAGAAATTAGAAACAGCACTCTCAAGAGCTGTAAAACCTCCACATTTACCGGTCCGTAGTCCAGGTGGTAACACTTCGGACTCGTAACTGGAAGGTCGTGGGTTTGAATCCCGGCGGAACACAAACAATATACCATTTATATTTTCAAATTTGCTCTTCGCTGGGATGAAAAATTCATAAACCTTTACCAAAAACCGGTCATCAAAATCCATCCAGCCTTACAACAACTGGGTCTTGCTTGAGAATTGACGGTTTATACAGCGACGACCAAGCTCACAGAGGGCTCTTGATGTGTGATACACCCAAAAACAGCGCTCACAAAATAAATCAGCCTAATTTAATTTATTTTTTATTTTTTAATCAACTGAAGTGGTTGACGTGAAGCCGGCCCCCTTACCCGTAAAAATAAACAGGTCTCCCTAGTAAATCGTCACATGCGATCCCTTCGGGAATAAAGCAGGCAAGAATTTACAGTATACGAGTATGTGTAGATTAGTTGCGTTACTTGTTGATTGCAGGAATGCGGTAAGGGTTTTAACTACAAGAAGACCTTGAAGTACCACACGCTGATAATTCACGGCAACTATCAGAACTACCCGTGCGAAGTCTGCGATAAAAGTTTTGCCGCTTATTCCATTTTGATGGCGCACAAGAATACACATTCAGGTTTTTATATTTTATCTTTATTTTATTTTGTAACATCCGGTCGATAGCTCAGTTGGTTGAAAGCTTGTGATCAATGCGAGAGGGCTAGGGTTCGATCCCCTACAAGGGTGTCGGAAATTCTGTCCCTTTTCAGTGTTTATTTCAAAATCAAAATAGTGCTAAGGTTTACTCGACACAAGAAGTGATAACCTGCCCTCTCTAAAGTAGAAAACCTTCCACTGGATTCTAGATTATAGTTAGATACGTAGATTTTTTAATTATCTGTAATTTAAGTTGCAAATTTCTTTTACACTTAAGATACATGCCCACAAGCAGACACAAATAAGTTTCTGCTTACACATTCTGCATGTATACTTACAAAATAAAAACGCATAATTTAAATGAACAAAATGTTTGCCATCTTTACCTAAAATAGAGGTGAAATTGGCAAAGTGAACCAATTTTACCCATAGGTACCTATAGTGTATGGTAAAATTTGTTCACTTTGCCAATGTCACTCGCAGCCTCTTACAAAACTATAAGGGTATGTCTATAATCTATAATCTAAGTTGCAAAGATATATTAAATGAATTCCCACAAGGTATAAGTTTGCGCTTAAACATGCCGCCTGTGAACCTACAATATAAAACCAAATTTCAAATGAACATAAGCCCTGCAACTCTTGCCGACCTTCCCTGAGACAGGGGTGACATTGGCAAAGTGAACTTTTTTTTACAGTATGGGCGGTCAGCCGCATACCAACCTATAAGTCAAGGAATTATTCAGAACGGTTTTTAATTGGTTTTTCAGAATACAAGCCGTACGTGTGTGAGATATGCGACAAGACATTCGGCAAGGCGATCAACCTCAGAGAGCACTACGGGGTCCACACGGGTCTAATGCTGTACAACTGCCCGACGTGCCAGAAGAGCTTCAGGTATCCAGCGTCGCTGCGTAAACACCAGACGGGACACTGCTGCGATGTGCGCAGCATACACAATGTTGCCACTGCCATGTCAACGGATATACCCAACCTAGCTGCCGAGTTTCACGATAAGGTTAAATATAAATATTTCTTTACCCTGATTTTTTTTAATTGAAAAAAATAGATTGGTGAAGAGGAATGCCCAGATTAACATTATCAATAAAAATTCATTCTTCAATATTAGAATGAATTCTCAATTAATAACTACCCAATGACATCTGTTGAACCAGGGTCGAAGTTATTGTCGATAGGACATGATGCAGGCAGGTTGAAACCAGCGTTAGTGTCAATAATGCAAATTCGAGCGCTGAGCGCTGCATTGCATCTTTGAATTTTATAAAAAACAACAACTGTTTTTTTTTCAGGTTTCCGTTACGAGTAATATTGGTGAAAATGGAGTTATCAATACTGGAAATGATGTGCCGACATAAAAGATCTGTACTCACTTCAATGACCTCAAGAGCTAAGAATCTTCAAAACATTTGTATACAGGCCGTCACAGACTTCAGATTCCCTATCAAAAAAATATTTACGTCAACTTATGTACCTCTCTTACTGAGGCCGTGTTCGGGGAGCTAGCTTGAGCACTTTGAACGCTTACAGTAAAAATCGTGGTGGGGGTAGCTCGATCGCAAACCTCCCCGAACGATAAAAAGCGAATTTCATATGTCAACCAAACAGCAGCTGTCAAAGCTCGGCAGAACGGATGCAGATTTATCTTAAAACGCATTATTGAGCCATGATTCTAATATTTCCAGCAGAATTTTGAATTATTGAAGAGCTTTTGATATCTCGAATCCACTATTTAACATTAATAATTGTGTCTAATATTCGTGTTGTTGAGGTTAGCTGTCAACTGTCAGTGGAACGGTATGAACCATTGGTGTGAAGTTAGGAACGCTTAAGCCGACCCACCTTCGCAAAAAAGCGAAAATAGCGAATGGCCGAGGTGTCGTGCGTGACGTCATAGCTCATAATATTTGCTTACGATGAGCTCCCCGAACGGTGTGTGAGTGCTTGAAGCGCGCTCCCCGAACACGGCCTGAAAGTGAGAAAGCATTGCAGAAATACCTGTAAAAGTAACATAGATTCCACATGCCACGTATGCGGTAAGCAGTTGCGCTATATTTGCAGCTATTACAGCTACAGCCAGAAAAGCGTCTCCCATAATCAAAGTGGGCTATCTGTATTGACACATCGCACGTTTAATAATAAAGAGCAATAACTCAAAAAACGTGAATGGTGGGAAATCACGTTTGAAGTTTAGACAACCAGTACAACTTGTATGGGATGAAAAAAGCGGTCGATGTTTTATCTCGGTCATATTCGTCCAAATTGAACGGCTGTCGCATTCTACCTATTCTTCTCGCATTGTTCTTGCGTTTTATTACAAAATCTCGATTTTCCCAATTTTCGAGTTATTTCTCTTTATTATTAAACGTGCGACATGTTTGTGTATGAGGCGATTACAAGGTAAATGTGGAATCTGTGGGTATGATATGATAAGTCATAGGAATTGTTAATAAAACTTCTTCTTCTTCAATCTTGAATCTCCAACTGCCTCTGCCCTCGGCCGCCGTCCTCCAGCTTGACACCTGCAGTTGCTGAGTTGCATCTTCCTCCCACCTCAACCTTGGTCTTCCGACTCTTCTCCTTCCTTCATTTGTATCCATTCATGATGGGCTTGGAGACTAGTGAGCTGGGCATCATCTGTAAATGTCCAGTCCATCTCAATCTCTGCAGGTTAATAAAACTAGTAGTAAATTTCACAGTCAAATGAAAGGTGCCTTCTTTCATATTTTGTTGCCCTTGACTCGTTTCCTTGACTTGTAGGTTGGTATGAGGCTGACCACCCATACTGTAAAAAATGGTTCACTTCGCCAATGTCACCCCCGTGTCAGGGAAGGTCGGCAAAAATTGTGGGGCTTATGTTCATTTGAGGTTTGGATTTTATTTGTAAGTACACATTCAGCATTTGTAAGCGCGAACTAAACGTGTAGGTTTGTGGGCATACATCTGAGAGCTTTAAATGAATATATCCTTGCAACTTAGATTATAGATATATTGACTTCTCTTTGAGTATTTTGTGTTTGCTTTCCTTTGTACTATCACCTGCAATAATTACTAAATGTTATGGTTGTTTTTCTTTTTTCATTCACTATATTATCGTCTCAATTTTATTAGTTTAGTACTTGGTATGAGGCTGACCACCCATACTGTAAAAAATGGTTCACTTTGCCAATGTCACCCCTGTTTCAGGGAATGTCGGCAAGAGTTGCAGGGCTTATGTTCATTTGAGGTTTGGATTTTATTTGTAAGTACACAATCAGCATTTGTAAGCGCGAACTACACGTGTTTGTTTGTGGGCATACATCTGAGAGCTTTGAATGAATATATCCTTGCAACTTAGATTATAGATTATAGATATAGATAGGTATGTGATATTGTTTTAGTTCCTGTTAGCGCTAAAATAAACACAATGTAATTATTATTGTCTTTGCTGTCTCCTATGAGCCAATATTACAAACATTTATGTGTGTTAAACCAACACAAATGAATAACAAATCTTTCTCATAATTTATGAAGTGGAGTATTACCACCCATACTGTAAAAAATGGTTCACTTTGCCAATGTCACCCCTGTTTCAGGGAAGGTCGGCAAAAGTTGTGGGGCTTATGTTCATTTGAGGTTTGGATTTTATTTGTAAGTACACATTCAGCATTTGTAAGCGCGAACTACACTTGTTGGTTTGTGGGCATACATCTGAGAGCTTTAAATGAATATATCCTTGCAACTTAGATTATAGATTATAGTATCCTGAGTAGAAAACATTACTTAAAATCTCCTCAATGGTGTAAATAAAAAAATGAATAGAAACTAAATCACTCACTAAGGGTGCTCTTCTGTTTCTTTATACATTTTTCTATTTACGCAATGTTGGGGATTTTATACAAAATTTTATACTGAAGATACAGAGTGTGGACCTCTAGGAATCACGGGTTACAAAGCTTATGATGATAATATTCAAATTAATAAAGATTGGGATTAAAAAGGTCCTGATTGCATTGCGGACATTTTATCCTTTTGTTGATTTAAGCACGTTAAGGTCCACGTTAGCATAGCGACTTTATACTGAGTGAAAGGGACGCACTTATGTCAACTGTTAGGGCAGTTTTTTTATCAGTGTAAAGTCATGTAAGCTAGTGTTGGAAATACCGGACCTTAGTGTAGATAAGAAATAAAATACATGTTTTTTTTTATAAAAATAATTTAGTTTATTTTGTACACTTCAAAATAAATATATTTTGATTACATAGTATTAATATTGCTGGTATTTTCTATTATTTAAAGGTACTGTTTGTTTATGGTAACAAGATTTGTTCTTTTTTTTTTTTATCAAAATGATGTTCTCAAAACTTTGTTGATTTTTTATAAAAATATAAAAACTTATGGATTTATGATTGTTTAAATTATAAAACTAAGTATAAAAGATTAGCATTTCAAGGCAGTGATATGGTAACGTACAAAACTAAATTAAATTTAAATAAATTATTAAGTATTGCCGCATTTTACGGCAATCAAAATGGCCGAAGATAAAATGAATTTGCTTACTCGGTAAAAACAAAAAAAAAAAAACAACTCAGAAGAGCAAGTAAAAAATAAAAAAATGTAAAGAACACAATACTGGCCTGACAGAAAAGACAGGATAAATAAAAAATAAATAAAGCAAAAAAAGAATACATGAATGGTTGTGAACTATCATAAAATACAAAATGGCTAGCTTATTTTTACTTGTACCTAAATGAGAAATTTGAATGATGCCAAAAATATGGGAAAATAAACAATAATAAAACACGGACTATTTTAGAATATGTTGTTCCTTTTCAGTGTTTAAATATTTGAATCTATTTTGTTGTTCCATTTTTTCACAAGTTTGGGAAACATTTTGGTAGTGAAATTTGCCCAATAACAAAATTTCAAATTTGGAACTCTATGATAAATATCACGTTTGCCAACCTTTTTAAATTAGAACACAAAAATAAGATTCAAATCTCCACCTGCAATCAGTCCGTGTTATTTATTTTTGTATTTTCTCATATTTTTGACAGATTGTCCTTTCCCGTTGCGCTAGATGATTCTGGTTAGAGACTGACTGATGGTGTTAATGTTTAGTATTTGTATCCGCCGCTTGGAGGGGCTCCGTAGTTGGTGTTTGGGTTGGAGCCCTGACCTTGAGGCTGATCGGGGAATTTAGCTTGACCCTCGTATGATACCTGTGGAGAGAAAAAAAAACATCATTATATGGTAGAGCATTATTCCAATTCTCAATCAATGCCCTACTTGGTAAATGTTTTACTTATGTTTCTGTACTTGCTAATGTACGCGAAACCTTGTCACTAATATATCCAACAATTTGCAGTTCTCAAAATGAAATGCTAAATATCTATTGGGGCTATTCTTAGACATTTTCATCGTCGGTTGAGCCCACGCTTTGACAAACTAATGATGCATTTGTATGAAGACCTGTCAATCCAAGATGGCCGCAAGTGAACAGCTGATTTGTCTTCATACAAATATTACAAAATTCGGTAGGTAAGAATGACCGTGCTGATGAAACTTCCAGCCCAGGCACCATTAGTTTGTCAAAGCATGGGCTCAACCGACGACTAAAATGTCTTAAGAATAGCCCCGTATGACATGGAAAGGTCAACCAGCTGTCAAATCGCTGCTTTTGACATATGAGTATACAGTCAGATGCTGAAAATCTCCTGGATGGATCGAGTCACGAATGCAAAAGTTCCTTTAAAAATAAATATCACAGCTGAACTCCTAATATCCTTCAAAATACCAAATTGGTTTATTTTGAGGAAATAATGAGAAATAAGTAAATTGACTACTGCGTCTCATCAAATAATAATAAATAGGGAAGAATATAGGGACAACAGGTTCTAGGTTGAATGAGAACATCTATCTATAATCTATAATCTACCTGGTTGAAAAACATGAGGCAGTGTTTTGGACGAAGCAAAAGATCACTCTTTATTGGTATCAAAAGTACCTATAAAGTGCTATGATGGTCACCATTTTATTCAAGTGAAATTTAAAGTAAAAAAGGATATTAGAATGATTTATTTCGGGTTCACTTTCAATGAAATTGCAGTTGAATGAATCACAGAAGGTATTTATTTTTTAACAGTTGATTTCATAATATGGTTCACTCTGTAACTTCTGTATTGTCGGTTTCACGGCTTGGGTGCTAATGGATCACTCCAGCTTCACAGGACCGCAGCCTATATTTATAAGTGACCCAGGTCTATTCTGGCGTGTTCCTGACCAGACGAAACGCCTCTAGAATGGATATTTCCAGGAGTGCGAGAAGTACCAACAGTTCTAAGTATCAAACATGTACATCTTCGCATGTACATATAGCGTGTAAATACCTATAGGCATCAGTGGCGAAGCGTGCCATACAAGCCGGTTCCCATCGGCTTCCCTTTTAAAATGATGTAACAAAGTAGTTAAAAAATATAGGCACAAAGTAAAAAATACATTTAAAACCAAAGAAACAATACGTATTCTCCCCCCATTGAAACCATGCAGTCTACTTTATTATCATTTCTGCCTCATTTTAAACGGGAAACCGATGGAAACCGGCTTGTATGGCACCCTTCGCCACTGCTAGGCATACACTCATTAAAACAGGTAGGTATGAACTTATACATTGGTAACAATATGTATTTTCCTTACCTCAGCGTTGAATCCGTTCTTCCAGTCAGCGGTATACCTCACGATCTGCAGTCTTCCATCAGGCAGCTGCACCCTGTACTCTCCCCGAGTGATGTCTCCATCAGAAACGGCGTTGTGGCTGTAGTCGTTGCCGAATTCGGGTTCCTTGACCGCGTAGTTGAAGTCAAAGGGCATGCCGGGCTCGTGGTGATGCTCGTGGTGATCGTGCTGGAAGAGCACAAAAATTAAATTAATAAATAATAGGATAATTTATTTGGTAGCTTTGTATCTTTTTGCCGAGTTCTTCCCAAAAGAGTTGTATGCGGCGAGTGGAAAATATTTATTTTTACGGGTAATTACTTAATTTAAATTTAAATTCTGTTCTAATTATTTTTGTGTGGTTCCTCCTGTAGTAGCTTATAATTTAAGACCACATTCCGATATATGTACGTAGGTTTGTATTGTCATGTGATGTATTGTCATTATGATGTTTTGTCATGTGATGTTTTGTCGTGTGATGTAATGTAATGTGATGTTTTGTCATGTGATGTAATGTCATGTGATGTTTTGTCATGTGATGTAAATGTCATGTGATGTTTTGTCATGTGATGTAATGTCATGTTATGTAATGTAATGTGATCTTTTGAGATATAAAGTCATGTGATGTAATGGCCATGTTGTTTGGTGACTGCTATTTTGTCATGGAACCAATAATTTTCATATAAAAGTGAGTTTACAGCTCACAAAAGGAACAACAGGATATTGTTATTCCTACAGGAAGTGAACTCTGATTGGTCAGCACAATACCCAGAAATTTTAATATGAATTTCGATGTTTATATTATTATATTTAAATTTTTACTGAGGTGGTAAATGTTTGCTTTTGATACCTCTTATATAAAATTGGAATTTCGATTTATCTGCTGTAAAATACTCGTAGTTCTTTTTGACAGATGAGTATTTAAATTTGATTTTGAATCTAATGGTTGGTAATGATTCCATTTTAAGATAGGTATTCAAATTCAAATTTCTCACAACTTTTTTCAAGAAGATGACAAACTTTGGATGCACTTTTCTTATGTTTAACATGACTTTATTAATTCGTTAATCAGATAATTAGGTTTGTTTTATGAGGATTATAATTAATAGACTCACATCAGATTGAGGAGGAGCTCCATAGGTTGGCTTCGCGGGCGTGGGGCTTGGTCGCGGTGGATTGTAGGGAACCTGGAATGTAAAAAAATAATAAGTAATAAATAACATGAAATAAATGTATCTGCTTTATTCCACAATCAATCCATCTACTTATAATCTGAGTTGCAAAGATATATTAACATTTAAGGTTCAAATTAAATGCAAGCCCGCAATTAAACGCTTATAAATTCGTAGGTAAACACATGCTGCATTTGTATCTACTTAACAAAATGAAACTGAAATCACAAATGAACATAGACCCCGCAACTTTCTACTCTAATCTAATCTAAGCTGCAAAGATATATATCATTTAAGATTTATATTAAATGCATTCCCACAAGCAGATATGTATAATTTCGCGCTAACACATGCCGCATGTGGACCTACAATATAAAAACCCAATCTCAAATGAACATAAGCCTTGCAACTCTTGCCGTCCTTCCCTGAAACAGGGGTGACATTGGCAAAGTGAACCAATTTTTTATATTATGGGTGGTCAGCCGCATAACAACCTATAAGTCAAGGAACATATACATGACAAATTACATTTTTTTTTTTTGCTTTTCCTGCCGTTATTTGAAATAGGGGTGAGATTGGCAACGCTTACGAATTTTTACAGTATAGGTGGTCAGCCTCATACCAAACTGTAAGACAAGGAACTCTTAAATTGCAATTCAAGAGAATAATATAATGAGCTTAGCACAAAATTGAGTTTAGAACTTTTTTCTCAGCAGACAAACGTCGCACTAGTGCAAAAAAAAAAAAAATCTTGCCTTTTCCCTAGCAACCCGGCCGTGTCATCTTACAATTTCGTCTTGGCCGATTCATAATATGGATCTAATTTCTAATGGACGCGGAACATTTTTGAATTTGTAACTTTTTTCTTGGCGAGCGAACTTTAGTCTTGTATGGTTCTGCCGATAACCACTAACAAAATATTTGCATGCTTGTTCCCTAGCAACCCGGCCGCATGACGACACAATTTTGTCTTTTTCAATTCATGTGGGGACCTCATTACTTGCTGAATCCATTTTGATATTATTCATTTTTATTCTCCATAAAGATTAAACGGAATTTATTTTGTAAGAAGTACCTATGTACGTAGAAAAAAAATTAAAAGCAAGTTTGCAAATACGAATGAAAATTATTGTTACAATAGATAGGGAGGAAAATAAAACGCTTCAGTCGTCACAATATGGTGATTCAATATCAACATAAACCGTCGTGTGTTCTCCTTTTTAAAATAATACAATACAATAAAATAAGTTTTTTTTAAATACAGTTTCAAATATGTTTAATGTTCACTGGATGCAGTTATTAAAATATATCCTTTTAGTGCGGTGAATGGTGATTATTCCAAATTCAAGATGTCCCAAGGCTTCTTAAATTTTTGTCTTCTTTAAGATGTTAAAATTCTAAAAAATGTAATTTGTCGTGTATGTTCCTTGACTTATAGGTTGGTATGCGGCTGACCACCCATGCTGTAAAAATGGTTCACTTTGCCAATGTCACCCCTGTTACAGGGAAGGACGGCAAGAGTAGCAGGTTGTAGATATGTCCATTTGAGATTTGGTTTTTATGTTGTAGGTTCACATGAGGCATGTGCAAGCGCGAACTTGTGCGTGTCTGGTTGTGAGAATGCATGTAATATGAATCTCCAATGTAACATATCTTTGCAACATAGATTAGATTAGATTTAAAAAACAGACAAATGAACCTGCCATTTAATTTGTAACCCTTCACTTTTAAACAATTAAAAAATCAAAAGAGATTTGTATTTAGTAACGGGGCGAGCAAAATTTATTATGCCCAACCGTTTTCGTGAATAATTTTGACATAATCAGGTAAAAAATATTATTAAAATAAAAACATAAAATTAAGAGGGCTTGGAGTAGTAGGGTTGAACATGAATAAATTCTACTTGACCATTTTCTGTGTTTTACTGTGGTCGTATTAACCAACAGTGCTTAGTACCTACGTAGTAATTAAGCTATTACTTAAGTGCTTGTTACTTTTTAAGTGTGAGACTATCTAAATGCATAGTGTGATCAAGAAAATAATGAAGATTTCTGTAAATCTGGAAAAACGTAAGTTTTACATTTTACACATATTATTTATTTATTTTAGTACGGTTACAGATATGCAATTATTTCGGATGGTTTCGGCTACAGATATTATATTTTAAGGAATCGTAACAGTGAAATACAAATAAAACATAAAATAAATGTAGGATGGATAGGGATATGGATAAGCAAAAATCACTGCCTTTGTAATGTAGGTCTGCCGTTTTCATTTACATTTTCATTAAGGTACATTATGTGATTACATTTTATGATTTAGTTTTTTTTAGTGTCCATGTTTATATTATTGTTTATTGATTTAAAAAATGTAATTTGCGATGTTTGTTCCTTGACTTATAGGTTGTTATGCGGCTGACTACCCATAATATAAAAATTGGTTCACTTTGCCAATGTCACCCCTGTTTCAGGGAAGGACGGCAAGAGTTGCAAGGCTTATGTTCATTTGAGATTGGGTTTTTATATTGTAGGTCCACATGCGGCATGTGTTAGCGCGAAATTATACATATCTGCTTGTGGGAATGCATTTAGTATAAATCTTAAATGATATATATCTTTGCAGCTTAGATTAGATTAGATTAGATTACATTACATTTTCCTAATAAGACATTTTCCTGGATGCGGTCCATTCATGACTGTCTTAGACTATTTTTAAAGATTATTGCAGATTCTTAATCCGTCCCCGCATGCGCGCGCTGATTGAGGTTTTACCGTTTCTCTAAAAACGCTACTAAGCTACACAATTAGTGCAACTTCTTGCCGCGTTTTCATGTGGCGAATGGAAATCATTTAATTTTACAGATAAGGGTGCCGGCGATACGCCAACCACTTAATTTTAATTTTGAGTTTCCCATCTCCCGAGGGTGCTCCTACTCATTTCTTGTGATTTCTTCTAAGTAAACTATAATCTATAATCTAAGTTGCAAGGATATATTCATTTAAAGCTCTCAGATGTATGCCCACAAACCAACAAGTGTAGTTCGCGCTTACAAATGCTGAATGTGTACTTACAAATAAAATCCAAACCTCAAATGAACATAAGCCCCACAACTTTTGCCGACCTTCCCTGAAACAGGGGTGACATTGGCAAAGTGAACCATTTTTTACAGTACCTTGCCAGTATTTTATATTGGGTATTGAAATAAACACCGAAACGGGAAATCATTTCCGACACCTTCGTTGTGATTCGAATCCGAGCTCTCGGCATGGAATGCAAGCTATCGTACCAATTGCAACAAAGTAAATATCATAAGAAAAAGCCGACAAATTTGACACCTTTTTTCATTCTCTTGTTGTGCTATAAAAGGTGTGCCAATTACTCGCCAATTACGGATATAATGCCTGGTAGAAGTATGTACCTCACGTACAAAACTGACCTTTCAACTGTAGTGAATGGCGCTGCACAAAAAAAACTCACAATGAACCAAAATATATGACTTACTTAATTGTCCGCAGGTTGGCAACAATACCTTGTTAGAATATAATAGCCGATGTCTAAATTGGGATTATAAAAGCTTTTAAGTAATGATGAACTTCCTTGTCATTATTTTTAAAATATTTAAAACTGAAAATAATAGCTTTTTTATTGTTCGTCGTTCTCTGCCACAATCATAAAGCACTGCGTTAATTCATCTCGATTGCGTTTTTATTAAATTGTATGGAAAATACAACAGTCCCTCTTGTGAGTTATTTACTTTTCATATATATATTTTTTCTATTTACGTGATAGATGGAAATCTTCGCGTAAACTTGAGCTAGAAACTTAAAATTAAGTTTTTTGTTTGTTTCTAGTATCGACAAAGTATTGTTTTTCTTCTGAACCTGTTGAAAGCAATAATTTTATCGATAGCTTCTATTATTATAGGCCTTACCAATATTACACATGATAGCTCGTAGGCGAGTAATATAGGTCATTACTTTTAAACAGGGTAACTCGCCTACCTGCTGTAATACTAATATCGACTGTTTCCAATACCAACTATCAAACAGGCCTTCTATCCAAACAAACTAAAATTCAGTGTATTTTGAATCATAATAACGAATTTCAAATTTATTTTTGTGTCACAGTTTTATCAGTGTTTACAAAAAAATCGTTATTTTGTATAGAAAATGCGCTTTAGGCTGTAGATGAGCCCTGAGCTTGCTGTTTGTAAATAAAACAGTAAACCACTGACTACTTAGCACCCAATTACAAAATATTAGTTAGCCTTTTGCCTATCAAAGTGGTCATGAGACGTTAGATTTTTTGAGTGTGTGAATTGTGCGGATTACATTACTTCATCTTGGAAGTAATGAGTCAAGTTGGAACATTTATTTTCTTTGAAAATGACTAACAATAAGTAAGTAAGTAATTGTCGATAATTATTTTGTCGGTAAAATACCCGCAAGGCTGCAGACTCTAGATTGGGCTTTGTCCCTGACCCAAAGAAAGCCATTTTATTATCCACACGCCGTAATGATATATTTATTGTCTATGCGCATCTTTATTAATGGTTAGGTATTTAGTTTTGCGCCAGATGATCGATTGGCTGCCATGACTGGCGGTTTGTAATATTTTTTCGACTGGCAATAATGATTATATAATTAACAATTGTGCGGGCAATCTATTTCTGTGAAACAAATTATTTTTTTGAGGTTATATTTTGTTTGTGCAATGTTTTTTAGAAATGATTGTGCGGTTGTAGCGATTGGAAGTTTGCCGTGTTATTCATACTCATTACAAAATCAATGATTAAAATAAAATCAAAATTTTACGTTCATCTTTTATTTAAGTCCATCTATAATCTAAGTTGTAAAGATATATTAACATTTAAGGCTCATATTTTGTGCACGGTCACAAGCAGACACAATGTGTAAGATCACATTTACAGCATGTGTACTTACCTACAACATAAACCAAAACCTCACATCAGCATAAACCTTCCAAGTCCAGCCGCCTTACATACCTACGCTGAAACCAGGGTGGCATTGGCAAAATTAAATCAAGATTTTACAGAATGGGGGATTAGCCTCATATCAACCTATTAGTATAGGAATCAGACATTGAATAACTTAAAACAGTACAAAAATACGTTTTTTTTTCATTTTTAAATTAATAGTGATTAACGCTACGGGAACGTACTTAGGTACCTAATCAAAAGGTAAGAAGTCGCAACAAAAAATATCTTTTCGATGAGTTGCGAAAATTATATAACCTGTCGCTAAGGTTCACCTTGGCAACTGCACCAAAGCAACTGGGTCTTGCATGCAAAATTGATGCAGACTGTAGCAAAGAACAAGAATATCAAGTACCTTTTATTTAATAGAGTTACATAGCATTTTGGTTTTTCATTTCAAAGCATCGTCGAAATCTCTAGTTAAAGATTTATATTTGCCATTTTAATGTTATGGCATTTGTAACAATCATCGATATTAAAAGAAACTAATTGAGTGATTAAATTGATGAAAACATTTCATTACCTACTGTTGAAAAGGTCAATGTCAATATAAATAGTTTTATTTAATGTTTAAATAAATAAATAAACTTTGGGAGCTTTGAGAATGAATGAAGTGCAAAAGCAAACTTTGTTTAAGATTACTTTGAGGTTTTTTACGTACAGCGGCCGGTTTCGAGAACAAACCGTTTGCATCGTCAGGTGGCCTAATTAAAACTAAACGTTCCAGGTGTCATATTAAAATGGGTAAAGAAAATCAACCAACCGAAATCACTAGAAGGATAGCACTAAAATGGACAGCTATCGGAAATCTAGGCTATATCCTCAACGACACGTCCGTAGTTCAGTGGTAACACTTTGGACTCTGAATGGAAGGTTGTGGTTTCGAATCCCGGCGGAGCACAAAAGATACCATTTATATATATTCAAATATGCTCTTCATTGGGTTGAAAAATTCATAAAAAAACCTTTACCAATGACCGGTCACCAAAGGTCCATCCAGCCTTACAGCAACTAGGTATTGCTTGAGAATTGGCGCTTTGTAGCGACGACGATCAAGCTCGTAAACAGGTCGATAGCTCAATTGGTAGAATGCTTGCATTCCATGCCGAGAGCAAGGATTCGATCTCAAGGTTTACTCAGCCTTCACAAGAAATGAGAACCAACCCCCCCGGGAGCTGGGAAACCCCCGCTTCAACTGAAAGTGGTTGGTGTGAGGCCGGCCCGCTTCTGCGGCGCTACAACAAGTGTCATACACCCCTATAGTCTCTGAAATCTAGGGAGTCTCCTGCACAGGATTTCTTAAAAAACACACACACACAGAGACAAACACACTCACACTCACACTCATACTCTCACACTCACACACACACACAGAGAGACACAATCACACGTTCGTAACAGTATTATAATTGTCTTGTATTCTTACCCTGGTGGGGTTGTTGGTGTCTGGGAACGCCACTTTGGGAGGGTCGTAGCTGTACCCCTTCTGAGGAGGCAGATATCCTGGCTGCTGACACACTGTCAGCTCCAGCAGGCCGCACAGCGCCACGATCGCTAAAGCCACCTGGAAACAATACATTAAAATTATATTAAGAGAAACTATCGCAAACGCAACGCAACTAAGCTACACATATAGCGTAACTTCTTGCCTGCGTTATCCCCGAAGAGGTCGCATGTGGCGATTCGGGACCTATTTATTTTTACGGGTAAAGGGGCCGGCCTCACACCAACCACTTTCAGTTGAAGTGGGGGTTTCCTAGCTCCCGGGGAGGCTGGTTCTTATTTCTTGTGAAGGCTGAGTAAGCCGTGAGATCGCAACCTTGCTCTCGGCATGGAATGCAAGCATTCTACCAACTGAGCTGTCGGCTGGATTTTTTACGAGGTTGGTCACCGTTACAAAGCGCCAATTCTCAAGCAAGACCCAGTTGCTGTAAGGCTGGATCGAACTTTTGATGACCATGGTCTTTGGTAAAGGCTTATGAATTTTTAAACCCAGAGAAGAGTAAATTTGAAGATATAAATGGGATCTACATTTTTTGTACTCCACCGGGATTCGAACACACAACCTTCTATTTACTAGTCCGAATTGTTACCACTGGACTACGGACCAGTCGATCGGATCAAATTAAAAAATAAATGCAACTGGTGTATTTTGATGTTCAACTGTGAGATTTGGAGCCTATCAGAAAGAAACAAGGAGAAGCTGGAGCCTTATTGGAGATGTGGTTTATTGGGACTCTACCAGTTTATCTAATGGGGCTTCCACACGCTTGCCAACCCATCACAAGTCAAGCGCACAGTGTGTCGTCTAGAACATGCTAGCTGGACAAAATTTTGTCTAATGGACTAATTTTGCCCAGCTTGCATGTTCTAGACGACACACTGTGCGCTTAGCTTCAAGCCAAGTGTGCAGTGTGTCGTCTAGAACATGCTAGCTGGACAAAATTAGTCCATTAGACAAAATTTTGTCCAGCTAGCATGTTCTAGACGACACACTGTGCGCTTGACTTGTGATGGGTTGGCAAGCGTGTGGAAGCCCCATTAGACGTAAATCTGAACTAAAAAACAACGAATTTTGAGCTTTTTGTGAAAATATTCTATCCTGAAGAAAATGATCATTTTCGAAATTTTGTTATGAATATGCAAGATATTAGTAGTTGTGTTTAGTTTGTGTGTGTTAGTTGTATAATAAGTCTTTGAAATCTCTAGAAATTTCGGAGCGATTTCCAATAAAGTGTCAAATCTAAGATTATACAACTCTTGTCGCATTTCTTTAAAATACTATTAAATTTTTATGTACTCGTACATTAAAATAGTATGAGTGGTTGGCATTTTAAAAAAACATTAATTAACGTGCAGAATGTAATTTTTAGTACCATTCAATGGGTAGTAAAAAGTACTAATATTAAGTATTATTAAGGTAGCTAAACGTGTGACTTATCATATTGCAAGATAAACTAATTTGTCATACAGTTCCTTTGTTTCTACAAATGTATGAACATAACTTGTGCATTATATATTTTCTCATCGTATCGTGTTTCATCTATCACGTAGGTCTGTCTATCTGAAATGAATTAGAGTCGGTAAAAAAAATGATGCAACTTTGATAGCGACCTTAAGAGCTAGCTCACACCAAGATAGTGTGCAAGTTGTTAAATGATAAGTTACTTAAAGTATCAAATTCGCTGGTATGGTCGAGCGGATAAGGCTTCGGCGCTCGAATTTCCGTTATTGAAACAATTGCATGTTCGAACCCCCCGCTTGCGCGGTGTTTATTTCTGACCTAAAAATAAAACAGCGACAAGGCTTACTCAACCTTCATACGAAATGAGTACTAGCCCCATCGGGAGTTGGAAATTCCCAATTTCAACAGAAGTGGCCGACCAACTTCAAATTGTGATTGGTTTATTACAATAGGTATACATTTTATATTTGTTTCCACACAAAATTATGTATTTTTTAAATTGTTCCACGGATTCAACCAATTTTATACGTTTAATATCTTATTTCATATGATAACGACTTACCTACTTACTATGTGCAAAGACGGTTTTGGACTCTAACCTCTTTGACAGATAAAAAGCTTTGTATGGATGAGAGACTAGCGCCTCCGACGGTTAGATTTGGAAGTATTCAGACCAAATCTAATCTAATATAAGTTACAAAGATATATTACATTTAAGATTCATATTCAATGCAATCCCACAACCAGACGCGTCTAAGTTCGCGTTTACACACGCCGCATGTGGACCTCAAATGAACATAAGCCCTACAACTTTTGCCGACTTTCCCTGAAACAGGGGTGATAATGGCAAAGTGCACCATTTTTTATAGTATGGGTGGTCAACGAATTGCAGTTTCTAATAAAGTTCAACATTTATGCTGCAATTTTTTATTGTATTTGTTTCACTGTTTTTTAAAAAAAAAGTATTGTGTGTCACTGCACGTAATTATCCATTGAAGCACTTATGCTACAACGACCTTCATTCCTTGACAGTGGCATAATCAACTGTACCCTTAGTACGAGTTGCAAAACTTGTGATTTTCCCCAAAATTTGCCGTTTTTGTTTCTTGCACTTTATGGTCTTAGCAAAAGAGTTACAGTGATGAAGAAAATCAAGTTCAAACAAACAAAAACGGCAGATTTTGGGGAAAACCACCCTTTAAAAATTTCCCGTAAACTTTACTTTACTCAAGTTTTGTAACTCGTACTTAGGGTACGGTTATATTGTTTTTACAAATATTTGTCCAAAAAGTCACTGTAAGACACATGCACATTCAGCAACTATTCTTCGCTCACTGCCACCGTTTGATTGGCCTGTTTAAGTGACCTTAAGGTGCAAGTGTGGTCGGATGTCATGACACCTCAACAATGCTTCACGTGTGAGTGGTCCAGCTCATTCACAATCGTGTGGAAACGCTGCTTTAAGCTTTATAAAAAAAATCTTGCAAAAAACGCGGTAATTATGTGAAAAATATTTCGTGTTGAAGTTTGAAAACTACGTGCGCTTTACAGTGGAAAAAGATTCTCAAAGTTTGTAATATTTATTTAATGAGAAAGTGTAATTTAAATAAACGCAGAGTTTTATTTTTACAAGTTGAGCTTTTACTTCACCTTGGTATGAGGCTGACCAACTATACTGTAAAAATGGTTCACTATGCCAATGTCGCCTTTTTTTTTTAATAGATTTGTGAAGAGGAATGCAAGTCACTAACCTATTCTGCCGGGCCAGAAACAGGTATTAGTATCATCAATTAATAATTCATTGTTGTTTATTTTAATGAATGATTAATTAATAATTACCCAATAACATCTGTTGAACCAGAGTCAAAGTTGTGGTCAAATGACCCAGGCGGGGAGCAAACCAACGTTGTCCTATTCCAAAAACGCTAGAAAGATCAGCACACTTGGCCCCCTCGGCCATAACAAAACTGTTACAGGAAAGGTCGGCAAAAGTTGCAGGGTTTATGTTAATTTGAGGCTTGGATTCTAATTTGTAGTACATATGTAGAATTTGTGAGCGCCAACTCGCACGTGTCTGTTTGTGGGGATGCATTTTATGTGAATTTCAAATATTAATATGTATATCGTGGAAACTTAGACAATAGATTATTATCAGGTATTTTATTTATGTATATAGCGCCTTTTCGTGAATGAGTCACTTTTAAAAGACGGTTTGTAGGAGTCTAGTGAATTTTACTATGAGTGTTTTATTCTGAAAATACAAGTGTGAAAGTTTTTTTTACGAAATTGTGAACCATAGTAACTGAAAAAGTGTCGTTTGAGAAGCAATGGTGTACAAATTAGTTATATGAAATAATTTTAGGTTTGGTAAGCCAAGACCGATTGCCAAACGGTCTTAAAAAATGGCGTCGGTCTCGGCTTGAGTAAATACATACTACAGTCTAGTGTTACTAATAGTAATTAATGGTTGCGCACTTGTGAGTGGACTGTATTTATGAGGCTGACCACCCATTCTGTAAAAAAATCTTCACATTCCCAAAATCTACAGCCGCTCCAGCACAGAAGAAAAATTGAAATGCTCAGTCTTCTTTATCGATATTACCACGGAGCTTGTTCTAATGAGCTCCATTAATTAATCCCTCCCTCTCGCATTTCAGAAAGGGAAACTCGTAGTACGACTGTCATTCATCCCTTTGCAGTCGATCTCAAAACTATGAGAACTTGGCGTTTTCATGACTCATTCCTTTGCCAAACTACCCGTTTATGGAATGATCTACCAGTATCTGTGTTCCCTTCCCAATTTAATCCGGTTTTATTCAAAACCAACATCAATCACCACTTCCTTGCAGCGCCTCACGATAGACAAGAACTCAAGCAACACCTCTGCGGCGCCCTTCCAGGGTGACATAGACCCCAAGACTTTCAAGAATTGGAGAGCCTCCCGCACACGATTCCTTAAAAAAAAATTGTCACCCCTGTCTCAAAAAGTTGAAAAAAGAAAGTCGGCAAGAGTTGCTGAGCTTATGTTCATTTGAGATTTGGGTCTTCATTTTGTTATTGTACATGCTGAGTTTGTAAGCGAGCCTTACACGTGTCTGCTTGTGGGCATACATTAAATATGAATCTTTAGTGTATTAATATGCTTGCAATTTAGTTATAAGGAAAATCTAGCACCATCTTAAAGTTTATTTAATACAAGAGCACCCCTAGTAAGGGATTTAGTTTAGTGTATTTACGCGTCCAAATAATCAATTAAAAAAATATATTACAAGGCACTTTCCGCAATGCTTTATATGTAATTTTCTACTTTTCAGACCGATGTATAGTCCAGTGGTAGCACTTCGGACTCCTAAATGAGATCGTAGGTTCGAATCCCGGCGGAGCACAAAAAATCTACCAAATGTGCTCTTCGCTGGGTTGAAAAAAAAACCGGCTACTAAAGGTCCATCCTGCCTTATAGCAACTGAGTCCATCCTGCTTGAGAATTGGTGCTTTGTAGCGATGAGCAAGCTCGTAAGCACCTCTGCGGTACTACAAGTGTCATAGACCCCTAGAGTCTCTGAAATCTAGGGAGTCTGCCGCACTGGATTCTTAAAAAAAAGTCATCCCATTACTTTTATTATTATTAAAAATAAACCCACAAAATTCATCTCACAGTCATCAGTCTGCTATGTTTCACAGTGCATTCCTTAGTGTGAGTATAATTTGGTATGTATTGCCATTACAGCTTATTACCCAGTGACCTTTATGTATAAGCGCAGTAATGATAGCCGAGATGAGCACTGCTTCGCGGGTCTCTCTCTAAGCCGGCGAACGAACAACCATCATCTTACGTATAATATTTGACTCTACACTGTACCCCCGAGCTAAAGTGAAGCAGTACAAATGTAGCATGGTATTTTGTATGCCTAAAATCTTACGGGGCTAGTCTTAGACATTTTAGTCGCCCGTTGAGCCCACGCTTTGACCAACTAATGATGCATTTGTATGTAGGCCTGTCAATCCAAGATGGCCGCAAGTGAACAGCTGATTTGTCTTCATACAAACATTAACAAAATTCGGTAGGTGAGAATGACCGTGGTGATGAGACTTTCAGGCCAGGCATCATTAGTTTGTCAAAGCGTAGACTCAACCGACGACTAAAATGTCTAAAATACTAAAAATATATTTACACATAAAAGTAAAAAGTGCGAGGTAGTTTTTCAACGATCAGCAAAAATATATTTTATGCATGACTTTAGTTTACTTATATTAATTATGCATACAATTATTTATGTATACAAGTACAAGATAATTTATTTTAAATGTCTCGTTTTTGTATGTGGCACACCTCAAGGGCACTCTCAAATCCCGGATAAGATTTTTTTCAGTTTTTGCCTTCTTCACATTAGTTGGTAGTCTGTTCCACTACATTGGGCCCGCAAACCGAAAAAAAACAACAGCAAAAAACCCGAAAGCACGGTCTCCAAAATTAGTGCGTGTCTGACGGTACGGATGGACTAAGTTACTTTTATAAGTACTACAGTTTATTATTACATTAGTTTATAAGAGTTCCTTGATTAATAGGTTGTTATGAGGCTGCCCCTCATGCTGTAAAAAATTGGTTCATTTTTGCCAATACCACCCCGGTTTCACTGAAGGTCGACAAGAGTTGTAAGGTGTATGTTCATTTGTATTAATTCAGTATTAGTTCTCGCTTACACGCCGCATGTGTACCTGCAAATAAACCCAAATTTTGATAATAATCGCAATTGCAACTCTTGCCGTCCTTCTCTGAAATAGGGATGACAATGGCAAAGTGATACAATTTTAACAGCGAAGTATAAGTAAGAGTGTTCAGCTTCATAGTACATAACTCGTAGGTAAACATAGTTAATTAATTAAAAACAAAAAAATATAATAAATAACTTTCTATTTGCCATGTTCTGTTTGGCAAACTGCATTTGTGTAGTAAAGTAAGCGAAAACGCTATCAAACTGTCAGTTTTATTCCTAAGTGCAGTCAGACTCCACAGGAGACAACTAAATGAGATAGGAAGTGTGAAAATGATGAACGTAAATGACGCCGCCGTGGCTCATTGAATTCATACCCAAACCAGACTTACTACAACTTAAACTGTCAGTAAATCAGTCATCTGTCACTGGAAGACCCTTTTACAGCTCAGAGAACAGTACCCTTAGTACGAGTTGCAAAACTTGAGAAAATTAAAGTTTACGGAAAATATTAAAGCGTGATTTCTCCCAAAATCTGCCAAGGAAATTACTCAAGTTTTGCAACTCGTACTAAGGGTAAAGCTCACACGCCACATGCGAGAACACACGATAAGAAGTTAAACTATATGTGTAGTTTAGTTGAGTTTTTTTTAGCGTATCTATGAATTTGTTTTTCGTTCTGGTGTTTGATGTTCACCGAAAAGACTTGAAATCTTCAAGTACCTACAGATGTTACAAATTTAGTTATTTGCCGGACAAACGTTCTACGTCTAAGTAAGTGGGCTACCTAGCAAACAATAACCAAATATAATTCTGTACCTTAGAGCATAAACAACGGAAGTCCACTTTTTTGCGTTTTTGAGTTAATGATGAAGAAATTATTATAATAAGCTGTTCTATAAGTGGTAAAAATATTGGAGTCCTTGGACTAGTTACTGAGATATCAAGTGTAATAAATATGGGATGCACATAAAAGTGCGAGCATAAACCACGGAAGTTCCACATACGTTGTTCACATTACTTAACATTAAATAAATATCGATAAAAGAAGATCAACAGTTTTTACGGATCAAAAATATCTCGTCTAGTTTAGAAGTAATGATGGTTTAAAAAAGTGCACATTTTCACTAAAACTCGTCTCCTGCACATTTTACTAAATGTGACTACCGTTGTTTATGCTCTAAGGCAGCGGTTCCCGAATGGTGTTCCGCGGAACCCTGGGGTTCCGTAGAAGGATCTCAGGGGTTCCGGGAAAATATTCAAGATTTCGATGTTTTTTTTCTAATTCTAGCTATTATATCGATTTACTCGTACCTTTGATATATTTAGATATAGATATGGTAATTTTATAAATGAACGTAATTATTATCTTAATTTAAAACACTGTATTCCGAAATCCCATTTAGTTTAGGTACCTATCTATGTAGGTAGGTACCGCTCGCGAGTGTAAATACGAGTTGGCGACGGGTAGCAAGGTCTGGCGGACGCACGGGGAGCTGCGGCGGCGAAGGCTATTCAAAAAGACGTGTGAAGACATGGAAAGTCAGCACCATTCACTCCTTCTACACACGGAAGTGAGATGGCTTTCCAGGGAAAGGGTTTTAACCAGATTATACGAATTGCGCGATGAACTGAAAGTTTTCTTACAGACCCTGCCTTCGCCTGCAAGTGCTAGCCATCTCGAACTGTTGCGCGACGAGCGATGGTCAGTGAGATTGGATTATTTGGCCGATATATTTGATAAATTGAACAAAGTGAGCAGCTCTCTGCAGATAAGACAGATAACCATGTTTACAGTGAGCGACAAAATATCTTCATTGAAAGGGAAAATCGCCTTCTGGATTGAATGTCTTGGACAAAAGAGTTATGACTGCTTTCCGCTACTCCAGCAATTTCTCGAAAAAAATAATCTTCAAATCGCTGCAGACGTGAAAAAAAATTATACGTGAACATTTGACAAACCTGAAAAAGTCTTTGGACGAATATTTTCCAGAAGAAAAGTTCCAGTTACAGGATATAGAATGGGTCCGAAATCCATTTAGGATTCATACCAAACCTTCAACATTGACTGTGTCGGAGTATGAAAATTTAATTGATATTAAAAGTTCATCCACACTCAAACAACTTTTCGAATCAAAAGCTACCACGAACCCGATCCAATTTTGGTTTGGCCTGAAAAACGAATATCCGGCATCGTCGAAAAGGCTATCATGGCGTTACTTCCATTTGTGTCAACTTATAGATGAGAGGCTGGGTTTTCAGCTTACGCCTACACGAAAAATAAGTTTAGGAGTAGGCTGAATGCTGCACCAGACCTCCGAATCCAATTGTCAGACATAAAACCTGACTTCAATGTTATTTTGTCAAAAACTATAAAAAGATTTCATTCTTCACATTAAGTTCATCTAACTAAAGTAAATATCTTTTTGTTATAACTAAATAAATATTTTTATCTTAAAAAGTATTTCTTTTAAAGTCAAACTATACTTACAAGATGCGAACACCAAGCCAAAAAGCCTCATTATGGTGTGATCTCACGTAAAAAAACAATGTTACAGTTAGTTAACTTCTTACTTGAGCTCTAGGCCCTACTAGACTTTAGGGCCTAGCTAGGGTTCCGCACAAAAACGGTGAGCCAAAAAGGGTTCCGTAGCCAAAAGAATTCGGGAACCGCTGCTCTAAGGTACAGAATTTAGCCTTCTCCTCAGCAAACAAAGTTTAAGTAGATTACTATATTGGTCGAAAACGTTTGTTATATTTGAAATATTTAAAAATTAGTAATTTTTGAATAAATTATATATTTGTGAAAATAAACAGTGGTTTAAAGTTTAAAAAGGTGTTGTTTAATTTAATTAAATAACAATAAAAAAAACATGAATTTTCACAGTGTTAATACACAAACCATAAAAAAATAATAATAATAATAATTAAGTAGGAGGTTTACCGGCTCCCGACAGAAGGTACTGATTCTCATTTTTTGTATGAAAAATTATCAAAAAGCCACTGATATATAAAAGATTTTTTCTTTTACTTTTACTTTAACTAGGTTCTTAACAGCATTGTTAAACGTATGCAGTTGACCGTTATGCTAAATGCAGGACATAGCGCTTTGTCGTCTTTTCACACAACAAACTTAATTTTGTATTTTAGTTATAACACTCTAAACTAACTCTAAAGACGAAGAAAGTATTTGTCGTGGTAGAGGAAGACCGATAAAGGTATGGGTATGGATGGACCAAATTTCCAAAATTGCGAATGAATGGGATATCCAGAGTCATAATAAAAGGAGAGCTTGTATGAAAAAGGTTATGACTGTGGGTGAAATGAAAGAAGTATGTAAGGACCGATAAAAGTGGCGGCTGATCTGTAATGTAGGCGGCTAAGGCCAAGTATCAATTTTCATTTTTATAGATGTTTTGTAGATTTTTTAGCGTTTGTTTGTTTGTATAACTGGATGTAATTAATTACTTGTATTCCTTGACTTAAAGGTTGGTATGAGGCTGATCACCCGTACTGTAAAAAGTGGCTCACTTTGCCAATGTCACCCCTTTTTCAGGGAAGGTCGGCAAGAGTTGCAGGGCTTATGTTCATTTGAGATTGGATCTTTATATTGTAGCTCCACATGCGGCGTGTGTGAGCGCGAAATTATGCGTGTCTGCTTGTGGGAATGCATTTAATACGAACCTCAAATGAGACATATCTTTGCAAATTAGTTTTAGATTTAGATTAGTGACGTCACATGAGTGAAGAATTTTTTGGATTATGCCGTTTCCATTCAAGAAATGATTGTCAACTATGTTGTAAAACTCATTTTTTTTTCACATGAAAACCCATACATAAAAATGCATTGTACAAATGTAGTTAGTGTTTACTTGATTGTAAGATTATAACAAATGTACAAACAAACAATCAAAGTGTGCATTTACACGGTCCCTTACAATCGCAAGTGACATAACTGAAAAACTCGTATATTCGCACAGCCGACCGCTATCTGCGTAGCGATCGTACGCGGTCGTCGGTAGGCCATAACTTACAATCGGTGCGGTTAGCGTAAATCAGAGGTCATGAGTTTGAATCCCCTTATAGTATACAAACTTAGTGGTGTTCCGACGAAGTAAGTTGTAGTGAAAAATGAAATTATTGTAAAATCTGAATTTTACGGTTTAAAATACTGTGGTTGTAAACTTTGGTACATTTCAAGTATCAAAACCATATATTTTTTAAGTAGTAAAAATAAAGAATTCATTGATGAATTTCTAAAATAAAATGCCGAGAATTTGAGTCCCACCAAAACACAGCGCGGCCAGGAAGCCAAGCCGTGACGTCAATAGATCCGCCAGGCTACCTAATCGAAGATCCAGCGACGTCACATCCGCCTAAATAAAAAATGCCCTGTTTTACCGGAAGTCGAAAATGCGCGAATTGTAAGGAGCTATCATTAAAAAACTACGCCAGATTTTACTTTTTAAAAAACGCAGATGCATTTTTAAAAACGTAGTTTTATTTCGTTGACTTATAGGTTGGTATGAGGCTGACCACCCATACTGTAAAAAATGGTTCACTTTGCCAATGTCACCCCTGTTTCAGGGAAAGTCGGCAAGAGTTGCAGGGATTATGTTCATTTGAGATGGTGTTTTTTTATTGTAGGTCCACATGCGGCATGTGTTAGCGCAAACTCATACCTACATGTCTGCTAGTGGGAATGCGTTTAATATGAATCTTCAATTATATATATCTTTGCAGCTTAGATTAAGATTTAGATTAGAGTATCTATGTAGTCTATCATTTTATGAAATAAAAAAAAGAGTGAAGTTACCCTATTCATAGACAAATCAGACAGAATGCGTTTGGTTTGAATAGCCACTAAGCCTAAAAACTTTACGCTACTAAAAAGCTTGTCTCGTTTGTACACGCCATCTATGCGGCTTGTTTGAACCAGAGGTCGTAGGTTCGAATCCACTCTGAAGAACGAGAATGCGGAGGCTTGCAAATCTAGTGGTGGATATAATTGGTGCATTAATATTCTCTTTGTTTTGTAACAGGTGTTTTACCGAGTATCTACTCCGTGTATCAGTTACAAATACGTGTTGCACGCTAATAAAGATTAAAACACATTGTAATGTATTTGTTTGAGGTTTGAGATTGAAATTTCAATTGTTTCATCTAGTATCAAAGTATTGATTACACGTTTTTAATAACTTGAATATTATATTATAATCTATCTACAATCTAAGTATAAAGTATATATAAGCATTTTGTATTAATATTTAGCTTAAACATGTAAGTGCGTGTTTAAACACGCTGCGTGTGTATGTATCTGTAAAAAATCCCAAGTATCAAAAGAACTTAAAACCTGAAAGTTCTGCGCCTCTTCTTGAAACAACGGTGGCAAAAGTAAATCATTTTTTACAGCATGGGAGGTAAGCTTCATACTAAAACCATCCAATAAGTCAAGGAACAAAACAAAAAAAAAATGTCTATAATATTTCCTACTTTCTTCTACTAATCTCTTCCTACTCGCTCCTTTATAGCTATTAAAAGCTCGACTTAATCTATATTCAAGACAAATTTATGATGTCTAACTAGCTTTTGATGGTATATTCTGGATTTCAACTATTGCTTAGTTTATCTGTTTTCGATTAATCAGCATCCTTCATCAATGACGTGACAACGCGGGGTAGATCCTGGACTCCTTGATCAACCGCAGCCACCGCTGCCTGTCCAACGCCTTCCTCCTCCAGTTTCACTACCAAACAACATACTGTTTCTACTCCGCTTAACAAACTTAATTCGTGTCTTCACTCTATCCAGGGGGGGAAGTCTCGACGGTCATCGGTAGACCTTACCGTACCTATTTAAAGATATAAAAATAAAACATGGCGGCGGATCAACAGCTGATCCATTTATATGGAACAATGATCAGCTGTTCAAGCATCACCATGCTTTATTCCATTCTATCTTCAAAAAGGTACAGTAAGATCTACAGACGATCGTTGAGACTTCCACCCCTGCGCCCATTTGGGTTTCGCCACAGCAAGAATCTTTTTCGATAGTTTATTTTCTTTATGTGACTTAGCCTCTGCAGACTTTTATTGACCGGACAACCTCAACGTCTTGATACAGGTGGTTTACAATTTGTCATGCCATATTATCAATAAAATCAAGACGACTCCAGTGGGCCGGACATTTAGCACGTGCAGAGGACTCCGGGATCATCAGAACTGTCTTGGATGGTGCCCCCTCAGGTGTTAGACCACTCGGATGTCCCAGGATGCGGTGGGCACACAACATTGAAGCCGACGCCGAAGTTCTGGGGGTGAGGGGACCATGGAGAGAAGCAGCACAAGACAGAGAGTCCTGGAGGATTGTGGTGCGGGAGGCCCTGAGCTTTTAAGGCTTATGAGCCGAAGAAAGTATATTATCAATCCTATTCTGCTTCAAGTCTCTTAAAATTTGCAATACTTCATCTATTCCATCGATCAACATAAAATATATAGATGGAGCATCAGAGCCGTTTGTTGTGCCAAAAAGAGTACACCCTAGGTGGCCCACTTCATACAAACAAGGTCTTGTTATAATCAGTTTCAAGGCAACCGTCAATGAAAATTTAAGAATATATTTGACGTATGACGGTGATATCTTACGTCTCATTTTTTTGTCCTTTAACTATTACCGTGTTCAAAGCACGTTTGCTACTATGGGAAGTAACGAACGTACGCCGCGCCGTCTATGTCTGTTATATTGATCGACGCCTTGAAAATATGCGAGTCCTTTCCCATACAATACTTTATAACCTAGCTGACAAATTCGTACTTCACTTTCTCCCTGCATACCTAATACCTTTATCTGCAAGCAATGTCTATTTACACATCGTACAGCTCTTTGTATTCTTGTCAACACCATAATTTACAATTATGACGGGGCCTCTGACCTGGGCGTCTATAGAACACGTTTTAATTGGTCCGTTTAAATGCGTTTCTGAGTTATGGCACTAACTAACCAGTACCCCGAGTGTAAGATCTACGAGTATGGTGAGTGCCTTTTCATAAGAATTATTCTTATGCGCACGGCAGCCGCTGGTAAGCTTGCTAATGTGATTTATTGTTATTATTTATGTTGCTTTACTTTTTGTTATAAACTTATTCATATTTAGGTTAGTTAGGTTCATCAATTTGCACGGTGCCGTGTCTATAAGTTTGCAACTTTGTGAATAAAGTAAGTCAACTTCACCGTGCAGATAATAACAACTTTTCAAAAGATAGAATTATTTTCCGGTATGTTTATTGTATAAGACGCCAAATGTATGGGATCCAGCACTGGATTGTGCCCTGTGAAAAGTGGGTTAAACTTTACGGACAAAGACTAGGGATATGAAGGTTCGGATAATGGATACGGATAGGGGTATGAGAATAATATTATTTCAGTAACGAATACTTAAATATAATATTTTTTCGGATAGTTTCGGTTCCAGATATTAGACTTTTTCAGGAGTCGTGATCCTTGACAGGTTGGTATGAGGCTGACCCCATGCTGTAAACACTTGGTTTACTTTTGCCAATGTCACATCTGTTTCAGGGAAAGTTGTAAAATGTTGCATGGCTTATGTTCATTTGAGATTTGGATTTTAATTTGTAAGTACACACGCAGCATTTGTAAGCGCGAAGTTACTCGTGTATGTTTGCGAGCATGCATTTATTATGAATTTTAAATGAAAGTATATCTTTGCGAATCATATCATAGATATGATTACCTGCGGTGTTGTCCCTCCTGTACGACAAGCTGCTCCATGGATGGTCTCTTTGCGGGAAACCAAAGAGCTGTAGACATTGCTCGTTACCGGGCCAATACGGTGTGAAGCTGACACGAAGAAGAAGATATCATAGATTATAATATAGCGTATGTATGAAAAATAGGATGAAAACTTAATCATTCCCCGAGACTACTGTTGTATTTTCTACGCCATGTTTTTACTAAGGACTTTGGAAATTAAATCAGCACAAATTTGACAATAAAATGATTATATCAGGTAGCAAACGTCACACTTGTAAGTGGCTATGGCCCTCAGCAACCGATAAGGTCATCAACGAGTTAATAGACAGTCCCACCCTGTTGGAGGGTTTCAGGTTGTACGTGCCAAATGACTATAATCGGGGGCGAGGTCATGATGTATTTCATGTACCGATGAGTCGCACTGACGTCTTGGCGCAGCATCCTTTAACTCGGAGTGTTAAACTCATTAACGAATCAAAGATTGACGTATTTCAATTTAATTTAGACACCTTTAAATCCATGGTGAAAGAGTTCCTCCCAGCTTGTTGATGGCTGAGAGGGTGCACTGTAATTAGGGTAACCTGTTGTGCACCATAAAAAAAGTGTTTGTTTGCATTTGACCTAGCAACCCGGCAGCGTGACTTCACAACTATCTATGTCAATTAAGTGTCGAGTCCATTTGCATTTTTCTCATACTTGTTTAAAGTAAGTACAATAGTAATAAAAACGAATGAAAGGAAGACAAAGTGGATTTAAATATTGCAAAATCTGATGCAAATTTACCGAAAAATTCATTTGTTTATTATTTTTTATGCGACAGACAATGTAGTGCGATTTCGTGACTTAATTTTTGACGTTTGCCCAATCCCGCTCGACATAATGGCGGCCGCCATTTTGCAAGAAACGTCAAAATGCGAGTTTATCTTTTAATACCCCGTTCCCTCGCAAATACACAAATGAATTTTGCGAAATCCCGCAATTGAATAGTAAAATTTCATCTGTACAATTTTCCAGTGTTTAAATTGTACTGTTTTGCATACGCTAGAGGCTCCCAAACTTTTTTGAAGATATCCTGTGCGGGAGACTCCCTAGAATTCAGAGATTTTAGATTATATTTGTTTATTTGAGTAATTGCTAAGGACTCCGTATCACATAGAGCTCTGACGTTTGTCCGTTTAGAATAAATGCAAGTATTCACATTGCTTCGAAAATTGATTTCCATGTTTTCCATTGGACCCCCCGAGGCCAATTTCCCTTATCTTTTCTCGATAGGAGTCTATTTATTTGCATAGGTAAAGGGGCCAGCCTGACACCAACTATTGAATTTAAAGAGATGGTTTCCTTGCTCGTGAGAAAGTAGAATATTATATTTTTTTGTATAGGCTGAGTAAACTTTGTATTATTATGTACTACTTGAGTAAGGTTAAAAAAATTAAATTGGAAATCATATCTGACACCCATGATGGAAAACGAACCTTAGCCCTCTGGTTTTGAACGCAAGCGCTCTTTTTGCTCAAATTGTAAAAAAAAACATTCACAATTATTGAGAACCTATTACCTTGGTAACAGGGAAACCCCTACTTCAAGTTAAGCTATTGAGTAAACGGGTTTGAAGCACAATATAAAAAAAAAACTTTGGGGACAAAGTGCAAGAAGTTACATGCTACATGTGCAGCTTAGTTGCATTTTGGGAACGACTGCAATAGACAGAAAACTACAATAAAAAGCTTTGCAATCGTTTTGGGTCGCGAAATGACAGCTGGAGCCGCCATTTTAATTTCAGAGATGCAATCTCTCAAAAATGCGTCGAGTGTTGCCATACTGGGAAGCAATTAATAGTGCAATAACTGGTAGGTATACAACTAATTGTTATTATCTACCTAACACCGAGGAGAAATATAATTGTTTTTTATAGTCTCCCACTAAATGCGTTGGAAAAAAATCGTGTTGCGTTGCTTTTTAGCAAATTTCTTGGATTTATTGTAGAACTGTCTAGACGTAAGGAATGGTTTCATATAACATAAACCATGCGTTGTTTATAGATATGAATCGTTTTTATCTTATGATGAAAAGAGTGCACTTTGCCAATGACATCCCTGTTTCAGGAAAGGTGGGAAAAAGTTGCAGGATTTATGTTCATTTTAGGTTTGGGTTTTTATCTTGTAAGTTCACATGCGACATGTGCAAGCGCAAACTTAATCAAGTACCTATGTTACTGTCTGCTTGTGGCATGCATTAAATATTAGTCTTAAATGTATCTTCTAAGTATCTTTTCAACTTAGATTATACTAACATTATTAAAGATCGCACAATATTGTCAAAAGAACAACAAAACTCTACACATAAAACAACAAAATCATGATGACACAAAGTGCAAAGACATAGTTTTCTAAGATATATTACATTTAAGATTTATATTCAGTGCACGCTTTACAACAGACTGTAAACTTGCGCTTACACTAGCTGCATGTAAATTTACAACATACGAACCCTAATCTTAAATGAACACAAGCACTGCAACTCTTGCTCTACAACCTTCTCTGAAACAGGGGTGACATTGGAGAAGCGAACCATTTTTTTACGTTATAGGTGGTCAACCTCACACACACAATCCTTTAATTGACTATGAATAAAATTTCTCTAAATCATTTGGTCCTTACAAGTAAGAACAGAAAGAAATGGCGGTTTATCTGTAATGCTGGCGGCTAGGGCTAGGGTTTCTCAAGTTTTCAAATTTTTGTGAAGAAAAATTAGAATTTTGTATTTTGTATTGATTTTTATGTTTATGTCTAAAATGTTATTTGTTGTGTATGTTCCTTGACTTATAGGTTGGTATGCGGCTGACCACCCATGCTGTAGAAAATGGTTAACTTTGTCAATGTCACCCCTGTTTCAGGGAAGGTCGGCAGGACTTGCAGGGTGTATGTCCATTTGAGATTTAGTTTTTATATTGCAGGTCCACATGCGGCATGTGTTAGTGCGAAACTATGCGTGTCTGCTTGTGGGAATGTTTTTAATATGAATCTCAAATGAGATATAACTTTGCAACTTAGATTTAGTTTTAGGTGGTCAACCTCACACACACAATCCTTTTATTGACTATGAATAAAATTTCTGTGAATCATTTGGTAGTATTTTTTTAATCAACATGGTACCTTCTCCTTCTTCTACATACGTGTCAGCTTCACATTGTATTGGCCCAGTAACGAGCAATGTCTACAGCTCTTTGGTTTCCCGCGAAGAGATCATCCATGGAGCAGCTTGTCGGACTGGAGGGACAACACCTGACAATTACGTATCTTGTTGTTTTTATATCGTTGTGCACTACGCGAGAGGTGAAAAGTGAACGAAATGGAGGGATAATTATAAAATCGATTGCGAATGAAATGTTTGCGAAAGACAGCTGAGATAATTGGGCATATAGCTGCAACTTTAATTATTACACGGGGATTTACAAGAATGGGACTGTTCGTGGCGAAATACTGTGAGAAATGTATTCAGATGAAAACAGCACCCGGAGTACCTAATCTAGTGGTAACACTTCAGACTCGTAAATGGAGGGTCATGGGTTCGAGTCCCGGCGAAGCAAAAAAAATAAAATATTAGGATGATTTATTTGGTGAAGGCTGTTTTTGTGTGTATCACACCTCAAGAGCCCTCTGCGAGCTTGATCGTCGCTGTAGAAAGCGCCAATTCTCTATCAAGACCCAGTTGTTGTAAGGTTAGATGGACCTTTCAGCGACCGGTCTTTGGTAAAGGTATATGAATTTTTCACCCAACGAAGAGCACATTTGAAAATATAAATGGTATTTTTGTGCTCTGCCGGGATTCGAACCCGCAATTTTCCATTTACAAGTCAGAAGTGTTAAGCACTACACTACAGACCGGTCTACTATAAGTACCTACCTTTACCAAAGACCGGTCACCAAAGTTCCGTCCAGCCTTACAGCAACTGGGTCTTGCTTGAGAATTGGCGCTTTGTATAGCAACGACCAAGCTCGCAGAGGGTTCTTGAGGTATGATTCACACGAAAGCAGCGCTCACCAAATAAATCATACTAATATTATAACTCAACTTCCATCGTTCTTTTTTTGGCGCCACTTCTATCGAAGATCGGCAATCATCGCATGGCTATTTGACCTTGGATACTGCGACTCAAAACAGAAAATTTGTGCTTTTGTTGAACCATTGTCGCAGGTTTTTGCATAAATGACAGCGTTCCTTGACTTATAGGTTGGTATGAGGTTGACCACCCATACTTAAATAATTGGTTCACTTTGCTAGTATCACTTTTTCTTTATCATTTTCTTTAGACATATTCTTTGGCTTATAGGTTGGTATGAGGCTGACCACCCATACTGCAAAAAATGGTTCACTTGGCCAATTTCACCCCTGTTTCAGGGAAGGACGGCAAGAGTTGCAGGGCTTATGTTCATTTGAGATTGGGTTTTTATATTGTAGGTCCACATGCGGCATATTGTGTTAGCGCAAAATTATACATGTATGCTTGTAGGAATGCATTTAATATAAATCTTAAATGATATATATCTTTGCAGCTTAGATTCGATTAGATTAGATTAGATTCAGGGAAGGTCGGATAAAGTTGCAGGGAATATGTTCATTTAAGATATAGGTTTTTATGTTGTAAGTTCACATGCGGCATGAACTAACGTGTGCCTGCTTATGGGCATGCATTAAATAAGAGACTTACGTATCAATATATCTTTACAACTTAGATTACAGTTTTTTTTTTCACGGGGGTTCGTCACTTCATTACCCAACTCTTAAAAACAATGTAACTCTGTGTACGAACACACCCCCATATGTTGGCTGGTTCAGCCTTGGCCCGGATCGCGCCCAACAATAGATCGTGCGCGGGGATCGAACCCACGCCCTCCGCTTGCAGACATCCGCGCCGAAATCACGGAGGAATCGCTAACCTTTAGGGAAGTGAGCGCGCCTAGGAATCCTAGCTCTGTACTAAAACTTCTGTTGGCTCAATGTGAACTGTGTCTCAAATTGTTAACACGCTCGTGTTAAATTTTGGTATATTTACGCAGGTTTGAAATGCAACCAAAATGTAAACTTTATTGCAGGCGCGTGCATACCTATTGCGTAGGGTAAAGGCTAATACGTTTCAAAATAAATGTTTTCTCCCACTCCTTTAAAATGACTCTTTTTTTTATTTAAAAAAAAAATGTATGTATGTATATTTGTGAAGAGAAATGCAATTCACCAACCTTTTATGTCTAGCCAGAAACAGATTTTATATCATCAATTCCTTGATTTATAGGTTGGTACGAGGCTGACCACCCATACTGTAAAAAATGGTACACTTTGCCAATGTCACCCCTGTGTCAGGGAAGGTTGGAAAAAGTTGTAGGGCTTATGTTTATTTGAGGTTTGGATTTTATTTGTAAGCACACATTCAGCACTTGTAAGTGCGAACTACACGTGTTTGTTTGAGGGCATGCATTTGATATGAGCTTTAAATGTTAATATATCTTTGCAACTTAGATTATAGATTATTATAGAATTGATAATTCATTATTGTATATTTTGAATTGAATGTGAATGAATTGTTAATTAATAATTATTCAATGACATCTGTTCAACAAAAATCAAAGTTATGGTCAAATCGCAAGCGGGGATTGAACCAGCGTTATTCAATTCCATATACGCTAGAAGGATTTGCCACTTGATCCCTCGGCCATTTGAAATTGACTGAAGTGCTAGCGATGGCTCCAATCGAACTTAAATTAAAAATTTTAAATCTATATATATCTAGCTTAAATGTTTTTTTACCAAATTTTTCCCATCTATTAGGCGCATATGCCTGTATGGGATGCACGCCTCTGCTTTATTGTACTGTAATAACATCATGCGAATGGTAATACATAATGTTCTTTAAAAACCATCAATACTTCTCATGCCAAGTTTAGATTTTTTTTCTAGGACATTCATATTGAGATTTTTTTTTTGTGGTTTTGCAGGCACGGTTAGCGATCATCATGGAAAAAAGAATATTGTGCTTCTCACAAATCGCTGTGTCAGGTTCTTCAACCAAGATGTTCTCCTTCAACCTGAAGGTTGTCGTCCATCAATTCTTGCCTGTATGACGAGATGTATTGGCCAACATTTCTCATTCGTCTTGTCTTTGTTAAAGATTGAATCTGAGACATCGATTTGAAAGAAGCTAAATATCTCTTTCATGAAGCAGTAGCTATAATCTATATACTAAGTTGGAAAGATATAATAACATTCAAGATTCATATGAAATGGATGCTCACAAGCAGACACGTGTTAGTTCGTGCTTAGATGTGATTATACAAACAAAATAAAAGCTCAAATCTCAAATGAACATGAGCCCTGCAAGTTTGCCGATTTTCTCTGAAGCAGAGGTTACAAAGTGAACCAATTCTTACAGTTTGGATGCTAAGCCTCCAACCAATCTGTAAATCGACGAACCCTAATAGGAATGGATTTTTTAGGTGCAATATGCTAAAGCCGTGTTAATAATAATCTATAATCTAAGTTGCAACGATATATTCATTTACAGCTCTCAGATGTATGCCCACAAACCAACACGTGTAGTTTGCGCTTATAAATGCTGAATGTGTACTTACAAATAAAATCCAAACCTCAAATGAACAGAAGCCCCACAACTTTTGCCGACCTTCCCTGAAACAGGGGTGACATTGGCAAAGTGAACCATTTTTTACAGTAAAGGTGGTCAGCCTCATACCAACCTATAAGTCTATTCGTTAAAAAAAAATATTCTTATCATAAAAACCTGAACGAAAGCTGGTTTCAAGGAAAATATCTTTGAAATTTTGCAACAACTTTAGATTATATTAAAGCTCAAATGTGGTAATTTACTTTAGGGAGTTCGGAATAGGTTTTTTCGTGCAGAATTACAAAGCATTGCGACACATTATCTAGGACTGTATTTAATGCAAATTTATGAACTTTAGGTAGTATTAATACTATCTGAAGTTATTTATTTATATTATTTAGTGAGCGCCGTTCTTGTGTAAATCACACATCTAGGGCCTTCTACGAGCAAAGCCCCTACATTGAGGTGCTGTGAGACTAGATGAAAACTTTAAATTTTCTTCAAAAGGATTCAAAAGTTTCAATTTAGATCTCAATTTCAAGGTTAAGTGCATTTTGTAATATGATATGAATATATTTGAACTATAAAGCAGGATTGCCTTATAGGTTAGGTAAGTTTGCCTGTATGGGATGCACGCCTCGATATGCACCTTCTATATGTTTTGTTTACTGTTTTGTTTGACTTGAAAATGAAATTTTTAAAAGCGATATTCCTTAACTTCTACATAGGTTGATATGTGGCTGACAAAATGGTTCACTTTGCCAACGCCACCCGTGTTTCAGGCGAGGTCGGCAAGAGTTGCAGGATTTATACTCATTTAAGATTTAGGTTTTAATTTTATAAGTAAGTACACATGCAGCGAGTGTGAGGTAGAACTGGGTAGAACTGAAACGTGTCTGCTTGTCGAGATAGATACATACATTTGATATGAATCTGAGAGGTTGATATCTTTATGTAACTTAAGATTGTAAAGTAAATGCACACCATTTTGAATTATGAAGAATTGACAGGTGCTAGAGATACAAGTTTTTTCATCTACCTACATTTTTTTTAAATATATCTATCTGTTCTGCATCTAGCCCGGACAATTAGTGAAGTCACATTTTTTTCCTTCATTTTAAATGTGCGGAGTCCATTACAAAAAAATTATGTCAAAAAAATCGCCACCTTAAAGGTAAAACTAAATAAGTGCTGATTCACTGATTTGAGAAATCGTGAATTAAACATTTTATCGGATGTAACTTCTCACAGTAAGTAAACTTTTTATGACAGACTTCATAAACTACAGAATTTTCACATTTTGTACTGTTTTTTCTCGTAGAAAATAAGAAAAAGGTGCATATTTTACTTGAGAAACCCATTTTAATATGCCACTTTTTCAGTTTTACCTTCAAGGTATCAAATTATCGATAACATGGCATCAACAAATGTTGTAAACAAAACAAATCAATTATTTTTTTAATCAGAATATTTTCTTACCTTGCATGAAGACATCTTGAATTTTTCTTTTAAAAATCACTTCACTGACTGAAAAAATAAGCGACGAACAGCTCAATAAGTAATTTAAAAAACATGTACAAAATGGCGCGTTTCCCAATGCTGCCAACGATAATGAGAAAATTCGAAATTCAAATAATTACAGTGTGCCATAAACGAAAAACAAAAAACCCAACCACACGCAATCGTAGACGTTTAACTTTTAAACCATCCATTAGATACCTAGCATACTATTATTTTTTACTCACACTGCAATTATACATACGTTTTATTATTAATTAACTGTGTGTTATTGCGTAATAATGTACAATTAATTAAATAATTATTAATTACATTTTAATTAAGATTAAAGAGGAAATGGAATGTGCAAGTATAGCGTAATGTTTTGATGCGAAATAATTTGGCATGTTTTTTGCATGCTTTCTGTTAGTACGTTTATTTATTATTCATCTCATCTCACTGAGTGATCTCTGTCATTTTATTTTATAGATAAAAAATAGTACGAAGCAAATGATTTTTTAAAACAATTGCACTTTAAAATATCTCAGATAAATCGTTATAAGTTTTAATGCAAAACATATCTTAATTCCTAGTAAAAAAAATATGTGCATGCTTGCATATCGTAGGGAGTAAATAATGTATAGAAGTTCGCTTTTCAACAGTGCCTCCAGTGAGCGTAAATGGCAACGTGAATTCCAGTACAAATTGTCTACCCCACATGTGGGTACAGTACTTTTTTATACTAGCAGTTGTTAAAATCTTGTTAATTTTAAACGAAAATAAATGTCTTTGGAGAACGGAATCTAATATTTTTCTAATGATTTTATTAGATCAAAAAAAAAAATACACATTAGTATACTACACAACTTTCGTTTTCGAATTTTCAAATGACTAAATAACTGATGAAAACAAGGCTTAGGAAACCTTACCGGTATTGTATTTTAGGTTTGAAATTAACAACAAGAAGAACAATCCATTTCTGCGCACTCAGTGGGGATCGTACCCTAGCTCTTGGCAAGGAATGCAAGCATTCTACCAACTGAGAGAGCTTGTACTCATTGCTTGGGAAGGCTGAGTAAGCTTTGCCGATATTTATTCTCAGTGGGAATCGAATTCTAACTGTCGGCATGAAATGCAAGCGATCTACTAACTACCTATCGATCGGGCTACAATTTTTGTTATATTTAAAAATTGTCTGGAATATTACTTGTATTGCTTTTAATTTTACTTTAATTGTTTTACAAGATATTTAATTAATTATTTGCATTTTTTTAACGTGGCAACATTGGGAATCACTGGTTTTAAAGTATAAAAAGTTCGAGACGGTATAATATCCTTGTAGGTATGTACTGTTTGTCAACACTTCCACACTTTAAAATAAGGGTTGAAAATTAACTTATATTTTTTAATTTAATTAAAAAAAAAATGTAATAAAATACATTGATACATCTTTCTAAAGATTAAGCATTTACTATTAAGCGTTCGTTAATATAAAGTTCATAGTTATTTTTTTTTAAATATCACATGTGTAAATATATTATACTCCATTTGTATGAAACAAAACAATCTGAAGCTTAGATTTTTTAATAACACTGGAGTTTCTTATTCCTTTAGAACAGAAATTGAGCTGCATAGAACCAAAAATGGCAAAACAAAGAAAATAAATTTCAAAGTATAGCCATATTTTAATATCATTTTAGGGAACAATTCCAAATCCCCATCTTTGGATACTATATAAATCATTTATCTTTACAGTGAGGTAAAAAAAAAATTGAACTTGGAACTTTTCTCAGCGGGCACTTTCAGTCTTGTATGGGACTGCCATACTCCTAAGCCACCAATAACGAAATATTTGTGTGCCTTTTTACTAGCAACCCGGCAGGGTAACGGCACAATATTGCCGATTCAAATTCACGTGCGGACCTCATTAGAAAATAATTTAAATTTTTTTCAAACGTTAATTTTCAACCCTTTTAGTTCGAAATTTAAAATGAAATATATTTTCTTCCATCTCTTATTTAATCCTCTTGTTATTACTTGAAAAAAAATGGGGTAGGTACAGTTTTTGTTATTATTTTTTTGAAAATATTTTAAATATTTCTAACCGACCTTTGTGTACGAGAGCGACCGTCTTTATTCGCGGATGTAAGTCAACTGACTTGGCGAAGCTCAGTGCGTCTTCTTAAATACTCTTCTCTTAACACCGACAATGCTACACGGTCTTATTCACAGTCATACGTACACTAAGTAATCACTTACTCCTTCCTTTATGATATCATATCGACGTTTAAAAGGAAGTAAGCGAAATAAGCGACGTTTGGTATTTATTGATTTAAAAATGTAATTTGTCGTGTATGTTCCTTGACTTATACGTTGGTATGCGGCTGACCACCCATGCTGTAAAAATGGTTCACTTTGCCAATGTCACCCCTGTTTCAGGGAAGGACGGCAAGAGTTGCAGGGGGTATGCCCATTTGAGATTTGGTTTTTATGTTGTAGGTTCACATGCGGCATGTGAAAATGCATGTAATGTGAATCTCCAATGTAACATATCTTTGCAACTTAGATTAGATTAGATTGGTCAAAAATGAGTTGCTATCCAACTTAAAATTTTCTGCTCTTTCTAATGCGTCAACTCCCATAGCTCTATGAACTTTTTGTTTTTGTTGTTTATGCCCAAGCAAACAACTGCGTTTTCAAAGTATGGTTTTGGTGTAACCGATAAGATTTTGGCCTTTATTGTCCTTTTTCCTCCTTGTGACATAAAAAATCGTAAAGCATCGCAAAACCACATTAATAGGAATGCCAATAAATGCCTTTTTTTTGTTTTATTTTACAGCTGTTTTGATTTTAATGATATGAAAACAAAAAATATATATATGCGATTTTTCTGCAATCTCAAACTACAAACTGTTCTCCTGAATAATTAAGTTTTTGTCGCTTATGCCCTATTACCTTTTAACCGTCGATATCCTTGCGCGATCACGTCCTGGAGATTAGAGTACCTCTCTGCATTGGGGGAAGTTTGATCCAGTCTGCTAAATCTGTGAGACTTTTGGGAGTTATGCTGGATCGGAATCTCACAATGGAGGAGCAGGTTGACAAAACGATAGCTGCTTCATTTCTTGGCTTACTCCAAATAAGGGCTATCAGGAGGTGTCTACCGCTGGGTTTGGTGAGTGCTTTTGTGGTCGCTATACTGATATTCAGGATGTCAAAATTCTCTCACATCACTCCGCTGTTGAAAGAACTACATTGGCTTCGTTTTCTTGAGAATTATACCTCGAATTAACATACACCCTGAACTTTTACCGACCTTCCTGAAACGCTGGCAAAGTGACCCATTTTTTACAGTATAGGAGGTTAGACTCATACCATCCTATAAGTCAAGGAAGACTGTCAGAACCTGGAAAACATGGTTGTGATGACGGACCCAATGGGGCGCAGGACAGTGGGAACACCCAAATTAAGGTGGCTAGATGGATGTACTTCTTCCTGTACAATATTTGTCTGTGTGATGGCTCAGGGGACCAAGAGGCCGATCTTACTAGCGTATGTGGAACATAATAACGTTAGTTAGATTCTCGTCTGCGTCCATTGACCATAACTTTAACCCTGGTTCAACAGATGCCATTGGGTAATTATCAATTGATAATTCATTCAAATATACAATAATGTATTATTAATAGATGACATTAATACCTAATAGGTTGCTGAATTGCATTCCTCTTCAAAGATCTTTGGTGTATTTCTTCAGAAGGCCGCTCTCCTTGCAATGTGGATACCCAGCTGTTTATCCACCTCTTGGGACAGGCATGTTCCTTGGGTTATAGTTTGGTATGAGGCTGACCCCCATAATCTATGATCTATGTTGAAAAGTATAAACATTAAAGATTCATAAGATGATAAAATGCATTTACACAAGAAAACACGCGTAAGTTCGCGCTTGCACATGCCACATGTGAACTTGAAACATAAATGAACAATCTCAAATGAAAATAATCCATGCCAATCTGGCGAATCTTCCCTGAAAACGGGGTGGCATTAGCGAAGTGAACCATTTATTTTTACAGTATCGGTGGTCAGCCTCATACCAAACTATAGGTCATGGAATCCATGGAACCCTTATACTGAGCAATCTAAATACATTTTACCAATGCCACCCGGGTTCAAAGTGGCTGTAGTTGAAAGGTTTACGATCATGTGAGGTTTGTTTTTTTCGCAGCATGTGTAATCGCGTATGCCTTTGGGCGTGAATTAAATGTTAATATATCTTTGCAACTTAAATTGTAGAAGTCTTTCAGGTCGATGGATCAGATGGTAGAATGCTTGCGTTCAACACCAGCGGGCCAGGGGTCGATCCACATTAAGAGTGGCAGAATTGATTTTGTGTTTCTCTGTGTATATCATTCCTGAAATAAAAATATCAGCAAAGCTTACTCAGCCTTCAAAAGAAACGAGAGACTGACTCCTAGAGAGCGGAGAAACTCTCACTTCAAGTGAAGGCTCGCCCTTCGTCCGGTCGATAGCTCAGCTGGTAGAACGCTTACGTTCAATGCCAGAGGGTTCAATCTTCACCAAGGGGGACGGATATGATTTCCCGTTTCAATGTTTATTTTATTAACTGAAAAATTATACTACTGGCAAGGTTAACTCAGCCTTCCCAAAAAGTGAGAACCCCCCCCCCCCTGTAAAAGGAAGCGCCCGGCGATATATTTTTTATTTTTTACTCAACCACTAACTAAAAAAATGTTTTTTGTTTTCATTTTTTGAAACACTATTATATATCTAATTATACCTGATAATGTTCTAAGGACCGAAAACGTTAATAATCTGTAATATATCTATAATCTATGTTGCAAAGATATTAGATTCCATTTAACATTCACATTAAATGTATGCCCACAAGCAGAAACGTATAATTTCGCACTTACGAGTACAAATGCTGCATGTGAACTTGCAAAATAAGACCTTGTGAAATTTGTAAGTGCAATCTAATCTAATCTAAGCTGCAAAGATATATATCATTTAAGATTTATATTAAATGCATTACCACAAGCAGACATGTATAATTTCGCGCTAACACATGCCGCATGTGGACCTACAATATAAAAACCCAATCTCAAATGAACATAAGCTCTGCAACTCTTGCCGTCCTTCCCTGAAACAGGGGTGACATTGGCAAAGTGAACCATTTTTTACAGTATGGGTGGTCAGCCGCATACCAACCTATAAGTCAAGGAACTTTCCAAATCTTTCCAAAAATTAGTGAAAATAAAAAAGTGTTTCAAATAACGAAAAAAAACTTTATACCTAGCTAGGAGTACAACTAATAATGATTTTTCACAGTGTTAATACACAAACCAATAAAAACTTTGATGATAAGGATGTAGAATCCATCTTTCCGCTTTTAGACCATGGTCCAATAATTCTTTTGTAGGCTGCGTTTATTCTTTTTGGAAGGCTGCTACGTTTCGTCAATAACATACGACTGACTTCATCAGTCTAAGTACAAGCCCTGAAGAAGTCAGTCGTATGTTACTGATGAAACGTAGCAGCCTTCCAAAAATAATAAAGCAGCCTACAAAAGAATTATTGGACCATGGTCTTCAAGTCCGGAAAGATGGATTCATCATCATCTGAAGCCGGCCATGAAAGCCTAAAAACACTTTAAAACTTTATTTAGGTTTAATCCCAATGAGTATTATTTTCACATGCGGCATGTGTACGTATCGGCATACATTTAATATGAATCTTAAATACAATATATCTTTGCAACCTAAATTATAGATAACGGATTATATAGATTTTTTTTTAAATTTGACTCTGAATAAGGCTGCAAGAATTTTAGCAAGTACATTCTTTTCTTTGTACGATCCATTCATTTTGATAATTACTCGAGAGTCTTGCAATCGATAAATAGGTAGCTATCGTTTTTTTACTCGATCTAATTTATTATGCCGTGCAGAATCGATTATCGAGAAGATGGTTGGAACATCTTAAATTATTTTTTCGACTCTTATTTGTCCTTGAGTCGATTTTACAATCATAAATCGGTGTAACTATTTGGTTATGGAATTCCAATACCAAAAAAAAAAACACGCACTGGATATTCGTCTTCTTCCTTTAATGCTGCTTTTATTGAAGAATTTCATCTATGCAGTAAAAGCGAAGCATGGGGGGTCAGCCGCATACCAACCTATTAGTCAAGGACTTCGGTTTATTTTCATGATATATATTTTTTAAATCTATTATATCTGCCAATTCTTTGACTTATGCGTTAGTATAAGGCTGGCACCTGATACTGTAAAAAATGGTTCACTTTGCCGATTTCGCCCCTGTTTCACGAAAGGTTGGCAAAGGTTTATTTTCATTTGAGGCTTGGATTTTAATTTGTAAGTACACATGTAGCATTTGTAAGCGTGATCTTCCACGTGTCTGTTTGTGGGCATGCATTTAATATGAATTCTAAATGTTACAATAGGTATATTTGTAATTCAGACTATATAAAACCTGCATTGAAACGTCGAGAATACAAAAACTAATTGAAAAGAACTGTTTAGGCTTAAACGCTTGGCGGGTTGACACTGTACAGTTGCTAACAGGGATCTTTTGCCGTGATCTATCGATGATGATGATGATGATGATGATGATGATGGATGATTTCTTTCCTGTGGCGCCATTTAATGGTCCAGGACCGTCTCAAGGGCGCCATGGCTTCTGGAGAAAAGTAGTGTCTTCAGTTCCTTTCTGAAGGTGGTGGTAGGCTGGTTCGCGCGAACACCGACGGGCAAATTGTTCCAGGCAACCGGCCCGGCCACCGCAAAGCTCCTGTCTGCAAAATTTGATGTGTTTGCTCTATTGGGCACTATAACCTTGTTGACAGCAGTAAGGGCAGAGCGTAGTGGTCTTTTTGAAGTCCCATCGACATAGCATAGCTCAGCGAGACATGGGGGTGCAGTGCCGTTCAGGGCCCTATGTACAGTGAGACACAACTTACATTCCACCCTCTCTCGGACCCTCAGCCAGTGCAGTTCTCTAATCGAAACTTCAGTTTCCGGATGTTTTGTCCATATCGGCAATAGGTTTATTCAGCGTAATGTTGATGAAATTGTCAACATAACTGAAAAAGCCCATCGTAGGCATGGGCGAAACGTCTGGAAGCTAAAGTTCCGATACACCACGACAAAAAGGGTGGAAGTCTCGATTCATACCTACCTACCTACGGAATATCGGTAATATTAGTATGAAGACCTGTCGATGTCTACATAATCAGCTGTTCACTTGTGGCCATCTTGGATAATTTGTTTTTTTTAAGAAATCATTTGCGGGAGACTCCCTAGATTCTAGATACTCTAGAGGTCTATGACACTTGTTGTAGTGCCGCAGAGGTGTACGGGCTTGGTCGTCGCTACAAATCGCCAAGACTCAAGCAAGACCCAGTTGGTGTAAGGCTGGATGGACCTTTATTATTGTATAAGTATTGTATGGTGACAGTCAAGGACGGTAAACGTTTGAATGCAGTCTCGAATGCAAGTCTAGAATGCAAGTCTAGAATGCAATTCTAGAATGCAAGTCTAGAATGCAAGTCTAGAATGCAAGTCTCGACAGAAAGCAACTTCACAGTGTCAAAAAGTTTATTTTCTTTATTTAACGGCTTCTTGCAATACTATATCCGTTATGTCCTCCTTGACTTATAGGTTGGTATGAGGCTGACCACCCGTACTGTAAAAAATGGTTCACTTTGCCAATGTCACCCCTGTGTCAGGGAAGGTCGGCAAAAGTTGTAGGGCTTATGTTCATTTGAGGTTTGGATTTTATTTGTAAGTACACATTCAGCATTTGTAAGCGCGAACTACACGTGTTTGTTTGTAGGCATGCATTTGAGAACTTTAAATGAATATATCCTTGCAACTTAGATTATAGATTAAAGATGTTCATTTTTTTTCTAAATTCGATTAATTTTTCAAAAGATGATGTATCTTTTAAAAAAAAAAATAACAATAACGTTTGTGTATGTTGAGATAAGGAAATCAGTTTCAAGGAAAAATGTCGATATTTTCTTTGTACAGAATGTCAAGTTTGCTTTGTACCAAATACTCTTTTAACTTGAAACCGTTCTTAGGTGATTTAGATCACTTATCTTTTTATTTTAATATCCATTTTGCCCGAGTTAATAATAAAAGTTAATCGATATAATAAAAAATGAAAGACTTTCGTTGGTAACCGCTAGTAAATCGATAAATTACAAACGAAACGAAGAGTCATCTGTACCCTTAGTACGAGTTGCAAAACTTAAGAAAAGTTTACGGAAAGTATTAAAGAGCGATTTTCCACAAAATCTGCCGTTTTTGTTTCTTACATTTTATGGTCTTAGTAAAAGAGTTACAGTGATGAAGAAAATCAAGTTCAAGCAAACAAAAACGATAGATTTTGGGGAAAACCACTCTTTAATACTTTCCGTAAACTTTTCTTTACTCAAGTTTTGCAACTCGTACTAACATTACCCGTTTGAATCCGAGGGTTACAGACCTGTTTCCTAATTTCGGTAAATTTTTATAAACAAAAGCATAGTAACTGTTTACTCAGCCTTCCTTTAAATGAAGACATGCTTCCTCGGGAGCAGTTATACCCCCACTCAAGCACGTAAAGTGGTTGGCGTAAGGCTACCTACCGTACTTGTAAGAATAAAAAAGACTATAGACATCACATGCAACTCAGACCAAAAACGTAACTAAGCTACATAAATAGTGTAACTCCTAGCCGCGTTTTTCCTGAAAGAGTCGCATGTGACGAGTAGAACCTATTTTTTTTACCGATAATGGGGCCGGCCTTACTCCAAACTCTAGTTGCAGTGGGAGTTTCCAAGCTTCCTAGAGTGCTGGTATTCATTTCTTGTGAAGGCTGAGTAAACTTAGCCGATGTTTTATCTTGGGCTTCAAAACAACATCAGAACGGGAATCCATTTCAGATACCCTCGGTGGGATTCGAGTCCGAGCTCACGGCATGGAATACAGGCACTCTACCAACTGAGCTATCGACCGGACTCCTTTGAAAAGAGTATAGGTAGAAGTTTAACTATATGCGCAGCTTAGTTGTGCGTTGCGTAACAGCAGGGATACCCTCACTTCAATGAAGAAAGTGGTTCACGTAAGGCTAGCCGTGAACCTATAAAAATAACAATAAAATATATCCTTCAAGTTTTGCCGACCTTCCCTGAAACAGTAGTGACATCTAAAAATTTATCAACATCTTGTCCTAAGTTTGGTTGTTTTATGGCCTAGAGTCAAGTCGTTATTCTTGACTAGCGTATTTGGAACAGAATAACGCGGGTTTGAATCACGTCTGACCCATTGACCATAACTTCGACCCTGGATCAATTGTGCCATTGCATGTACACAAGCTCTGCTTTTGCATAAAGACAACTGGTCAGGCAAAACAGATTGGGGAAGTGCATTCCTCTTTACAAATCCATTTTAAAAAATCTTTAGATTATCAAATTTTAAGGTACATAATTTTGTTTTTTACTATCGAAACCAGATAATTTTTCGTGGATCCCCGCATACAATTTATGGGCCCCCATTTTTGGACTCCTGGGGTCCACCTGGACCACTTTGGGAATCACTGATCTAACTGATTGTGCGTATTTTGAATTGTTGGAATTGGGTAATTTTTAATAAGCGTAGATGGTTATGTGTTAGCCAACGTAACTTAAGAAAGGAATTTACATTAAAACTGTCTGCTCACTGAATTGTAAGCCAAGCGAGCAAAATAAATGATAAATTCCTGGCATTAGCTAAGCACAAGTGATAAGTAATCAACCTTTTCACTGCCGGAGACGAGATCTTACGTTAGAATCTTCTACACTCGAGATAATTTGTCTTCTTGGTCTTTGTAATATATGTAATTCTGTTGCCATTACGCTAGGGGTGGACAGAGCCTCTGCAGAGCTGCCTACATTTTTTACTATCCTGACACACCTCTTTCAATTCATTCATACCCATCATCTTTTTCATGCATTTTCTTCTTTTACGCTTACTTTGTATATCCCATTCTTTCACAATCTCCTCAATCTGATCACTCCATACTTTTCTCGGTCGTCCCTTCCCTCTTTTAACTTTCACACTTTATTTGTAAATATACTTTGTCAGTCTATCGTCATTCATTCTTTCCACATGCATCACATTATTTTGTGTGTTGAGGTATTTGATTAAAACTCGTGCATACTAGGACTTATCTTTTATCTAAGTTGCAAAAATATATCTACATTTAAGATTCATATTATTAAATATATTTCCACAATCAGATACTTGTAAATTCGCGTTGACACATGCTGCGTGAGTACTTTATTTAAAAGCAAAACACAAACCTTGTAACTCCTGCCTCCTTTCTTTGAGGCATTGGCAAAGTGAACCATTTTTTACGGAAGGTGTTAAGCCTCGCACCAGCCTTTTAGTCAAGAAGTAATATACAAGGAGAAGTAGACTAGGAGCTAAAAGGAAAAATATAAATAATACATTAAAATTGATAACAAATAAATTGCATTAATATTTATTTTTTATTTTTTAGAAATAAATTCTAATAAAAAACTGTTTCTTTTGAAAGAGATCAATCATCTTCAGGTAAGCCACCTAAAGATGGTCGACGAGATCGAAATCGTTTGTAATATTAATTAAAATAAATTGATCTCTTGTAAAAAGAAAGTGTTTTTTTATTAGAATTTGTTTCTAAAAAATATAAAAAATAAATCAATATGAATTTTCAGTGTTAATACACAAACCATAAAAAATATAAATTACATTAAATTTAAAATTAAAGCCCTAGCCACCAATATTGCAGATAAACGCCATTTCTTTTGTTCCTTGCCTTTCCTTCATTTCATGTAACAGGAGAATTATCTAGTTAACGGCATTGAAACATACGAGTTTATAGTGCAGAAAACTCATTTTTGTCTCGAGATATCTTGTAGCTGGCATTGAGCCGGTTAAGTACATGGGCCTGTCAATCCGTTGAAAAGCGCACTCGGTGAAATTGAAAGAAAACTTAGCAACCCGGCTACCTGCAGAATGACATCCATTAAATACTAGAAGATACAGCCTTACAAATATCCATGTCAACTGCCCTCACAGCTCGAGCAGAAGCGATACATTATGTCGCTTCCATAACTCATCTCAAACCAGTGCAGTCACTGTTTAAGAAAATCGTAACTAAGCTGCACATATAGTGTACCGTTTGAACGGTTCGTAGTTAAGTAGTTAACGCTTCTACTTAGAAGGTACAATGTGTACACGGATTCAAATGAATTGAGAAAACAGCTTAATGACGCCGCTTTTACGACTTTAGGGCATTTCAATATCGATACCTTAAAGTTAAAAATTAAAAAAAAAAACAAATGGAGCTGATATGGGTTCTTCAGATTAATGCATCTTTTAACCTATTTTTTACGAATGAATGTTTTATTGATTGGTATCTCATTGTCGATTCTCATATTCTAGTGACTAGAGATGAAATAATAAATAAACTGTTTGGGTAATTGCATATTGGGAGATACGTACAGTTGAAGATACTATGCTTGTGTAAAGTACATTTTAAGGGTCACAACTAAATGTAAAAAATACATTTAACTTATAATTTTCAAAAGTAAACTGCCGAGTAGTTGAGCTCAGCAAGTCGCAGTGTTAGCGTCTCGGCTGGCTATGACGTCACAGGACCCACCTTCGGCTATCTGCGGCTCGGCAAACTTCTATAACATGTTTACCGTAAATTGAAAGTGTGCGAATTTTAAAAACTATATTATCTAGATTTTTTTTTTTTTAATGTGCAGATGCATTTTGAATACCTTGACGTTTCAGTTTATTAGCGTTAAAAAACAAGTACAATTACGTTCATTTGAAGTGAAGATAGATTTCAAAGATAACTTAATAAATTCAAAGTTACTCCACTGCACACAAAGATGCACATTCGCAAGTAGTCTATGATATGCAAGCACGATGGTCCGTGGGCTCTTGGAAATGCAAATCCCGATGAATTCCTTCTCGGCCCGCCACTTACCGTACCATGTACCGCATTCATCTCATATCGAGAGTGTGACTGTTGCTGTGCCCGTTATGACTGACTCCACTGACGCCCACTAGCAACGAAATTACCTTGCGAAATGTCATCTCAAGTAATGGGACGTCTTATTCATATGACTCGGTAATCGAATGTGCGACAATTGCTGAAAAAATACGAATATAAGGGGCAGGAGTGATAGTACGTCCTGAAAGGTTGAAGTCTCGACAACCAGCGATAGATTCTACCATTTCTGTTTGAAAATAGAGCGGAATAAAAAATGGCAGCGTATCAAGTGTATCGGCGTAGAAAGAAACAACGCTTAGAAGTGTTAACACAATGTTTGGAGAGCGTCCGGTCGATAGCTCAATGGTAGAGTGCTTGCATTCCATGCCGAGAGCCCGAGTTCGAATCCCAGCGAGGGTGTCAGAAATGATTTTCCGTTTCAAAAAAAATAATAAAAAAACGGCAAGATTTACTCAGCCTTCACAATAAATGAGTAGCAGCCCCTTTGGGAGTTGGGAAACTCTCACTTCAACTGAAGTGGTTAGCGTAAGACCGCTCCGCCTTATCTATAAAAATAAATGGTTCCACCCGCCACATGCGAAAGCCCTTCGGTCATAGCACGGCAAGAAATTACACTATATGTGGAGCCAGTTGCGTTTTGCGTTGCGTTGCATGCGTTTGCAGTTGCTGGTCCTCTGGCCTGGAACCACCTGCCACATCATGTGAGAGAGCTAGAGGACCATGGAAAGTTCCGGGATGCACTGAAGACAAGCAAATTTCTGGCATCATTTGCACAAGCGCCCTTAGAGTGACTACATCACGAAACGGCGCTATAGAGAAATGACCAACTCATCATCACGCAATTTCTAAGAAATGACCACACACCCCCAGATGATACTAACTTGACACATACCCGTACTGAAACACGTCCAAATTTTGGTCTAAATTTTGGTCTAAATTTTGGTCCGGTCGATAGCTCAGTTGGAAGAGTGATGTATTTCATTCCGACAGCTCGGATCCAAATCTCACCGAGGGTGTCAGAAATGATTTTCCGTTTCGGTGTGTATTTTGAACCGAAAATAAAATACCGGCAACGCTTACTCACTCAGCCTTCACAAGAAATGAGTACCAGCCAGCTCGGGAGCTGGGAAATTTCCACTTAAATTAAAAATGGTTGGCGTTAGGCCACCCCCAAATCTAAATCAAATCTAAGTTGCAAAGATATGTATAATTTGAGATTTATATTAAATGCATTCCCACAAGCAGACACGCATAATTTTGAGCTCACACATGCCGCATAAGAACCTGCAATATAAAAAACCCAATCTCAAATGAACATAAGCCCTGCTCCTCTTGCTGACCTTCCTTGAAACAGGGGTGTCATTGGCAAAGTGAACCATTTATTACAGTATGGGTGGTCAGCCTCATACCAACCTATAAGTCAAGTTATCTGTTAAAATAAATAGATTCCATTCACCGTATGCGACGCTTTGGAGAGAATGCAGCAAAGAGTTACAGTACATGTATAGCTAAGTTGTGTTTTTTTTGTGTTTAAGCGCTATCATGCAAAATTCTTTAGCTTTCTGTGCCATTCGATTTGTTTCAAACACTTATTACAAAACAAACTAATACCGAGGTTGGTTCAAAGTGTAATCAAAAGAGTAATTTAATCTGTAATCAAATGTTTTTATTGCACTTTATTATTAACCATTAACTGTTAGCGATTAACGACACTGCTCACCATTAACCAACACACAAAATGAACTTTAACTTCTCGCGGGATTATAATCTTTATTGCATAGTTAAATAAGGATAACTTTACCATATTCAGATTCGTTGTTAAATTTTATTAAAAACATAGATTGGTGTGGTTAAATAAGTATTTATTAGTACAACAGTCATCTCGGGTCACGAATATCAAAGAGACTGGATGATCAACTGAATTCTGTGCAAAGACAAGCAGTGAAGCTCATCGATGACCCAACTTTCACAGCCAACCTACATTCCCTTGGGCGTAAAAGGAAACTTAGAATGCTCAACCTCTTCTATCGATACTGTAAAGGTGTCTGTTTTGATGAAATATCCTCAGTTGTACCTCCTCCTCTCGTCACAACAAGGGCAACTCGTAGAACAACTCACATTCATCCCTCTGCAGTCGACATCAAAGCTAAGAGAAATGATTGTTTTCAATAATCCCTCCTTTGCCAAACTGCCCGCTTATGGAACGAGGTACCAGTATATGTGTTTCCAACGTAATTAAATCCTGTTCTTTTCAAAACCAATATCAATCGCCGCTTCTTTTCAGTCTCTCAAAGCAAAGGCAACGCAACACACAACACCACGCATCTAGAGCCCTTGCTGTACAGGATCAGACATCAACCACAAGCTCACCACCATCCACGTCTCTGCGACACTCTAACAAGGATCTCAGACCTGGAGATTTTCTGAAATTTGGGGGTTCCCCACATAGGATTCCATAAAAAAACAATGGGGCATCCTATCAAGTATCAACAATCTTAGATATGCATATGGCAAAGTATTGATTGGAACAAATGAAAAGAAAAAAAAGTTCCTTAGGTATCTCCTCATGAGGCTGCGTGGAAATTATCCACAATTCATGCATCATGAGGAGATAATTCAGGAGACTAGTTTCAGAAGCCTGGAAACCAGGCGCAAAGGGGCTCTTATTGTGCTCTCTCATAAAATCCTCAACGGTTTAATAGACAGTCCCATCCTGTAAGAGAACTACAGTTTGTATGTGCCTGACGACTACACCCGAATCTAATCTAATCTAATCTAAGTTGCAAGGATATGTTACATTGGAGATTCACATTACATGCATTCTCACAACCAGACACATACAAGTTCGCGCTTGCACATGCCTCATGTGAACCTACAACATAAAAACCAAATCTCAAATGGACATACACCCTGCAACTCTTGCCGTCCTTCCCTGAGACAGGGGTGACATTGGCAAAGTGAACCATTTTTACAGCATGGGTGGTCAGCCGCATACCAACCTATAAGTCAAGGAACACACACACACGACAAATTACACTTTATACATCATTAAATAATAATAAGAAAGTGAGAGAATAACTTATTTCACGTACCGAAAAGCCGTGTGGATGTCGTGGTACAATACCATGTGACTCGAAGTATAAAGCTCTTAAATAAGTCTTATCTAATGTCATTAATTGATGAGGCATTCACTTTGTAACCTTTCACATTAAAAAAATTAAAATTAAAATTAAAAAACAAATTGTATAAGGTTACGGGGCGAGTAAAATTTAATAATGTACGACCGGTTTCGGAAACAATGTTTCCATCGTCAGGTACAAAGGAAACATTGTTTCCGAAACCGGTCGTACATTTTTAAATTTTACTCGCCCCGTAACCTTATACAATTTTTTTTATTTTTTATTTTAATTTTTTAAGTCTAATATAGTTAATTAAGCATTCACAAGAAATTAGTACAGGGGAAACAGAAGGCCAACCCCCTTATATGTAAAAATAAATAGGTTCCACTTGCCACTTGCGACTCCTTCGGGGAAAACGAGTCAAGAAGTTACACTTTATGTAAAGTTTAGAAGCGTGGCGTAATTCATAATGCTGCGACATATTTCTGACCGGGCGATAAAAAATGCTGAATTGCATTGCTCTTCACTAATCTATTAAGGTCTTCAAATAAGGTTTTTCACTTGGTTAAGGAGTTCACCAATTACAACTTTGACCCTTAATAGAATATCATAAAATGATAACTTAATAGAATATCATAAAATGATAACTTAATAGAATATCATAAAATGATAACTTAATAGAATATCAATAAATTAATTCATAAATTAAAATCTATAACACATTTTAAAATATCTTTTTTGTGACACAAAGATTCTAAATTGTACAACCCAGTAGTTTAGTTGTCGTGTATGTACATACCAGGCCCCGCCTGTGCCAAAGAGTCAGCCTCCTTGTTGATCAATAGGTTACATTCCTCACAAGATCCTTGTTAAACAGAGTATAAGTCTATTTAGTTGCGTCTCGAAGGCTGTTCAAACGATTATATCTAGTTATTAAAAAAACGCTCGTATGTATTGTTACTATTTTTACGGGTTCAATTTAATAACAACTTCGTTTATTTTATTTTACACAATTTATTTATCTATGATTTATTTATTATTTATTTATGATTATATATTATTTATTTATTAAGTATATGTTTTGGGAAAAAAAAAATGTTTTGAAAATTATTTTATAAAAATACATTTGTAACCATTCTGCTTCTGAAGATGCCTCATTAGGCGAAAATGTTCGAGCAAAAACAAAAAGAATAAAGTGAATGAAAACCATGTTTTACCATTTAATTTTTTTAAATATATATAAACAATTTTTTTTTTATCTCTTTCGGTTCAGAGTTACATTTGCATATTAAGTTTGACGGTTGATTGATTTTCGACTCTGCCAGCGATTTTTGCCCTAATTTATGCAGATTATTAGGAACATTCTCACAACATTGAGAATCGCTACATACAACCTTGCTAGACTTCACCAGAATATTCGATTCAACACTTAATGAATCTTGAAAAATACAAACTATTATTAGGTATCTACGTTTGTACTCACTTCTGAGACTTCATAGATTTATGATCAAACTAACATAGACAACCTAAAACCAAATACCAATATCCTGTATATTCTATGTAACACATATTATGTGAATTATTTATTTATTTGTATTTTGTACAAAATAAAAGTTTTTTTTTTTTTCAAGAAATCCTGTGCGGGAGACTCCCTAGATTCTGAAGACTCTAGGGGTCTATGACACTTGTTGTAGTGCCGCAGAGGTGTACGAGCTTGGTCGTCGCTACAAAGCGCCTATACTCAAGCAAGACCCAGTTGCTGTAAGGCTGGATGGACCTTTGGTGACCGGTCATTGGTAAAGGTTTATGAATTTTTCAACCCAGCGAAGAGTACATTCGAAATATAAATGGTATATTTTTGTGCTCCGCCGGGATCCGAATCCACAACCTTCCATTTACGAGTCCGAAGTGTTGCCACTACGGACTACGGACCGGTCCAAGATTTATTATTATTATTTTGGGTTTGAAATAAACACCGAAACGCAAAAGCTTTTCTGACAACCTTGCTTGGTGGGATTCGAATTCAAGCTCTCGGCATAGAATGCAAGCACTCTACCAACTGAGCTATCGACCGGGGCTATAATAATAAACGCAACGCAACTACGCAACTAAGCTACACATATAGTGTAACTTCTTGCCGCGTTATCCCCGAAGGGGTCGCATGTGGCGAGTTGAACCTATTTATTTTTACAGGTAAGGGGGCCGGCCTTACGCCAACCACTTCAGTTGAAGTGGGGGTTTCCCAGCTCCCGAGGGGGCTGGTACTCATTTCTTGTGAAGGCTGAGTAAACCTTGCCGGTATTTTTATTATGGGGTTTGAAATAAACACCGAAATAGGAAATCATTTCTGACACCCTCCTCGGTGGGATTCGAACCCGAGCTCACGGGGTAGAATGCAAGCACTCTACCAACTGAGCTATCGACCGGTTTAAGTAATAAATGTTTAAGATTAATATTAAATGCATGCCCACAAGCAGACACAATAAACTTTATTGTTGTCTTTAAAGGAGCACTAAAGACTAATTTAAAAAAAAATCTTATCCGTGATTTGAGATGACACTTGAGGTGTGACACACACAAAAATGGCGCTCTTTGATTATGTGTACCTTGCAAGTAAATTATCCTTGTATTAGACAAACAAAAAGTTATACATGTAATATATGGGATAAACAACATAGTTATACAATTTCAAAAACCAGCAAAGATATATATACAACTTGTATATACAACTACAGCCACGTGTAAGTTCACGCTTAAAAATGCTGCACGTGTGCACACAATTTAAAATCCAAATCTAAAACGAGCACAAGCCTTGCAGCTCTAGGCAGCCTTGTTTTAAACAAGGGTGACTTTGGCAAAAGTGAAGATTTTACAGCATGAGGGGTCAGCCTCATACCAACCTATTGGTCAAGAAAATCAGTTAAACCAAAAAGTAAAAGTAAGCCGTGGAATGTAAATATATTTGACATAACTGCCATAGTTTATGATTTTGAAAGGTTAATTATAAATTATTCATCGTAACTGCAGGTATAATAAAAAATATATTTCTAATATTTTTTGTCAAAGGTTGAATCTAACAGATATGTATGTCGCTGGTATTGAAGAGCGGAAAAGCGCTGGCACTCGAATGAGCGTTATTGAAACAAGCGCAAATTCGAGTCCCGTCGTGTACTATCGACGATAACTCAGATCGTGGTTCAACAAAAGTCATGAGTTAATTATGAATTCATGAAAATATAAAATGATGTATGAATAAATTGACGATGCTCATACCTGTTTCTGACTAGGCAAAAAAGGTTAGTGAATTGCATTCCTTTTCACAAATCTATCTAGATCTATTTATTTATTAATAATAATTATAATCCTTGGCTCATAGAATGGTGTGAGGCTTACCACCCATACTGTAAAAATTGGTTCACGTTTTCCAATGTCACCTTAGTTTCAAGAAAAGGCCGGAAAGAGTTTCAGGACTTATTTTCATTAATTAACTGTAACTGTGTCGCCTTTCCGCTAGGGGTGGCCAGAGCCTCTGTAGAGCTGCCTCCATTTTTTCCTATCCTTATATACCTCTTTCAATTCATTCATATCCTTCACCTTTTTCATGCATTTTCTTCTTTTACGCTCACTTTGTATATCCCATTCTTTCACAATACCCTCAATCTGATCACTCCATACTTTTCTCGGTCGTCCCTTATCTCATTTTTCATTCACACTTTCTTTGTATATATATACTTTGTCAGTCTATCGTCATTCATTTGAGATTGGATTTTTATGTTGTAAGCTCACATGCGGCATGTATGCGGCGCAAACTGTAACGTATATGCTTGTGAGGACGCATTTCATATGAATCTTAAATGTATTTTATCTTTGCGACTTAGATTATGGATAGAACTTGCTTAAAACATAACAAAACAATCCACTTATGGGCTGGTTTCGTCTGAACGAGCCATCGCGATCTGAATACAGTTTACAGTGGAAGCATTGCAATGATTATATAGGATTATACACTCTCTACATAATTATAATGGCTTAGGATTGTTTATGCTTCCAGCCCTACTATGCATATAAAGTTAATTTATTGTTCTTACTGAATATTAATACCTAATTAAATTTTCGTATCGTTAATTTGACTTTCGTAATCCGATCGATAGTTGGTAGAGTGTTTGCATTCCATGCCAATAGCCAGGGTTTGAATTCCACCGAGATGATGATGATGATTCGTTGACTTATAGGTTGGTATGAGACTGACCACCCACACTGTAAAAAATGGTTCACTTCGCCAATGTCACCCCTGTTTCAGGGAAGGTCGGCAAGAGTTGCAGGGCTTACGTTCATTTGAGATTGGATTTTTATATTGTAGGTCAACATGCGGCATGTGTGAGCGCGAAATTATACGTGTCTGCTTGTGGGAATGCATTTAATGTGAACCTTAAATGATACATATCTTTGAAACTTAGATTTAGATTTAGATTTAGATGTATGATTTATTTCCTGTCTAATCTAATCTAATCTAAGTTGCAAAGATATTTAACATTGGGGATTCAAATAATATGCATTCTCACAAGTAAATACGTATGGGTTCGCGCTTAAACATGCCGCATGTGGACCTACAATATAAAACCCAAATCTCAAATGACCATTTGATTTAATATGATCGGTGTTATGGCCGAGGGAGTTAAATGACTGATCTTTCTGGCGTATTTGGAATAGTATAACGCTGGTTTGATCCCCGCCTGGGTCCATTGACCATAACTTTGACCCTGATTCAACGGATGTTATTGGATAATTATAATTAATAATTCATCATTTGAGAAGCATGACAGGAAAAACTCTGAGGGATAGAGTTAGGAATGAATGGGTAAAAAAAGAATGTAATTTGAAAGAGGATGTGAAAGTTAAGGTACAAAAGAATGTGATGAGATGGTTTGGACATGTGGAAAGAATGAATGATGATAGACTGACAAAGTATGTATACAAAGAAAGTGTGACAGGAAAAAGAGGGAAGGGACGACCGAGAAAAGTATGGAGTGATCAGATTGAGGAGATTGTGAAAGAATGGGATATACAAAGTGAGCGTAAAAGAAGAAAATGCATGAAAAAGGTGATGGATATGAATGAATTGAAGGAGGTATGTAAGGATAGGAAAAAATGGAGGCAACTCTGCAAAGGCTCTGGCCACCCCTAGCGGAATGGCGACGGAGTTACAGTTACAGTTACAGTATCAAAATACACAATAATGAATTATAAATTTGATGATATTAATACCTGTTTCTGGCCAGGCAAAATAGATTGATGATTTGCATTGCTTTTCACAAATCTATTTTTTACTGTTGTATTTTGACTAAGGGTTCTTTTAATTAAATTGAGATTTAAATTTATTGTTCACAATATAGCTTAAGGCCCATTTACATTTGTCACTTTTGATGATCATCTTGGAGGAATCATCGAAAGTGACAAGTGTAAATTGCCTTTCATTGTGATTTCATCCAAAGTGTACACTTAAGATGAAGGATGAAATATTTCGACCCCCGTCCTACTTTTGATGAAAGAGTCGTTCCTCGAAGCGATGATTCATCGAGAGTGAGGGCCCAATGACAAATGTAAACACTTTGTTTATTACGTTTGTTCACTTCACAAACACCAGTTGATTGTTTTGGGTTTTGGTAGTTTTATTTGATTTAAATATTGTGCATACCTATCATCGTGGTAATGTCATTCAAGTGGCAAGATAAACACATGGAACTATTTCTAGAAACTTACCAGCGGTATGAGTGCTTGTGGAATAATAAATGCAGTGATTACAGCAAAACTAACCTACGGGAAAAAGCGTACTCCTCAATGCTGGCCGATTTAAATTTGCCTGGATTAACTGTACTCGACATCAAGGCAAAAATAAAAACTATTAGAACACGTTATGGGGCAGAACTTTGCAAGATAAAAAATTCAGAAAGAAGTGGAGCTAGTGCTGATGACGTTTATGAGCCCAGACTATTCTTGTTTAAACTTGCAGACGTGTTTCTACGCAACATATGCACTCCAAAAGCCAGTTCATCAAACTTGAAGGTGAGTTCTCTCAAATACATATACTTACGTAATTATTTCTTTTTCTCAAAATGATGTATGATTAATTTTTGCTAATAAAAATTCACAAACCAAATGACAAATCAATTTCAAAGCCAAAAATAAGATGTTTATTTTTTTTTTTTAAATTTGTTGATTACTAAATCATTTTCAATTGCCATGGTACAATGTGTGTTGTGACAAAACATTCAGCATAATAATTGCGTACTTCTCCTGCTGCCCTGCTGTAGTTATTTGAAGCACCGTGGGTTATTTCCTCAAGACCACTGTGTGGATGTTGGGTAGCGGTACCTGGTTCAACCCTTCCTTCTTCCCAGTTTTCAATATCCAGCATATCTCTCGGGATGTATGGGTGTGTGGGAGTTGAAGTCTTTCGCAGCCAGTTGTGAAGAGCGCATGTAGTTTTCACCACTTGTTCCGTTGTTTGTATTGAGAGTGGAATAGGTTTCTCAAAGATTCTAAATTTCGACACAAGTATGCCGAATGTGTTTTCCACAACGCGACGGGCCCTTGAAAGTCTGTAATTGAATGTTTTTTGTTTTTCCGTTAGCTGACCACATCTAGAATATGGTTTTAAAATATTGGTTCTCAACGGGAAGGCATCGTCAGCGACGAAAATTCCTTGTTCCGGTATATTCAGTGAATTATTTTGCAAGGCCTCATTAAAAGTTGATTTCGCAAATACTGCAGCGTCATTTACTCTTCCATTGGTTCCCACATCGATGTATATGAAATTGTAATTGGCATCAACAATTGCGAATAGTATCGTACTGAAATCTTTCTTGTAATTAAAATACTGTGAACCAGTTTTTGGAGGGCACCTGATGGTGACGTGCTTACCGTCCATAGCCCCACACACATTTGGGAAATTCCACAAAGTTTCGTAGTCTCGCATCACATTTTCCCAGCTTTCAACTGTGTTAGGCACCTGTAACAAGCAATAATTATTAGACAGTGTACATTATTCTATTTTTAGAGCTTTGTATTTGTGTCAACTTTCAATTGCTTTCGGGAATGATTGATTTCATGTAATTTCATGTTCTTTGTTTCAGGAGTTAGAATCGACGATAAAGGGCATTTCTGGAAAAGCAACCGATGATAGCCAACATTTGGGACAACGTGAACAGGAAACTGAGCAAACAGCACACATTCAGGACACTGAGGCAACATCTCCAAATATGATTGCAACCTCTTCGGCGGAAATTAGGAATACTCCAAAAAACACAAAGGGGCGTAAACGTTCCCTCAGTACTACCGTTTCAGGGGTTCAGGATGCAATAAAACAATTGAAGACACTATCGGAAGAAAATAAGCAGGATCTGAACGAATTCGACGTGTTTTGTGACAGCCTTGCTATACAGTTGAAAAAAATGCCCTTAGATAGGGCTCTTATCTGTCAAGGACAGCTACAGAAAGTGATGACACAAGAACGACTCTTCCAACTCACATCACACCCCCAGTCTCACTCATCCATGTCGTCCAGGTCACCTGCTGATTATCAACAGTCGATAGCAACTTCAGGCCCGTACTCTGCGATGTCATCAACGCAAAGCAGCACACATTCACGGCAGTCACAAAACCATTACTACCAATCTACCGAAAAAGATGACGATTATGAAAACAGTGATGTTTTGTCCGATGCCATTTCTTCAGCGGGAATAATAGTTGATGATTTAATGGCTTTATAATAAATTATCTTACGTTATTTTATAGAAATAAAAAACATTTTCAAAATTACTTGAAACTTTGTATACTGTAAACTTTTTATTCTACCGGCAGACAGCTTTTGCTATTGCTGGTATTAAATACTTTTTCTCCTACTGTTTTAAAGTTCAATTAATGTTTTTTTTTTGTTTTTTTTTAAGTAATGTTCTTCTTTTTCTTTTTTTGTACCCCATCTATTTCATGTAAATAAAGTATGTGTTTCATTCATTCATTCAACTTTTTATTCTGTTAACCTATGAATTAATTAAACTACAAGATATTAAATTTCTACTTACCATTATAAAATCTGCCAAACAGTTGTATATAGCCCTGCATACCTCAGGCAAAAACCGTGAAAATGTGCTTCTTGGAATTCTGTACAGTGCACTTAAGGTACCTATATTATCTCCAGTCGCTAGATATCGTAGCGTCATTTGCAGTTTTATTTTAGGGCTTAAAGCTTCTCGGAACCAAGTATCTTTTTTTCTTATCAACGGAGTTACTTTGTCTAGAAGATATGCGAATTGCTCCTCGTTCATTCTTAAATGATTTCTATACACCTCAGGATTTTCCTCTGCCCATTCTCTTAACAGGGTTGACGAAGCTCCCAGATTTGTCCTCCTTGAAACCCATGGCTTCACCCACCAACGTCTTTGAACACGTTTACGTGATATAATAGCATTCAATTCATGCAGCAGTCCACGTGAAATTAAGGCAATGCCTCTGCGTATAATTTTTTGATTTCTTCTTGAACGAGACATCACTTTTCACAGACACGAACACTGTGCACGAGAGGTGAAACCAGCAAACTGTAGAAAATATGTAAACGAGGATGATCACCCTGGATGATTTCACTCTGAGTGATTCACTTTGGATGTACCTCAAAAGTGATATAATGTAAACCCTGCTTTACATACAATGTTCTGTTCACTCTTCACTCTCTTATTACAGGTCTTTGCGTCACAATTGTCAAAGAGACTGATTACCCACAGATTCTTTGCTCGTATTTATATGGGCGGCAGAGACGTTTCTGGCATGCTCGAGAACATGGTAGATACTTCCACTAGTATACCAGACCGTATACCAGAGAAATCTTAACTTGTAACTGTAACTCCTCTGCAGAGCTGCCTCCATTTCTTACCTCCATACCTCTTTCAATTCATTCATACCCATCACCTTTTTCATGCATTTTCTTCTTTTACGCTCGCTTTGTACATCCCATTCTTTCACAATCACCTCAACCTAATCACTCCATACTTTTCTCGGTCGTCTCTTATCTCTTTTTCCTTTCACACTACCTCTGTTTACATACTTTGTCAGTCTATCATCATTCATTCTTTCCACATGCCCAAACCATTTCATCACATTCTTTTGTAGCATTCCTAACTCTATCCCTCAGAGTTTTTCTTGTCATACTTCTCAAATGATTCATTTCCACCGTACATACTTTACTAACTTCGCTATCGTTCACTGTCCATGCTTCACTTCCATACATCATACATCTTCCATACATTTTGGACCGGTTCGTAGTCCAGTGGCAACACTTCGGACTCGTAAATGGAAGGTTGTGCATTCGGATCCCGGCGGAGCACAAAAAATATACCATTTATATTTCGAATGTGCTCTTCGCTGAGTTGAAAAATTCATAAACCTTAACCAAAGACCGGTCACTGAAAGGTCCAACCAACCTTACAACAACTGGGTCTTGCTTGAGAATTGGCGCTTTCTACAGCGACGACCAAGCTCGCAGAGGGCTCTTGAGGTGTGATACACACAAAAACAGCGCTCACCAAATAAATCATCCTAATATTACTATTATTATTATTATCAAATTCAGTATCAATATGCCATTGTGTACCGCCATTCTCAGATCCATCGTCAATCGCTTGTTCACACACACCAATCAGCGTGCCTAGGCTCACGTCCTCACGTTACTCATGAACTCATACATTAGTAACAATATAAGAACAGTATTGTGTGAAGATGTGAGTGCAACTTAGATAACAGATTAACTGGTCCACTTGGCCGTCAGCCCGTGAGTGATTTGTGCACCATTAGTCTGCCGGCCTGCCCGCTCGGGTTCAGAGGTAGTTCCCACGCCCGGCACGGTGCACCCAGTAGTCGCAGAGGCAAGAGAAAGGACGCTCTCCGCGGCGGGAGTGTTTCATCATGGCCAAGACATGAGCGAACTGTGCAGCATGTACCCAACCACTGCACGCAAGGGAGTAGCTGCAAGTAATATCGTTGCGAATGTGGGGCCGTCCTTAAATTACGTCATCGATTTTGGCCGATTTTTTACCCCCCCCCTCCCTTACAATCATCCTATCGCACGTTTAATAATAAAGAGCAATAACTCAAAAAACAAGAATGTTGGGAAAACGCGTTTGAAGTTCAGACACCCAGTACAACTTGTATGGGATGAAAAAGGCGGCCGATGTTTTATCTCGGTCATATTCGTCCAAATTGAACGGCTGTCGCATTCTACGCATTCTTTTCGCATTGTTCTTACGTTTTATTACAAAATCTCGATTTTCCCAATTTTCGAGTTATTTCTCTTTATTATTAAACGTGCGCTATAGTCATTATCTAATGACCCCCCCCCCCCTCTTGCTGTAATAATGGATGAGCTTAATTATTAATCATGTTATATTACTTGCATACTATTTTGTATATTTTGTAGAAATTGGTATTTACAAGAACGACGTCACATTTGGTACTCGTACATTATTTGCCATCATCCGCAGACCAGACTCCCCCCCCCCTTATTGCGAATGACGTAATATATGGACAGCCCCTGTGTGGTTATGTCTCTTGTGTCTGTGTGAGTCTGTGAAGTATCTAGATGTAGGTACTTAAATAATTATTTATTATTAGGGACTGGAAAATAGTGGTGTTATTTTTCAGGAAATTCGCGTTATTTTTTTGTGAAATTCGCGTTATTTTTGATCAAAAACAGGGAAATTCGCGTTATTTTTCATGATAAACGGGGAGATTCGGTGAAATTTTTAGGGTTGATTAGATCAAAATAAAGGATTATATAATTGCAAAACAAAATATATTCCTATATTTACAATTTATTATGTAAACAACAATATGTACCTTCAAAAACAATGAATAAACAACATCTGAATCAATACGAGTATCTGCAACCGAAGATGGTGGAAGTACCCACCGAAAACGTTTTTACAATAAAAAATACTCAAGTGGTACCTACAAAACAATTTTTTTTAATTTTAGTTTCTCAATTATTATTTTTTTTTTTTTTAAATAATCCTTTTTTACAAAAAAAAACCATTGATTGAAAAAAGTATTAATATTTCAATGACACTCCGAATATCCTGCAAATATCCATTTAAAATGTGTAATTTTTGTGCATTTAGTCTCTAGATGAGGGGTATCTCATTTTTCAAGGGATGTTGGCTTTTATGAAAGCTTCAAGTTGTGCTCTTGGCTAATCCAGCAACAGCTTCACTCCTTGAAGTATTTTTCTTCATTGATGTCACGATTCAAGTCTGCTTGGATGATCCAGCACAGTTCTGCTTATCATTATTTTTTTTAATAAAATAGATTTGTGAATAGGAATGCAATTCAACAACCTACTCTGTCTGGCCAGATACAGGTATGAATATCATTAATTAATAATTCATTATTGTTTATTTTAATGAATTATTCATTTTTAATTACCCAATTACATCTGTTGAACCAGGGTCAAATTTATGGTCAAATGACTCAGGTGGGGATCGAACCCCGCGTCTAGCGTTCTAGCGTGTTTAAACGTTGAAAGAGACCAATTTTCTTGTGCTTTGCACCTTGCAAAGGGTTTTCGCAGGATTTTTTTCTTTCCCACAAAATCTTTGCGTTGCAAAAGCGATACATATGACAACTTTTTCGCACGATTTCTACCAAAAGTCCGAAAATTCGCGATATTTGCGTAAAACCTGAAATTTCGCGTTATTCGCGTAAAAACATCAAAATTCGCGAATAAATTCGTTTTATCGCGATCGCGAAATTTTCCAGTCCCTATTTATTATTCGTATTTGGTATTTGGTATTTTGGTGTTCAGAGTCATAATAAAAGAAGAGCCTGTATGAAAAAGATTATGACTCTGGAGGAAATGAAAGAAGTATGTGAGGACAGAAAGAAATGGCGGTTGATCTGTAATGTTGGCGGCTAGGATTAATTAAATTGGAATTTGTTTTCTGTTTTAGTTATGATGTCCATAGATATTATTATTTATTGATTTAAGAAATGTAATTTGTCGTTGTAATGTGTGTACTTACAAATAAAATCCAAACCTCAAATGAACATAATCCCTACAACTTTTGCCGACCTTCCCTGACACAGGGGTGACATTGGCCAAGTGAACCATTTTTTAGAGTATGGGTGGTCAGACTCATACGAACCTATAAGTCAAGGAAATACTCATGATAGATATACTTGTAATTGCACCGAAAGCGCCCGAGGAAATAAATCAACTCGTTTTTTAAAATAATTTATTTAGTTTAAGGGTCCAAAACCAAACACTGTTCTATATTTTCACTTTTATAATTTTTATTTTTAAATTTAACAAACGTTTTCGATCTTAGATCATCATCAGGTATTAAAATTTTTAAAATAAAAGTCAATGGAACCATAAAGATCGAACCATCGTTTTTTTAAATTTTATTTTACATTATTTACTATTTACCTCAACGTTACGCTAATGTTTCCTATAATACATAGATACACATTCACGTACTGGCGAGAGTACCGCGCATTTCTATATAATCTAAGTGCTTGTATTGATATCACTTCTGTTTGTAGATGGCTCTTGCGCAATGCTAATAATATTGTAAGTCAAAAGTGAACCGATTGTATCACGTAAAGAGTTCTACGTACATACGCCAAGTATAAAGCGTTGCGCAAATACTCGATAATCGCGTAAACGTAAAAACTACAGCAGTGTCCCTAGTGAGCTATTTAGTTTTCATTTAGATTTTACTTGTGTCTGAGCTTAAACGTTAAACTTCTTGCGGTATCTACTTATCTTAAAATACACACTGAAAATTGCACTTCTCAAACTGCTACAGATTTTTAATGCAATGATGATGATGATGAGTTGATGATTTCTTTATAGCGCCGTTTCGTGATGTAGTCACTCCAAGGGCGCTGGTGCAAACGGCGATGCCAGAAATTTGCTTGTCTTCATTGCGTTCCGGAACTTTCCATGGTCCTCTAGCTCTCTCACATGATGTGGCAGGTGGTTCCAAGCTAGAGCGCCAGCAACTGAAGTCTCAGCCAATGAATATTCCTTGACTTATAGCTTAGTATGAGGCTGACCACCCATACTGTAAAAAAATATTCACTTTGCCAATGTCACCCCTGTGTCAGGGAAGGTCGGCAAAAGCTGTAGGGCTTATGTTCATTTGAGGTTTGAATTTTATTCGTAAGTACACATTCAGCATTTGTAAGCGCAAACTACACGTGTTTGTTTGTGGGCGTGCATTTGAGAACTTTAAATGAATATATCCTTGCAACTTAGATTATAGATTATAGAATCCTTTTGTTCCTTTAAGCACAAACTGATGTCAAAATTTTGGCAATTATAATTCGTGTACATTTGTATTTATAGTTAAACAATTTTATTTTTTAAAATTTAAAAGGCTGAGCAATCCAACCCTCTTTTTATGCTCAAGGGAATTTAGGTTGGCTGTGAGAGTAGGTCATCGATGAGCTACACTGCTCTTCTTTGCACATAATCAAGTTAATGATACAGACTCTTTGATATTCCTGACCCGAGATGATAGTTCTACTTAATTAGAAGTATATGCCTTTAAAATTTGTACATCTAATCTAATCTAAGTTGCAAAATATAAGTAATATTAGAGATTCACATTATATGAATTTTCACAACCAGACACGTACAAGTTCGCGCTTGCACATGCCTGCATGCATGCATGTGAACCTACAACACAAAAACCAAATCTCAAATGGACATACACCCTGCAACTCTTGCCGTCCTTCCCTGAAACAGGGGTGACATTCGCAAAGTTAAACCATTTTTACAGCATGGGTGGTCAGCCGCATACCAACCTATACGTCAAGGAACAATTTAAACTTTTAATCAAAATTTAACAACGAATCTCAATCAGAAATATCTTGTTGACGAACTGTCGTGTGGCCGAATTCTCCGTGACTGATGCTTCTGTGGACGAGTTATATTATAGTGGAGCTGTCTGTAACCAAAATGTCGTTGACGCTATCTGTGGACGGGTTGTCTGTGACGACTTGTCGTGGAAACGTTTTAGAAGCTTAGCTATCTTGTTAAGCACTACAGATGTGCCTTCACATGTACGTAAAATGTACCAGATTTGACCCCACTAGACCTCTACTGCCGTTTCGGAAGGCGGACTCGAACCCAACACTTCTAGATGTAGTAGAATGTGGCTAAACGATGTATTAATAATCATAATTATAAATCAATAAGCCAACCATCAGATCACTAATTACTTTTAAGTTTATGGCTGTCAATTAATCAAACGGAAATAGAACACCTCGTTTTGAATTTGAAAATCGAATGGTATTTTTTGTAGAAGATGAAAGATCTGCAATGTTGGCGTCTTACGTTTTTTTTTTTCATTTTTATGTAATTTTAATTTAATTAATAAAGTGTAATGCTGATGTAAAATCTAATTAACTATTTTATTTTTTTGTTGTTTTTTTAAAGTAACGCTAAATAGTAACTAAGTTGCTTATATAGGAAAACCTTTTGCCAAGTATTCCCTGAAGATGAGACATGTGGATACTATATATTTTCAGATGTAAGGGAGCTGAATATGACGTCAACCACTTTGCTTGAAGTGGGGGTTTTCCAGCTCTCGATGGGGCTTGTTCTCATTTCTTGTAAAAGCTGAATAAACCTTGCCGTTTAGTTTGATTTTGGATTATAAATAAACACTGAAACTGATAAACATTTCTGATACGCTTCGTGAAGATTGAACTCTTGCCTCTGGCGTGGAATTCTAGCATTCTACCTACTGAGCTATTTAAAAGAAGGGAATGTATGAAAAAGGTGATGGATATTAATGAACGGAAAGAGGTATGCAAGGACATTAAGAAATAGATGCTTCGAGGCTTTAATGAGGCTTTAGCTCACCTCTAGCTGAATGACAACAAAATCCAATCGTTTTCAAATTCAACGATTTTTCTTGATCATATTTTTAATTGTTTGTGTATAAACAATGAAAGTCATAAGTAATTTTACAAACGAATAAGACATTTTTTTTCTTTATTTGAAACACTGTTTTCTTTCCACTATTATTGTTAAGATAACAGATTACATATTACAAACGCTTTCGGTCCTTAGATCATCAGCAGGTATAATAAACTAGTTTTTTCTTGATTTTATCAAATTTCAAAAATAGTTTTATTTTTTATTTCGCGGAATGATTCTTATCGTTTTTGTTTCTTTGTTGTTAACAAATTGCCGGGTGAACTTTTTAAAATGTTCCCAATAAACACGATTGCCTCGTTAAAGAAAATCATATAAAGTCAAACATGTCGATTTTTAGAACAATAGCAATAAAAACTGAGTAATTTGATGGTATGCGTTATGTAACAAACAAAGAAAAACATTTAAAGAGTGCTTAATGATTATAAATAAAACGTTTATGTAATATTTGCACGATTTACTAAGTAAGTGACCTGTTTTTTTTTCTACCAATATTTTTTGTTCGATCGATAGATAGTACTGACAAGGTTTGCTTAGCCTTTTCTTTTTAATTGGTATATTGTTGTTTTTAGATTGCTTTTAAAGGAATTGTAAGAGTAATATAAGGAGGAAAAGTATTTTATTTTATATATAAGCTAATTTTTCATTTTTTTTGTAACTGTCGCCGTTCCGCTAGAAGGGGGGGGGAGAGCCTTTGCAGAGCTGCCTTCATTTCTTCCTATCCTTATAACCTTCTTTCGATTTATTCATATCCATCACCTTTTTCATACATTTCATCTTTTACACTCACTTTGTATATCCTATTCCTTCACAATCTCCTCAATCTGATAACTCCATACTTTTCTCGGTCGTCCCTTACCTCTTTTTCCTTTCACACTTACTTTTTACATACATACTTTGTCAATCTATCATCATTAATTTTTTCCACATTCCCAAATCATTTCATCACATTCTTTGTACCTTAAATTTCACATCCTCTTCCAACTTACAATCTTTCTTTACCCATTCATTCCTAACTCTATCCTTTAGAGTTTTTCGTGTCATGCTTCTCAAATGCTTCTAGTCTGAATTTTATCTAATAACTAATATTAAAAGAAGAAGAAGAAGACGATTCTGACGTCTTCATTTAGTCTAACAACTCAGAACATAAAAGAGGAAAAAGGCTTATCTGACGTCTTATGTCATTTCAGTTAGTAAACTCTATCTTGTTCTGGCTGTCCAACTGTCAACATGTGTTTTCGGCAGTGAGCCTAATAAATGGCGTGTTAAAATACATCGAGTTTGATTTCTGCGAGTTGTAGTCCTCTCCAGTTTTGCCCAGGATTCCTCTGTTCCCTACCATCCCTTCTTATTCCAACATCCAAACCAATTTATACCATTTTTAGACCAGCTGCATTTCCACCCTTGACCCTACATACTTTACTCATTTCACCTTCACTCACTGTCCATGCTTCACTTCCATACATCAAAGTCGGTAACAATATGCCGTTGTGTACCGCCATTGGTTTTATAGTTTACTCGTAGTTAAATCTCACATCTATATATAATTTTCAATCACCTGACCCCGCAGACTTTGGTTAGGAAATTTCATACGAACCGATCAATTTTCAATTTGATTTATTCGACAGCCACGAGCCTTGCCATTTTCGAAAAATGTTTAATTTTTTTTTTCAATTTTAAATTTCAATTATCGACGCTTGAATTGTTGCAAGTAGGTGTCTGTAAAAAACGACGATCCCAACGTATTTCTTAATTTTTTTTATTTTTTGAAATTTAAAGCCATCATCATAATTTTGAGACTTACTTTGAGATATATACTCTAAATATAATTTAAGTTGCAGAAATATATTTACATTTAAAATTAATTTTAAATGTTTGTCCACAACAGACACGTGAAAATTTGCTGTTACAAATGCTGTATGTGTACTTACAAATTAAAATCCAAACTTCAAATGAACATAAACCCTGCAACTTTTGGCGACCTTCCCAGAAACAGTAGTGTTTTTTTTACAATATGGGTGGTCAGCCTCATACCAACCTATAAGTCAAGGAATTTATTATAACAATTAAAATGTCGCTGGGATGTCAAGGGGTTAAAAGGCGTTGGCGCTCGAATTTGCGTTATTGATACTAACGCTGGTTCGAAACCCCTTCGGAGATAGCGCCGCAAGGAGTTGCACTATATGTGTAGCCTAGTTGCGTTTGCGTTGCGAATAAACCGCAACTAAAAACGCAACTAAGCTACACATATAGTGTAACTTCTTGCCTGCGTTATCCCCGAAGGGGTCGCATGTGGCGATTCGGGACCTATTTATTTTTACAGGTAAGGGGGCTGGCCTCACACCAACTACTTTCAGTTGAAGTGGGGGTGTCCCAGCTCCCGGGGGGGCTGGTTCTTATTTCTTGTGAAGGCTGAGTAAACCTTTGAGATCGAACCCTTGCTCTCGGCATGGAATGCAAGCATTCTACCAATTGAGCTATCGACCTTTTTACGAGCTTGATCGTCGTCGTTACAAGCGCCAATTCTCAAGCAAGACCCAGTTGTTGTGAGGCTGGATGGACCTTTTGGTGACCGGTCATTGGTAAAGGTTTTATGAATTTTTCAACCCAGCGAAGAGCAAATTTGAAAATATAAATGGTATATTTTTTGTGCTCCGCCGGGAATCGAACCCGCAACCTTTCCATTCAGAGTCCGCAGTGTTACCACTGAGCTACGCACCATATAAACCGCAGTTTGTAATAAATAGAACCCGCTTAAAAAACATAACATTGTGATAATCTATAAATGCATTTATTTTGTTAAGAAATCAGTGCAACACGGTCCGATTCAGAAATAGGCATCTATATATATTTTTATTACCTCCGTAATACACAAGTAAAGGTCAACTGTAATGCAGGTTGCCCGCCACACAACAAACGCTGCTCTTCTTTTTACTATACGTCCGTCTCTCTGTGTGGGTAAAGGTCGCGGCTGTATAGCGAGCGTTTCACAATGAGAACGTAAAGCGAATGTATGGAGAAAAAATATCCGATATTCGACGTCCACCGGTTCCTAATCCAGTGGTAAAACTTGTGACTCGTAAACGGTTGTGGGTTCAAATCATGGCGAAACAAAAAAAAAGTACCATTCGTATTTTCAAATATGCAGATTATTAACAGAGTATTAACAGACAGGATTAGAGAATCCCAATTCCGGTGGTTCGGCCATGTGATGCGAAGAGACAATTAACATATTGTCCAAAAAGCCCTCAGCATTCCAACAGGACCAAGAGGCAGAGGCCGCCCCATGGCAACATGGCGGGCCAATATTGAAAAAGAAATGCAAAAGAGAAACCTGACAGAGGAGATGAGCCAGGATAGAAAAGTTTGGCGTCTTCGAACAAGGAGGGCCGACCCCAAATGTGGGATAAGGCAAAGGGAAAGAAGATTTTCAAATATGCTCTTCGCTGGGTGGAAGAATTCAAATACCTTTACGAAAGACCGATCACCAAAAGTCCATCCAGCCTTGCAGCAACTGGGTCTTGCTTGATAATTGGCGCTTTCTATAGTGTTGAACAAGCTTGCAGAGGGCTCTTGAGGTGGGATTGAAATAAATCATCCTAATAAATATTTTTTTATTACTACCTATTTGATATGCACCCCGGGTAGTGGTTTTCAAGCAACCAATAACACTTTTTTTACAATCCATAAACATTTTTTTGTCCTGTACTTTTGAGACATTGTTGTTATTTTCCACAAATTGTGTACGCACGCAAGCAATGAATCTTTCGTTGAATGTTTCTCGTTTTATTATCTGTCTCTTTCGCTCTAGCTTACTCTCAATACGTTCGTGCCCTTTCCTCACAATATCGAAATACGGAATTCAAGCCGCATTTTTGTTGTTGTTTCTAACCAAAACTTATACGATTATTGAGGTCTCTACTTTACTCGTTTGTTAAAACAGATGTAATATGATTTAGGTACTCACCTACATATTACTTAATTCCTATTAATATTATTAGCTTGGACCGTACGCTCCTATTCTGTCTGATTTTGTATTAGTCTATCTTTTATCTTGATCGGACTATGAGTTTTTTTTAACAACAAATCCCTGACAGTATTTTTGATAGGTTTATTTTATCGTTGAAATAAATTCGATACCTACAATTACATTTTATATGAGTGATATATTAATTTATACGAATAATTCAATAAGTTAACTTTTTTATAAAAAAAGGTTATTATATTTTTTGTCGGTGTTATGGCCGAGGGGTTAGAGGCGCATGTTCGATTAGCGTATTTGGAACCGAATAACGTAGGTTTAAATCTTGCGTCTAGCCCACTTGACCATAACTTCGACCCTGGTTCAACAGATGCCATTGCATGCACACAAGCTTCTGCTTTTGCATGAAGACAACTGGCCAGGCAACATAGGTTGGTGGATTGCATTCCTTTCCACAAATCTATTTAAAAAAAATACTATTTTGTGAAATATTTTAAGGATTTGGTGGTTCAAACAATGAAACACCATTTTAAACAATTAAAATATAAAATATGTATTTTTAATTTACACTTTTCAATATATTTAAGATCAGGAGCGCCAGTGTCTGTGTCAAGTGACTCAATGTGATCAAGCAATAAATACCTACCAACGAGAAAATACAATAGAGAACAGGTTGTTGAGTTGGCGAGACTGGAACTCCATTGTCGATGGCTCTTTTGTTGGTATTTTGACAGCAAGTGGCCTGCGCCGATCTATCAACCGCCTCTTTCTTTTCTCTAAACAAAGCCAACGCAACACACAACACAACCCTACGCAGCTAACAGCCTTGCTACAAAGGATCAAGACATCAACCGTCACATCATCAACACCTCTGCGGCACTACAACAAGTCTCATTGACCTTTTTTTTTATGAAATCCTGTGCGGGAGACTCTAGATTCTAGAGACTCTAGGGGTCTATGACACTTGTTTTAGTGCCGCAGAGGTGTTTACGAGCTTGGTCGTCGCTACAAAGCGCCAATACCCAGTTGCTGTAAGGCTGGATGGACCATTTAGTGACCGGTCTTTGGTAAAGGTTTTATGAATTTTTCAACACAGCGAAGACCATATTAGAAATATAAGTGCTATATTTTTTTGTGCTCCGCCGGGATCCGAATCCACAACCTTCCATTTACGAGTCCGAAATGTTGCCACTGGACTACGGACCGCTCTTAAAGTCCTAGGTCTCCTAGTTTCTCCTAGGAACTCCTACAGTCTCTCAAATCTAGGAGGTCTTCCGCACAGAATTCTTAAAAATATCCGTTTTCACTTCGTAAAGGCGTTTTAAGAAACGATTTAATTCTTACTTGCAAAGAAAATACTGTAAAATTAATTTACTTTTACAGGTTTACTCAAAATTCTAAAGAGGGCCGATCTTTAACCACTTCAGTTAAATTGGGGTTTCCCAGTTCCCAAGGAGGCTGGTTCTTATGTCTTCTGACGGCGTAAATCATGGCGGTATTTTTTTGGCTTGGAAGGGAAGGGAGGAAGAGAAAGATCCCCCACACGATGGACCGATCAAGTGAAGACAGCAGCAGACACCTTGGTGGTTGGAGGACAGCGCAGTCAAGAGAGAACTGGAGAAGAGTGGTTACTTCCACACGTGTCACAACCCTCAGCAATGTGGAACAAGATTAAGAAGAGAAAAAATACACACCGATGTAAGAAATCATTTCTGACATCTGATTCTGAGATTGTGGGAATCGAGCCCTAGCTTTCAGCATGGAATGCAAGCATTCTACCAACTGAGCTATCGACCAGACTGATGATAAAGTTCAGTTCAGTACGCTCATTGAAACATAAACCAATATATTGTACAATAGATCAAATACATTTCTTTATTTTGCAACGTATACTAACTCAAATTGTGCAACTAGAGATATATTTTGATAGCTTTATTTCTCTTTGTTCTACATGTAAGTGAGCACATATATTTACTATTGGCAGTGTTGCTATATCCATAATTATTTCAACTGTTTTTATATAAATACTAAATACGCAATCACCACTTTTAGGGCGGACATTTTGTAATTTTTCTAATGGATATTGTTGCCAAATGTTAATCTAATCGAATTTAGGTTACATTTGCGGTCGTTAGACATATTTGTACACTTATAAGAATAAATTGAATAGGCGTGTATTGGAATGAACCGTTAGTGGAGAGTTTCAGTACTTTCGACGTTTCGACGTTTTCGACGAATTTAAGCCTTGAACTCCGGAAGCGCATAGTGAGGTGCTACGTTTTCCCAATCGCTCTGTATGGTATGGAGGGATGGACTCTCACGCAGGCACTGGAGAGACGAATTGAAGCATTCGAGATGTGTCTATACCGAAAAATGCTTCGGATCTCTTGGCGTGATCGAGTCACAAATGAAGAAGTCCTTCAACGAATGCGCACTACAAAGGAGCTCCTGCCTACCATTAAGCAGAGAAAGCTAATGTACTTCGGTCACATTATGAGAAATGAGAAGTACCGTCTCTTTCATCTTATCATTCAGGGTAAGATTGAGGGGAGAAGATCTCAGGGACGCCGAAGGACATCATGATGATGATGATGATGATGATGGATGATTTCTTTCCTGTGGCGCCATTTAATGGTCCAGGACCATCTCAAGGGCGCCATGGCTTCTGGAGAAAAGTAGTGTCTTCAGTTCCTTTTTGAAGGTGGTGGTAGGCTGGTTCGCGCGAACACCATCATGGCTGAAGAACCTGCGACAGTGGTTCGGCAGAAGCACCAAGTCCCTGTTTCGAGCCGCAGCATCAAAAATCAAAATAGCTATGATGATCGCCGATCTTCGTTAGAAGTGGCACAAGAAGAAGAAGAAGAAGAATCATGATTCAAAGTTGCAGCGATTTGTTAAAATTTAGTTGATTAAATGACTATAAAGAAAAACAATGATTTTTTATTTCAACACTGTTTTGTTTCCACTTTATTTGTATTGTATAATCGATAATAAAACTTCATATATAATATAAAAAACACAACTAAGCTACACATACAGTGTACATAGCTCTGTGCCGTGTTCTCCCCAAAGGTGTCGCATATGCCGAGTGAACCTATTTATTTTTACAGGCCCTAACGCCAACCACTGTATTTTTTGAGTTTTAAATAAAATCCGAAACGGGAAATCATTTCTGACATACTCAGTAGGATTCGAGTCCGAGCTTTCGGCATGTAATGCAAGCACTCTACGAACTGAGCTATCGACCGGAAGTTCTTTTTTGTGAAAATTCTTCTTCTTATTTTGATGTCACTTCTATCGAAGATCGGCGATTATCATCGTTATTTTGTCCTTGGATGCTGCGGCTCGAAACAGGGACTTAAAAATGCATAAATGTAATTTTAACTGTAACTCTGTCACCATTCCGCTAGGGGTGGCCAGAGCCTCTGCGAAGCTGCCTCCATTTTTTCCTATCCTCTCATACCTCTTTCAATTCATTCATATCCATCATTTCTTGGACCGATCCGTAGTCCAGTGGCAACACTTTTGACTCGTAAACGGAAGATTTTGGATTCGAATCCCGGCGGAGCACAAAAAAATACCATTTATATTACCAAAAATGGGTTGAAAAATTCATAAACCTTTACCCAAGACCGGTCACTGAAAGGTCCATCCAACCTTACAACAACTGGGTCTTGCTTGAGAATTGTCGCCTTCTACAGCAACGACCAAGCTTGCACAGGGCTCTTGAGGTGTGATATACACAAAAACAGCGCTCACCAAATAAATCATCCTAATATTATTATTATCACCTTTTTCATGCATTTTCTTCTTTTACGCTCACTTTGTATATCCCATTATTTTACAATCTCTTCACAGTGTGAATCTTATAGATCCTTGCAACTCAGATTATAATCGCAGATTTGCCATTGGATCATAATAGAGTGAGTAAACTAACATGAATTGATCTAAAAATTTGATTAGAGCCGCAAGAGCGAGCCATGTACGCAATTTGAAATTTATTACTCCTGATATACACACTGTAATCAATAGTGAAATCATGCAGTAAAAATGACCTGATAAAACAAACATTGTACTTAAACACCAATGAAGTCATCTACTTGGTAGGCTCGTGCATTGCATAGATACAAATGTATCATCATTATCATGTCTTTGGTATGGTCAAGGGTAATTGCGTCTATTTTTTCTCTAATCTAATCTAATATAAGTTGCAAATGCATGGTAACATTTAAGATTCGCATTATATGCATTTTCACAAGCGCAGACATGTATAAGTTTGCGCTTAAGCATGCCGCATGTGGACCACAATATAAAAACCCGAATCTCAAATGAAAATACACCCTGCAACTCCTGCCGACTTTCCCTGAAACAGGGGTGGTATTGGCAAAGTGAACCGTTTTCTACAGCATGGGTGGTCAGCAGCATACTAACTTACAAGTCAAGGAGCATACATATAAAATTACAATTTTTAAAATCAACAAACAATAATGTGTATGGATATCAAAAACTAAATAGAAAAACAAATACGCCAACATTACAGATCAACCGCCATTTCTTTCTGTCCTTACATACTTCCTTAATTTCCTCCAGAGTCATAATCTTCTTCAAACAGGCTCTCCTTTTATTATGACTCTGGATATTCCATTCATTCGCAATTTCGGAAATTCGGTCCATCCATACCTTTCTTGGTCTTCCTCTACCACGACATCTAAATTTAAAAAATGGCTCGCCACCGCTGGTTCGTCTTGACAAACTGAAAAAATCCCTATATTTATGTTTTTTTATGTTTTTTTGTTTGTTTGTTTGTATATTTGTACCACTTATGTTCGTAGTCGACCGTTCGTAGCACGATGCTGAAATTTTGCACACCCCCATAAAGCGTTCCAACGCAGATGATAGGTACGGTGTTGATGACGCCACGTGCATATTTCGCATACCTGCTGTACAAACTAAAAATTTAAATCATCCGCGTGCTTCGTGTCCTATTGACAACAAATTTGACCATGGTCCAACAAATGCTATTGGGTAATTGTTAATTGAAAGTTCATTAGAAATATCAAAAGAATGAATTATTAATTGATCATGTTACAATCTGTTTATGGCCAGGCACAATAGGTTTGTGAATTGCATTTCTCTTCACAAATCTATTCAATGTACAAAAAAAGACATTGAACGGTTTGTAGTCTATGGATTTGTAATCGAAAGGGCGTGGGCTCGATTCCTGGTAGAGCACAATATATGTATATTTTAATATTAAAATAATGTTCTTTTCTGGGTTCACAAGGAAGTGTGCACATTTACGGCAGTTTGGCAAAGGAATGATTAGGAAAAGCACCAAGTTCTCATAGTTTTATTATCGACTGCAAAGGTATAAATGTGAGCTGTTCTACGAGTTGCCCTTGTTGCAACAAGGGGAGGAGGCATAAGTGAGGATATTTCATCAGAACACCAATATATTATCTATAATTTTATTCAATTAGTAATTAAATTTTAATCTCCAATTGCTTAGCTTTGCACCTTCTGCAGTAGGTAACCTCGGGCCAGGATTAAGACCACTGGGGGCCCTGGTGCGGGGAACCGTCGGGGCCCCCTCTGACCCCCATATCCACCTCCACCTCCCTTACAAAAACATATAAGTACTTATTGCGAAACAAAACGATTACTGACGGCTTCTTATTTTTATTTTTGAGAATCCTGTTAAGGAGACTTCCCAGATTCTAAAAAATCTAGAAGTTTATGGCATTTGTTGGAGGGAACTTCATCTTATCTTTTGTGTAAAAAAAAGTTGAAATATTTGTCCATACAAGATTTTGCCTCTTAAATTAAGCTCCTAGCGGAAGTGAGAAGGGATGTTGGCAGGACGTATGTGTAAACGTGTATAATTGCGTTAAGGTGAGTGGCAAGAGAGGCATGGCTAAACTACATGTTGTAACCAATTGTAATTAATCAGACACTCGAATCGTTTTTTTTAACTCGCGCAAAAAGACCGCCAACTTTTGGGTACATACTTCCCCTAAGAGCAAACTGACTGTAACGTGAGTGAGCAAGGAAGTACGCATGTTTACATCAATACCCTGCCACAAGGAACTGAATGTAATTACACAAGTCACCAGGAGCTTCTTTGGTCCAGGAATAATAAGTTGAAGTATATTTTTATTAAATGTATTGGGGACCCTTAGGACGCGGGGGCCTTGGTTTTGTTGCACCCCTCGAGTAGACCTGAATCCGGGCCTGGGTAAACCGCAGCCTTAGGATCCATAAATGAGAGATCATTACGAGCACTGGTAATGTGGATCATTGTGATTTATTATGTATTCGGATGGGTGTGCGATCACCAGCCTTGGTATTTAAGGCAGATGCCTTGCACAGATGAAATAATTCATGGCATTAAATACCTTAAGGCTAGACATACTAAATTAACTCATTTGCTTGTGGATGACGTACACAGGAAATTATTGGTCAGCTTAATGAAATAGTTGAAAACACTGACACAATCAGATTGAAACGTACCTAACAAGAATCCAACCGAGATTGAAACACATTTTCTTTAACATTTAAGAGGTTATTATTATCTTTTACTAAACTTATGAGGCTGACCTCATTGATCTAATCTAATCTAATCTAAGTTGCAAAGATATGTAACAATCGGGATTCACATTATATATATATTTTTTTTTTTTTTTTTTAATAATTTATTCAACAAAACAGGAAAATACATTAAAATATATAAAACAATAATAAAAATATATACAATTGATGTTGTACCTTCCCAATTACAATGTTGACATTAAATATAAGTATTAAAAATAAAAAGAATATAAAAAAGAATATAAATATAAATACTAATGACAGTAAGATATTTTTTCATACAATGTTGACATTAAATATAAGTATTAAAATAAAAAAAAGAAGAGAATATAAAATATATAAGTACTAATGATAGTAAGATATTTTTTTTTTCTTTTTCAAACACAAAATATAAAATATAAAAACCTATTTAAATAATCATGATAACCGTAATGACACCAAACAATAAGAGATAAAAACAGAATTACATATATCAAATCAGCCTTACATTCACTTGAACATGCCAATATTTTTAATTATAATTTTAATTTTTCCCACTCACTAATACCTTCTCACAAACAAATATATTCTCACAAGCACAAAATATAAGTGTGAACCTACATCCAATTTACATGCACCCTGCAACTCTTGTCGACCTTTCCTGAAACAGGGGTGACATTGGCAAAGTGAACCATTTTCAACAGCATGGGGGGGGGGGGGAGTCAGCCGAATACTAACCTATGAGTTAAGGAACATAGACAATAAATTACACATTTTTACAATTATTTCCATATTAATTGAGCCATTTTGATTCAGAATATTTGAGCACCCCTAACGGAATGGCGATAGACAAAGGTACAGCGAATTTTGGCAGGGTACAATAACGCTCCCCCAGTTCTTGTTTGCCGTATACGCCAATCTTGTCAAATATTACTTTTTCATGCAGTTGTCTTAAGAATCAAATTCTACTCAATCTGAGCTAAGAAAAACCGTAAAACTCGATAATGTGAGAGTTCTTTTAAATATTTTTTAAACAAATTTCTAGTTTTCATAAGACACATTGGTCCAGTACGCATGCACACATTGCTCATGTTTAATTTTCTCAATGGCGTATACGGCAAACAAGAACTAAGGCACCGATAAATTAATAATAAAATTCAAGTAGCAGTATTGAAGTTACAATTAAAACACTGACAGGTTGTTTCAATTTCACTGACATCCAATAACTGGTAAATAAATCATTCATGCGTGCAAACCATCTCCAAATATACACCACTTATCTAAACGTCAAAGCAATTTAAATCTTACAAATTGCAGCGAGCAAAAAAAATACTTCAGATCAGTCATAGCTCTGAACATCTGCATATTTCAAACAGTAATTTTAAAAATAATTAGTCAAATACATTGGTGCATAAATAATATTAAAGTGACATGGAGGTTGATTAAAAATCTTGGTGGCTAGGGCTTTTAATGTAATTTTATTTTATTTTATTTTATTTTATTTTATTTTATTTGATCTAATCGCATCTGATTTGATCTGATCTGATTTGATTTTTTTAAATTTTTTATTTGTTTTGGTTTAATTTGAGTTGATTTGACTTGATTTGAATTTATTTGATTTTATCTGATATTATGTGATTTGACTTGATTACATTTTATTTAAGATGGTTTAATGAAGGAGTAACACTGGCAAAGTGAACCAATTTTTAAAGCATGTATCCAGTCGATGGCTCAGGTGGTAGAATGCCTGCATTCCATACCGAGAGCAAAAGTTCGATCCCTACCGAGGGTGTTAGAAATGATTTTCCGTTTTGGTGTGTATTTCAAACCCAAAATAAATACCGTCAAAGCTTACTCAGCTTTTACACAAAATTAGAATCAGCTCCCGAGGGAGCTGGGAAACAACCGTTTCAAATGAAGAGGTTGGCGTAAGGCCGAACCTGTAAAATAAAAACGTCCCGAATCACGACATGCGACCGGGGTATCACACGTGTAGCGTAAAAAAAAAAAATTGTACAGTGGACTGCACAGGACTTTATAGCACAAAATACGGTCACGTTTAGGTCATAGACAATTTTCATAACAAAACATTTAGTTGTGTGTAAGTAATGAAGCTTATCTTTTTAAGCAATCGTCTTTTTGCAGTATTATCATTGATCCCGTTTGTATCAAAACTAATACTTTGTTTGGTGGGTACCTATACTTTTCATTGATATTTTGGAAAGTTATGATTGATTATTATATGGGTACAGTACAACTTACTAGATTTTAAGACTCGTAGCCTAGTATTTTATATTAGGCGTTTTAGTACCAAGAATATTACAATTATTTTTGTATTAAAATTTGTCACTTTGTATGGTGGCTACACCTTATAATATTTATTTGAAAAAAGTAATGATTAATGTATGTAGGTATATATAAGAGCTTTTCAATTGTATAAAATTATTTTTTAGTTAACCCGTTCTCTGCCGGGAAAATTTAAAATATTGTTTTCTCTTGTATGGCAACCCCCAAAACAAAGAGTATTAAGAGGCAATGCTTATTGTTGTTTTATAGCAATTGATTTAACGAATTGTTATGTAGGTTTATTTATGGGTATTAGACGTTTTGCTACCAAAAATATTACAATAATTTTTTGTATGAAAATTTGTCACTTTGTATGGTGGCTATACTTTATAATATTTTTTTGTAAAAAGTAATGATAAATATTTGTAGGTATATATAAAAGATTTTCAATTGTAGAACATTACTTTTTAGTTAACCCTTTCTCTGCCGAGAAATTTTAAATGATTTTTTTCTCTTGTATGGCAACCCCCAAAACAAAGAAAATTATGAGGCAATGGTTATTGTTGTTACATAGCAGTATTATAATGACGATTATGCAAAAAAAATAAAGAAAATCGTTGGAGCCGTTTTTGAGAAAATCTCATTTGAAATTTTCAGCTGTTCGGAAGCCATCTTGAATTTTCTAAAATTTGAAAAATGTTTCACTATGAATTATAGTGATAAATTATTTTTTTCTGATAAAGTTTAGAAACATAAAAGTTTTTTGCGTTCTGATGGGTTTTTGTAGCCTTTTAATTTCAATTTTTGATATCATGTAAACGGTACTTTAAGTAAAAAATTTTTTAAAGTTTTCTTTAAATTTTTGTAGAAATTACTATTGCGCGTAATATTGTACAACATTTTTTTTTTGTCAACCCAGCCATTTCCGAGATAATCACAATCGTTTTTTTCTTTCATATGGCAACCCATAGACGCAGGTTGGCAAGAGTGTTGCCATATCTAATTTTCTTAGAAAAAACTTAAGCAACGACCACACTGAAATTTTAACGAAAATCGTTAGAGCCGTTTTTGAGAAAAGTGCAATTTTATGTTTTTTTCGTATGGCAGCCATCTTGAATTATAACAGTCCTTCGGACTGCTATAAAGTAAAAATTGAGGGATCAACGAATTTCCAACCCATATGTAAGCACATGCCTAATCAAATCAATTTACCTAATTACCTACCTAATGTAATGCTTATTTGTAGAGTTGCAAAATTTTCGCCAGTTTTCTTTCGACACAAACTCCATTAGCGGCTTACGAACCAAGATGTAGTAGCGTAGGAAGCGGACGCTATGACTAATCAACCAACAACCAAATGTACTTGGTCATATTGTAAGAAACACAACAGTTTCTGTTACTGGTGCTGGAGAGGTGCTTGCCGGGATCTGTTTCCGTGGTTTGTAGAAGCTGAAGCTTTCGGACGTTTCACCCATGTCTACGATGGGCTTCTTCAGCGTGAAGGTATTTTACACCGGTCGATAGCTCAGTTGGTAGAGTGCTTGCATTCCATGCCGTGAGCTCGGGTTCGAATCCCACCAAGGGTGTCATTGTGAAATTATTTCCCACTTCAAACCCAAAATAAAATACCGGCAAGGTTTACTTATCCTTTACAAGAAATGAGTATCAGCCCCCTCGGGAGCTGGGAATACACCACTTGAACTAAAGTGGTTGGCGTGACCTCTAACGGGGCTATTGTTAGACATTTTAGTCGTCGGTTGAATCCACGCTTTGACATACTAATGATGCCTGGGCTGAAAGTCTCATCCCTACGGTCATTCTAAGAGCCCGTTCCCACTTGCCGGGTGTCGGATCCGTATATTGATCGGAGGTTCCAGTGGCAGAACATTATGTATGGAGCTATTCACACTTGTCGGAAACCGATTTTGTCCGAAATGCCATGCAACTGGAACCTCGGATGGATATACGGATCCGACACCCGACAAGTGGGAACGGGCTCTTACCTACCGAATTTTGGTAAAATTTGTATGAAGACTAATCAGCTGTTCACTTGCGGCCATCTTGGATTGACAGGTCTTCATACAAATGCATCATTAGTTTGTCAAAGCGTGGGCTCAACGCACGACTAAAATGACTAAGATTAGCACGGTAAAAATAAATAGGTTTCACTCGCCACATGCGAAATCCGTTGGGGATTACGCGGCAAGGATTACACTATATCGCACGTTTAATCATAAAGAGAAATAACTCAAAAATTGGGAAAATCGAGATTTTGTAATAAAACACAAGAACAATGCGAGAAGAATAGGTAGAATGCGACAGCCGTTCAATTTGGACGAATATGACCGAGATAAAACATCGGTCGCCTTTTTCATCCCATACAAGTTGTACTGGTTGTCTGAACTTCAAACGTGATTTCCCAACATTCTTATTTTTCGAGTTATTGGTCTTTATGATTAAGCGTGCGATATGTGTAGTTCAGTTATTTTGTGAGAAACCAGCGCTGTTTTGGAAGCTAGTAGAATATGATCAGGTATTATTGAAGTCTATAAGAAAATGTCCTTGGGAAGGTGTGAATCATGTATTGAAATGGTTCATAGTTTGAAAGATGATTGGTACATGATGATGATGACTTAACTTAACTTTAAAAACTTTCTTCGGCTCATAAGCCTTGAAGGCTCAGGGCCTCCCGCACCACAATCCTCCAGGACTCTCTGTCTCTGATGATGATGACGATCAATAAAATATTGAGCAACTATAACACGAGTAAGTCAATTTAATTTGAGTCGTATACAACCAAAGCCGGCCATTTAGGATTTCTTTCTATGATGAAATTTTGACTTAAAGGTTTTTCCCTTGACTTATATTTCCCTTGACGTTTAGGTACCTTGACTTATAGGTTAGTATGAGGCTGACGCCCATACTGAATAAAAATGGTTCACTTTGCCAATTTTCCCCCTATTTTAGGAAGGTAGGCAAAAGCTGTAGGGATTATGTTCATTTGAGGTTTGGAATTTCATTAATAAGAACGCATACAGCGTTTCTGAGCGCGAACTCACACGTGTCTGTTTGTGGGCATGGATTTGATAATATGAACTTTAAATGATAAGATGTCTTTGCAACTTAGATTATAGATTTAACCGTCTTTCTTATGTAGAATGCAGATGGTCATTTTTAACACTGAAAAATTAACATCACATAGTTGATAATTACTTAAAATAAACTAGGAAATAATCCCATAGACTACAAAATCGTGGCGTCAAACGGTTGGATTGCTAGGGCAAAGGTCAAACAAATATTTTGTTATTGGTTACTAAGAATCCAACTAATATGCAAGTGTGACGTTTGTCCGCCGAGAAAATAAAAAAATAATAAAAACATTCATATGGAAGTAAATTAAAGTTTTTAATGCATTTAATTTTTTGAACATAATATTCAAGGACTTTTAAGTCAATAATTTGGTACATTTTTTCACGTAAATCTGTCTACAAAACAAATGATTAATTATGAACACATTTCCTCAAAAGGAAACATGTGTTATATTTTAAATCCCATTATTTAAAAATATTTATTATTTATTAAAATGTTCAAGTAATTTTGAATATACATTTTTTTTAATGAATTGATGTTTTTTTATGAAAGAGTTATTATACTTTTTTTTTAGGATTATTTGTTACTTTTGACTTACATTTTTTATTTATTTCCAATTTTAATATCATTATGCACAGGATGTGCAGTAAATCATGCAAAAAAAAGAGATAACAAAAAATCCTTGTTGTTATTTTTAGCAAGTATTGTGAGATACTTTTGTAGGATACGTTCTCAATGGGGAGACCATGATTTTTTTTCAATTGCTTTTGAAACATTTTGTTTTAATTTATTTATTTAATCCGGATAATGACCGGTCCGTAGTTCAGTGGTAACACTTCAGACTCTGAATGGAAGGTTGTGGGTTCGAACCCCGGCGGAGCACAAAAATTATACCATTTATATTTTCAAATTTACCCTTCGCTGGGTTAAAAAATTTATAAACCTGTACCAATGACTGGTTACCAAAGGTCCATCCAGCCTTACAGCAACTGGGTCTTGCTTGAGAATTGGCGCTTTGTAGCGACGATGACCAAGCTCGTAAAAAGGTCGATAGCTCAATTGGTAGAATGCTTGCATTCCATGCTGAGAGCAAGGGTTCGATCTCAAATTTTACTCACCCTTCACAATAAATGAGAACCAGCTCCTCCGGGAGCTGGTAAACCCCCACTTCAACTGTTAGTGTGAGGCCGGCCCCCTTACACGTAAAAATAAATAGGTCCCGAATCGCCACATGCGACCCCTTCGGGGATAACGCAGGCAAGAAGTCACACTATATGTGTAGCTTAGTTGCGTTAATCCAATATTTAAAGATGCATATGTTTATTAAAGTGAAATTGGTTTTATGATTTAGTTTTTTTTTTTTAGTGTCCATGTTTATATTATTGTTTATTGATTTAAAAAATGTAATTTGCGATGTTTGTTCCTTGACTTATAGGTTGGTATGCGGCTGACCACCCATACTGTACAAAATGGTTCACTTTGCCAATGTCACCCCTGTTTCAGGGAAGGACGGCAAGAGTTGCAGAGCTTATGTTCATTTGAGATTGGATTTTTATATTGTAGGTCCACATGCGGTATGTGTTAGCGCGAAATTATACATGTCTGCTTGTGGAAATGCATTTAATATAAATCTTAAATGATATATATCTTTGCAGCTTAGATTAGATTAGATTAGATGAAATTTACGAAAAAAGTGTTGGATATGAATGAATTGAAACAGGTATGTAATGATAGGAAGAAGAGGCTTAGCTGCCAGTGACGTCACGTACTGTGACTAAGTTACACATATAGTGTAATTATTTGCAGCGTTATCCCTGAAGGGCTCGCATGTGGCGAGTAGAACCTATTTATTTTTACATGCAAAAGAGTAGGCCTTACGTCAATCACTTCAGCTGAAGTGTGAGTTTTCCACCTCTGATGGGGCTGGTACTCTTTTCTTGTGAAGGCTTAGTAAACCTTGTCGGTATTGTGTCAGCCAGTTGAGCAAAAACTGGTTTACTTCGGCCGCATGATGAGAAATGAGAAGTATTCACTCCTGCATCTCATCACACAGGGAAGAATTGAAGGGAGACGAGCTCCAGGTCGAAGGAGAATATCCTGGTAAAATAATTTGAGATAGTTGTTTGGCAGAAGCACAATATTCCTGTTTTGTGCTGCAGTATCGAAGGTGCAAATTGCTATGATGATCGCTAATCTTCACTGAAAAGGCATATGAGGAAGAAGAAGTTTTTAAGTTTTTCTAGTTGAAATCTTGGTCTTCCGCGTGATGGTAATAGATGGTTTATTTTCAAGGTAAGAGTGGACCAGTAATTTGGCATCAGCATGCCTGAGGGCGCTATGTCAGATATTTGGTGTAAGCCCAAAATCTTAATGTCAGCTTAGAGGTCCTACGTGATCATCAGGTGCGCCTTGTAGTTCTACTGACATTCATTTTGTGTGTCATTTTTGCATGTTCTAAGTGTTTATTTACTAAGGCCCGGTTTTTCGAAGTAAAGTTAACTAAAATGCAATTTTAGTTAAGTCATCATAATATTTCACTAGTAAATATTTGGTAACTTTAACTTACAATTTTCAAGATGGCGTCGCTTCACTGACAGCAGCTGTTCTTTTTAATGTAAGGATACATCAAAATTGTTGCAAACTGAACATTTTCTGTGTCGTTTTCTAGCTGAAAGAAGGCTAGGCATATGATTTTTATGAATAGTTGTTTTTTTTAAAGCTTTTGAATGGCGTTTTAATTATTTCCAAGATTTGGGGGCGGGGCGTCATACTTCGGTAATTTTCGGTTTTAGTTAGCTCGAACTTGAGTATTTTGAATAAAAGTTTAAGTAAAAGTTAACTAAAATATTACTACACTTATACAATATACAGGGCCTAAGTGAGATCCAACAAGTGAGAAATGAGAAATATTTAGCCCTACATATTCTCAAAATACAGGAAAAAATTGAGTGAAGATGATTTCCAGGTGAAAGGAGAACATCTTGGTTGAAGAACCCGAGGCAGCACGTCGTTGCGGTGGTTGTTTGGCTTACCAACCATTTTTTTCAAAGATGACCTTCAAATGGCATTGCTTTAAGAATTACATTTTACACAATCTGAGCTAAGAAAAAAAACGTAAAACAAGCTATTGTGAGAGTTGCTTTAAGTATTATTAAAATAAATTTCCAGTTTGTGAAGAATTGTGATTCTGAATATAATACAATTTCATAGAAAGTTCATTATCGAATCAAATAGTAGATAGGTAAGATAAGCCAAACAAGCGCTGGGGCGACGGTATGTTAATTGTGTAGGTAGATTTTAATAAATATAAAGTCACCTTCCTTGTACCTTGACTATTGGTATGCGGCTGACCCCCCATGCTGTAAAAATGGCTCACTTTGCCAATGTCACCCCTGTTTCAGGGAAGGACGGCAAGAGTTGCAGGGTGTATGTCCATTTGAGATTTGGTTTTTATTTTGTAGGTTCACGTGTCTGCTTGTGAAAAAGCATGTCATGTGAATCTCCAATGTAACATATATTTGCAACTTAGATTAGATTAGACATAAGCAAACGTTGAAATACCGGATCTTGGATTGGACATCATTATTTCAATGAATTTTGCTTTCCTCAACGTTATTTATTCTGTTGTCCACAATGTAACTGCAGTTAAACGCAAAAATGCCACGCATGGCTGGTCACTTGTAGAGCGGTATGAGAGGATCCCAATAACTTAGAAATGTAATGAGATGTTTTGCAACAGCCTGTATATATCAATTACAACAAGGTTATGGGCAGGCATGGGAACATTAATTAATAAATATTATTATTTTGAACATCCTATATTTAATTCTGATCTGAAATATTTAAAAAAAAACATCAAATGAATCTAATCTAATCTAATCTAAGTTGCTAAGCTGTCTAAGACACGTAACATTGGGAATTCAAATTATATGCATTTTCACTAGCAAACATGTATAAGTTCGCGCTTGTACATGCCACATGTACACCTACAACATAAAAACCCAAATCTCAAGTGAATATACACCCTACAACTCCTCCCGTACTTCCCTGAAACAGGGGTGACATTGGAAAAGTGAACCATTTTCTACAGCATGGGTGGTCAGCCATTTTAGAAGCATGAGAAAAAAGCTATTATTAAAAAAAAAATCAGGCTGATTTATTTGGTGAGCGCTGTTTTTGTGTATATCACACCTCAAGAGCCCTCTGCGAGCTTGGTCGTCGCTGTAGAAAGCGCCAATTCTCAAGCAAGATCCAGTTGCTGTAAGGCTGGATGGACCTTTTGATGACCGGTCTTTGGTAAAGGTTTAAGAATTTTTCAACCCAGCGAAGAAAAAAATTTGAAAATAAAAATGGTATATTTTTTGTGCTCCGCTGGGATTCGAACCCACAACCTTCGATTAACGAGTCCGAAGTGTTACCACTGGACTACGGACCGGTCAATAATTGTATTGTACGATTGTATTGGTCGGTATTGTACGATTTTTGTTTTTCTCTCATTTAAATTGTAGAGAAAAAGTGTTCCTTATACTATACTTAAGCCTTGGTAAGCTTAAATCTAAATCGCAAACATAAGTATCATTTGACGTTCATATTAAATGCATTCCCACAAGCAGACACGCATAATTTCGCGCTCACTCATGCCGCATGTGGACCTACAATATAAATACCTAATTTCAAATGAACATCTCTTGCCGACCTTCCCTGAAACAGGGGTGACGTTGGAAAAGTGAACCATTTTTTACAGTATGGGTGGTCACTCATCAGATTTTGATAAAATTGATAAAACATATAGATTACCCTGTAAATGGATCGTGTGAAGTTTTATATAGATCGGATAGCACACGGTGCGGACCTCGTAAAGTCGTGGTTAGGTTTACGTTTTATCACTTCATTTACGGCATGTTTTATTGACGCTTTAAGAGGGAGTTATAGATACACGGAATTCGTAAAAAATCGTAAAATTCGTAATCTGTTGATAAATGTCGTAACTAAATAAGGTTAGCACTTTTTTATAATGTTTAACTTTGACTGTGTGCCGGCAGATGTGCTAGCTAAAATAATAAAACGTTTTAAGAGGCCATCTGCTAAGAACTTTTACTATGCATATTTTAGATTAAGTTTACTTTAGATGGTGATGATCTGATAATCCTTTATGTCAGACGTTTCAAATCCGCGGCCCGTCTTAAGAAGCCGGTTACAAAAAAATGTCCGTTAAACGCAACTAAGCTACACATATAGTATAACTTCTTGCCTGCGTTATCCCCGAAGGGGTCGCATGTTGTTTTTAAAAATATGTTTCTTATACTTTATGACCTTTATTGCCTATGAAAAAACCGTTCTCTAGAATTAAATTAATTAATTAGTTTCAGTTTTTTTTTTATATTATCTCGAAAACTGTTCACATTACGTAAAATATTATCCATATACTTGCTAGACATTGTATTATTCTATAATTATAAAGAACAAAAATATTTTCAAAATATGAAATAAAAAAGTTAGAACAAGAAAATGTGGAAAAAACGAGTTTTTTTCAATATTTTTTTGTGTCGTCATTTTTTAAGTTATATAAAAAAAAATCTTTACAGTTTGGGTAAAAAATCAGTTGACATGCGTGATTTTTTTTCCATTTATGTCACTTATTTACTAAGGCCATAAAGTATAAGAAGTTAAGCAACATTGGGCGCGGATAGTACTTGGATGGGTTACCGCTCAGGTACACCGCGTGTCGTTGGCATCATGCATAGTCCAGTGGCAACACTTCGGACTCATAAATGGAAGGTTGTGGATTCGAATCCCGGCGGAGCACAAAAATGTACCATTTATATTTCCAAATGTGCTCTTCGATGGGTTGAAAAATCCATCAACCTTTACCAAAGACCGGTCACTGAATGGTCCATCCAACCTTAGAACAACTGGCTCTTGCTTGAGAATTGGCGCTTTCTACAGCGACGATCAAGCTCGCAAAGGGCTCTTGAGGTGTGATACACACAAAAACAGCGCTCACCAAATAAATCATCCTAATATTATTATTATTTCCATGGAAATTTCTGGTCTTTAGTCCTCTACGGCCACAAATTTAGTACAACTTAGATCATTTGGACCGCGATATCACATGAGTTTGACGTGCCTGGTGTGTGCTGAGCTTTTGAAAGCGCATCTGCCAGCAAGTCCAAATATCAAGGTCCATTCGGTGCGCATTCCACAGCCTTTTACAAACAACTGATACATTATAATGGTGTATTGCTAGAGCATTAGGACAGAGAAGGATTCGGAACAATGAAAAATATTAAATTTAATTATTTATGTATAATACTGCAAGAAAAATGGTTCACTTTGCCAATGTCACCCCTGTTTCAGGGAAAGTAGGCAAGAATTGCAGGGGTTTTGTTCATTTGAGATTGGGTTTTTATGTTGTAAGTCCACATGCGGCATGTGTAAGCGTGAACTTGTGGGATTGCATCTAGATTATTAGATTATTATTATGTACGTTGCCTTTTTTTTATTATTATTTGGATTTATTTTGTTAGCGCTGTTCTAGTGTAAATCACACCTCAAGAATCACCCTGCAAGATTGGTCGTCGCTGTAAAAAGCGCCAATTCTCAAGCAAGACCCAGTTGCTGTAAGGCTGGATGGACCTTTGGCGACCGGTCTTTGGTAAAGGTATATGAATTTTTAAACCCAGCGAAGAGCATATTTGAAAATATAAATGATATATTTTTTGTGCTCCACCGGGATTCGAATCCACGACTTTTCATTTAAGAGTCCGACGCGTTACCACTAGACTACGGACCGGCCAGTGTGCTTATGATGATGACGAGTTGATGATTTGCTTAGAGCGCCGTTTCGTGATGTAGTCACTCCAAGGGCGCTTGGGCAAATGATGCCAGAAATTTGCTTGTCTTCAGTGCATTTCGGAATTTTCCATGGTCCTCTTTCTCTCTCACATAATGAGGTAGGCTTTTTGAGTGTTAACACAAAATATTCAAGAGAAATCCCGAATTTTTGCTTGATTAATTTAAAAGTAAATTTCCTAATCTTAGTTTGTCTTGGCACACTCCTATAAATTAAATCGTATAATTTAAACTCAAGAAGAAATATTTTCCTAATTCTACCCTGTATTATTGAGCATCAAAAGTGCCTTTTGTTGGGATCGTACCAATTACCTTTAGTATTACATCGATGACGTCATGACCTCACATCTCCCATTTGAGTTACTGTCTGTGCCTCAAAAATACAATAAGTCATTCTTTTAAAAAATCCTGGCCTGCTTTCATTTAATTACGAATTCCTTTTACAGACCGTCATTCATGTGTGACATTCTTGTATGAAAGTCAGCAGACTGCATTGGCTGGGTCACATCCAGCGAATGGAGCCTGGAAAATATGGTTGTGACTACGGATCTAAAATGGTGCAGGGTAATGGGAAGACTCAGATTCAAATGGCTGGATGGAGTGGTAGCAGACTGTCGTGTGGTAGGAGAATGGGACTGGAGGAGGAACGAGTTTGACAGGCTGTGGTTTATCAAGGAGGCAAAAACTCATTTTAATTTTTCGTGCCATTTATGATGATTTGTTGTATGAATTTTCGACGGCCATAAGCCAAAAATTATAATCATTAACATCTTGTAAAGAGATTGCGTGAGTAACACAAAGTAGGTAAGGGAAATGAGTGAAGCAGACGACGTTGTAAGATGGGGTAGACAACGAAGAAGGGAGTGGTACGGGCATGTACAAATCATATACAATAGTAGACTCTTATATATTACACTATATAACCAGTCTTATGGAACCCTCCTAAAAGGTGGAAAGACAGCTGAGAATCCACATCGCAGGAAAGACAGCTCTCTGAAGAAATATACCAAAGTGATCAACAAGTATCGTAAAGAAAAAAGAGGAAGGTCGTGTCATTTTAGTGTGGGTCTTCCAACTGTCCTGCTTCCTTTTATGTCCGTTATCACAACCATCTTCCAGATGGTGCATTTGGTGGATGTGACCCATACAATGCATTCTACTGACTTTTACTGACCGGACCACATTTACCTCTTGATGTAAGTCATATAGTTCAGAATTGGGTTTCAAATTATAGCAATAGGTATTCAATAGCAATCGTTAAGCATGGATACGATACAATGTTAATGGTAATGACATTTGTTCATCGGAGGAAAGATCTAGGGAAAACGAGGTGTCGGCAGAAAGCAGATCTCAGGACTCCGAATAAAACAGTTGAAGACATATTTAGACCTGCAAGAGAACCCGAGATACTCTGGCATGTGATCTTCAACGCCGGGAGGACCTGGCTTGTTACTTGTAGGAGAAGTCATGGATAAATATAATATGTATTAGTGACATTCACTCTAACACACAATGCAAAAAGTCAAAAAATGAAAGGGCAAAAGTTACGCGTGCATGATCGTGGATGACTGAAGTGCCTACAAAAGAAAATATCACTCAATAATGTTTAATTTTGAACGATCGTCTGTAGGGACATAATAAAGATCTGCACATAGCTGGCATATTGATGAGATATCAATCATTTTTTTGTGCGTGAGCTGGAGTTATTATTAGTTGTGTGAAGATTTTGTTTTTGTTTCAATTCACTCTCACACCTGGAATGGCCTTTCATGAATGGAATACCGAATCTAAGTTTATTCATCAATAGTCTATAGATTTATATGAGAATTATTTCAAGAAAATATTTGAATTGTATATTTTGGGTTTACTCTACAAAACCCAGAAGAAGAAAACGTAAAATTGAGGCCGATTGAATCAAAATTGTCCACTAATTCTGATTTTCTAGAAACTTTAGTAAATTTTGGAACCACATAACAGAAGGAGATAAATGCAAAGATATGTAACATTGGAGATTCACATTATATGCATTCTAACAAGCAAACACGTACAAGTTCGCACTTGTACATGCCACATGTGAATCTACAACATAAAAACCCAAACCACAAATTAACATACACCCTGCAACTCTTGCCGACCTTCCCTGAAACGGGGGTGACATTGGATGGTCCTTGATATTCGTTTTATTTAACCTGGCTGAGCTCCAACAATACGTGACAGGGTACAACTAGTATAATCTACAATCTAAGTTGCACAGATATATTACATTTAAGATTCATAATGCATGTATTCCCATACGCAGACGCGTATAAGTTCGCGCTCACACATGCCGCATGTGCACTTACAACATAAAGCCCCAATCTCAAATGAACATAAGCCCTGCAACTCTTGCTGACCTTCCCTAAAACAGAAGTGACGTTGGAAAAGTGAACATTTTTTTAACAGTATGGGTGGTCAGCCTTATACCAACCTATGAAGGAAAACAAAATCAGTTACATTTAACTATTCATAAAACAATTATTAAGTTCAATAATAAAATTAAAATTTACATAATTGTAAGAATACAAATCCCATCTCTTTTAAAACAGTAATTACATGAATTGTATGAATCTGTTTAATTCATTTTTAATACCATTTTTTACGCACAGAAGGCTGGTTGTAAAAAAAACCAGTTTCGTTTTTAAACCCAAATACTTCGAGGTACATTTTTTCTCACTGAAGTCATACCCTGGTAATTGCTCGACAAGGTGATGAAATATGCTAACTCGTGTTTTGTATGCGAGGGCAAAATTTAATATCTTCTCCTTTTTTTAAATTAATTGTTAATCAAAAATATTAAACTTAAACTCTAATAATATTGAAAACGAAAAGAAGTTTACGATAATAGAAAAATCGCAGTACATCTGTCTTCTTCTTCTTCTTCTTTAGCCCATTTCCGTCCACTCCTGGACGAAGGCCTCCTCCATCTGTTTCCATATCGACCTGTCTTGTGCAATCTGCGTCCAGGTCGCGCCAGCATGCCGGTTCAGGTCATCCTTCCATCTCAACTGTGGTCGCCCTACACTTCTCTTCGTCGTTCGAGGTCTCCAAGTCAGCATTCTTTTTGTCCATTTGTCATCCGGACTTCTGGCTACATGTCCCGCCCACTGCCATTTCTGAGTCATTACACGGTGGATTATGTCAGTGACCTTTGTATTTTCTCTTACCGTTTCATTTCTGACTCTATCTCTAAGGGAGAGTCCTAACATGGCTCTTTCCATGGCTCTTTGGGTCGTTCTTAATTTCTCGGCACTTTGTTTTGTGAGAGTTACTGTTTCTAGGCCATATGTAGCTACTGGCAACACACATAGTTCATACACCTTCTTTTTCAGGTTTATGGGTATTTTCCGGTTTTTTAAAATATATCCCATTTTTCCGAATGCAGCCCAGCTTAATCCAATCCTTCTTCTAAACTCAGCAGTCTGGTTTTTCTTATCTATTCGGATACTGTGACCTAGGTATATGTATTCTTGGACATCCTCGATATTGCTGCCCTCAATCCTAATTTGAAAGTTTTGTGTGCCCATTACTTTGGTTTTTGCCAGGTTCATACTCAGTCCTACATCTTTAGAGGCCTCGTTCAGTTCCTATAGCATTTCGGCTAACTCTTCTTGATTTTTACTCATAACAATGATATCGTCAGCAAATCGTAAATGGCTTAGGTATTTTCCATCTATGAGTACTCCTTTGTTTTCCCATTTAAGCTTTTTGAAAATGTATTCCAATGCCAGTGTAAACAGTTTCGGGGATATTGTGTCACCTTGTCGGATTCCTCTTTTAACTTGTATTTTATCCGTCGACCAGTCCTCATTGAATTTTACCTGTAAGGTTGCATTTTGGTATAGGTTTTTTATTAGAGCTGTATACCTCGAGTCAATGCGTGCTTGATCCATTGCTGCCAGTATGGCCCATGTTTCGATGGAATCAAAAGCTTTTTGGTAGTCGACATAACCTAAGCATAGTGGTACATTATATTCTGTACACTTCTCTATTAATGATCGAACAGTATGTATATGGTCGGTGGTACTGTATCCTTTTCGGAATCCTGCCTGTTCCACTGGTTGGTAAAAGTCAAATTTGTTTGTCAAACGTTTTGTGATAATTTTTGTTAGTAACTTGTACAAAACACTGAGTAGACTTATTGGTCTATAATTTTCAACGCTCTTAGGGTCTCCTTTCTTGAAGAGTATTTTAACCTCCGCATTTCGCCATGTCTCCGGTATCTTCTCTTCGTCTAGGCATTTGTTCAACAGAACACACAAGGCGTCTTCCAGATAATTTCCGCCATATTTTAACATTTCTGCAGTGATTCTGTCCTCACCTGGGCTTTTCCGGTTTTTGAGCTCCTTCAGTGCGGCTCTGACTTCAGATCTGTTTATTTCTGGGATTTCTTCTGACCCCACATTCAATACTGTTCGATTACTTTGTGTTCTCAGCTGCCAAGGTGTTGGAATGTGTTGGTCATACAGATTTTCATAGAATTTTTGTATGATGTTTACAATGCCTTCTTTCTCGTACATTAATATTCCTTGGTCATTCCAGTACATCTGTAATGTTGGCGAAATAGTTTATAAAATCTTTATTGATATGTGTTAATATTGAAAGCCGTGCGCTCGGGTTCGAAACCCACCGAGGATGTTAGAAATGATTTCCCGTTTCAGTGTTTCTTTGAAAACCCAAAATAAAATATTGGCAAGGTTTACTCAGCCTTCACAAGAAATTAGTACCAGCCCGCTCAGGAGCTGGGAAACCCTCACTTAAACTGAAGTGGCTGGCGTAAGGCCAGGCACCTTCCTTACCTGTAAGAAAAAAATAGGTTCCAGTCGCCACATGCGAAACCCTTCGGGGATAACGCGCCAATTAGTTACACTATATGTGAAGCTTAGTTGCGTTGCAATCCTTGACTTATATGTTGGTATGAGGCTGACTCCCTATCTGTCAAAACTTGGTTCACTTTTGCCTATGCTAGCCCGTTTCAGGGAAAGGCTGCAGGAGTTGCACAGCTTACGTTAATGTGAGGTTTGGTTTTTTTTTTATGCACACATGTGCCAGTTTGTTGGCATGCATTAAATATTTTGGCCACTTAGATTATAGATTATTCTAGATATTTCAAATATTTTATTATTTTAATTTATTTTGTTTTTTCATAGTTGCATGCGTTTATTTGTGTTTCTAGACTAAATTATTGATTCATAATGAGGTTCACACGTGAATTGACATAGACAAAGTTTTGTCGTCACCCGGCCGTGTTGCTAGAGAAGAATCTAACAATTTTTTTGTATTGATTGTCTAGGACGACAGTCCCATACAAGACTGACGCTTACTCGCCAAATTCAAAACAAGGTTCCGAGTCCATCCATTTAATAATATTGATGAAGCGAATCCACTTAAGATAAATATCTTGTTGATGAAGTAGGTATTTAATGACTAAAGGATTTACTAAATACACAAGGTGTTTTAATGTTTTTATCTATTATTTTTTAAGAAATTATAAAAATGGTATGTGTTCATCCTAATTATTTATAATTTAATAACTTTTCCGGTTGCGTGTCGTCTTTGAAACAACGAAAACGCGAACAAACAATGAGAATTAAACGAGGGAGATTAAAATGTGACAGCTAACCCGGAAGCCGCCATTTTAGTTTTGTAAATGCAGTTTAGCCAACCGCCGGTGTTACCAGATCAAATAATTACAGCATCACGACTTTCATACCTACACACCTTGCAAGATGGAAGTTTCAAGTAAAAATGTACTACTTACTTTAATACGTGGTTCATGGTAGTAAAGAAATAGAAAAAAATGGAATAAAAATAACGAGACATTGTTTGGTGAGAAAGATCTTCAAGTTATTTCCTTCAAATTTATTTATTTTCACAAGTCACATCTTAGATACAAGTTTTTTACGCGTTGTTCCCGAAAAGATAGACTTTGCAGTAGTCTGAAACATTTTTTATTTTCATGGCTTAGGCCCTTAGAGAAACAGCCTTAAGCCAGCCTTTAATATGATGTGCGGATTTCTAAAGTTAACGATTTTTTTGTGAAGGCTGAGTATCCTTTGCCGGTAGTATTACTTGGATAAAAAAAAGGCGTGACGGGAAGTTATGTCTGAAGCCCTGGGAATAGAAAGCAACACGCAACTAAGCTGCACATATAGTGAAACCAACCACCACGTTGTTCCCAAAAGGCTTACATGTGGAGAGTGGAACCTTTTGAATTTTACCAATAAATCATACCGGTCAAAAATATTGGTCGGAATCTGGATTGGGAAAGAAAAATAAGAAAAAAGGAGGAATCCTGGGTAAAACTGGACAGGACTACAACTCTAAGAAATTAAAGAGCCATATATTTGGTACAAGTTACAAACACCGAAAATTGCCGAACACAACAATCAAAAGAGAAAGGTTACAAAAATGTGACATTAGACGCAAAAACGTCTTCGTCTTCTTTTCACTTTCAATGGCTGCTAGAGCTTTATTCCTTCTATCTTGTATTTTGACAAGCTGTCAGGTTAAGTTCAGATCGAATATATATCGCAAAAATACCAAATCATTGATCTTGAATCTGTTGAAAAGAGTTTGGAACTATCGTAGAAAAAATAAATATCCGGCGTGTGGTCTTTGTAACCTAATGTCGTTTCCCACGTCTAGACTGTGTGTATGTAAAGGCAATTTTGTGCAATTAAACCGTAGAAGATGCTAAAACCAGAGGATGAAGTGTTTTTTAGGAGGCAAGGTCGATCGTTTAAGTTGTAATAGCTCACTATTTGTGTCATGACAAATGGCTTGATTAAGATATTAGATTAATTTTAATATAAGTATTTATTATTTGTTTTTTCGAGGTCTGATAAAATCTTGTAGGATGATCATCTTAAAAATAATCTGTAATTAAAGTTTCAAACATTTAAATTTCATATTAAATGTATCTTTGCACACAAACAGGCTAAAAGAAATTCGCGCTTAGTAGGTAGGTACATATGTTTCATGTGTATTTACTGCAAAATAAAAACCCAAACTCAAATGAGCATAACCACCCAACTCTTGCAGCTCTTTGCTGAAGCAGGGGTGACATTCGCAAAGTGAATAATTTTTGCAGAAGTGGACAGTCTCATACCAAACTTTTATTGCTAAATCTTATCTAAATCTAAATCTAAGTTGCAAAGATATAATGTATCATTTGAGATTCATATTAAATGAATTCCCACAAGCAGACACGGATAAGTTTGCGATAACACATGCCGCATGTGGACTAACAATATAAAAACCCAGTCTCAAATGACCATAATCCCTGCAACTCTTGCCTGAAACAGGGATGACATTGGCAAAGTGAACCATATTTTTACAGTATGGGTGGTCAGCCTCATACCAACCTATAAATCAAGGAATATATGAAATAATATTCTAAAATTTAAGTTACAAAAATACTTGAGCACTTAAGATTCATGCTTAATGCATGCCTAAGCAAACTCGTGTCAATTCGCGCTTGCACATGCTCCACACGGCCTGACAATATGTACAATATATGAAAAAAATACGTTGTAGACATCGCCCCAGTAATCCAGCCGTGCGACGTCACAACTAAGTCTACGTCAATGAATGAGTTGAGTCCATTTGCGGTTTATTGACGTTGCGTTTTTAAGAGTGAACTTACACGTACCTGCTTGTGTGTGTATGAAATGTAAACCTCATATTGTTTTTAATCTCTGTATGTATCTCTGCAACTAAGATAATTATGAATTACACAATTGATTTTATTACAAAACTTTTTTGACCTAAATATTTTTTCCTTTACGTGTTTTAAATTCAACTAATTTTTTTTCGTACACATTAACTCAAAAAGGATTTATTTAATGATTTTTGTTGGAGGTGGAGACACGATCTGTCAAATTAAAATCTAAACATTATAATTATAGTGGGTTTTTAATGTTTTTTAAAAATTATTTTGCAATCTCACAATATGCCAAAAGTTGCTCCCCCTTAATGTATTTATGTATGTATGTAAGATGTCTACATGAAACGCAAACCGCTTTGGTAGGTACCGAAGTAAGCTTTTCATTTTGTCAGTAGTATTCCTAGATTAATAAGTTGGTATGTGGCTGACCCCCCATGTTGTCAAAACTTGGTTCACTTTTGCCAATGCCATTCTTCTTTCAGGGAAAGGCAACAGGAGTTGCTTATGCTCATTCGAGGTTTGGTTAATTTTGTAAGTGAACTCACGCGTGTCTGCTTGTGGATGATGAATTGAATACGAGTCGTAAAAGTTAACATATCTTTCCTACTTATATTATAAATAATCGTATAATTCATTCATATAATTCAATCGTTCTTTGATTTAAAAAAATGTAATTTGTCATGTATGTTCCTTGACTTATAGGTTGTTATGCGGCTGACCACCCATAATATAAAAATTGGTTCACTTTGCCAATGTCACCCCTGTTTCAGGGAAGGACGGCAAGAGTTGCAAGGCTTATGTTCATTTGAGATTGGGTTTTTATATTGTAGGTCCACATGCGGCATGTGTTAGCGCGAAATTATACATATCTGCTTGTGGGAATGCATTTAGTATAAATCTTAAATGATATATATCTTTGCAGCTTAGATTAGATTAGATTAGATTAGGTATCGGTAGATAGCAAGCTATAAAACATGGGCGCTTGAGAACAGCTGACCGGACAATCTAATTTTCTCAATGAAATTTGTATCGAGAACATGAATCTTGTAATAGGGTAGTTGCAGTGGTAGGGAAAACGGTTGAAAATTATATGGTTCTGTAGAGTACATTTCAAGGATCACAACCATATATTTTTTGTGTAGTAAAAATAAAAATATCATTGATAATTTAAAAAAATAAAATGCGGAGAATTTTAGTCGCGCCAAAACGCAGTGCGTTCGACTTCGCGAATCTTGACGTCAAAATGACGTCAAGATTCGCCACTGGGCCCGTCGATACCTACACTCCGAAAATGCATCAGCGTCATATCTACCTAAATAAACAAAATGACCTTTTTTCCGGAAATCGAGAATATGCTAATTTTCAAGAGCTTTAGTTTAAAAACTAAGCAAGATATTTTTTTTTTGAAAACGCAGATGTATTTAAAAAAATGTATTCTACCATTTTATACAATGAAAAAAATATGTGATACTTCCCTATTTTAAATTAACATTATTTTGCTACAATAAAAAAAAAAATGTATTTTAACCATTACCTTCACAAAGACAAAACCGTTTCATGTACCGTTTATGGTATGTTATGTTTTAGGTATGTAATGTATTGTCATATGTTGTTCTATCATGTGTCGTTCTGTCATGTGTCGTTCTATCATGTGTCGTTCTATCATGTGTCGTTTTGTTGCTGTACCGTTCTAACCTTTCATTAAGTTAAAAGCTGATATAAAAGCGTCGAGAAGATTTGAGAAGGCCTACATCCAAGAGGGACAAAGTAAAACTAAAGAGGAAGAAGAATACGATTGAATAATAATTAGTATGCAATAAATATTTTAGACTTTGTGTAATATAATGAAGCTATTGTGTTGAGCTATGACCCCACATGAACAAGCAATGACCCTATTAGCAGTGTTTAGTACAAACATTGTTTACACGTCGAGTTTTTTGCATCTCAATTTGCAATAAGTACAAGTAAGGAAGTGCAAATATTGAAAGAACAACTAGTAACATAATCTTGCCATAATAATAAGTAAAGTACTATTACAAATGTTTTTCTATGTGTTTTTATGATTGTTTTTGTGTAGGCGTATTAACTAGCTATGTATATGTGTGTATAGACGTACGTGTTTGATATTTTGTACCTTGTACTCCTCGTTTTGTGGAAACATCCATTTTAGAGACGTCTCGTATGGTCAGGAACATGCGAGAATGGGCCTTGGTAGTGTTTAAATACAGGCTACGATTTTGTGAATCTTCAGTGACCCTTAGATACACGAGCCGCGAAGCCAATACAGAAGTTACAGAGTGAACCATATTATTTAATCAACTTACTAAAAATAAATACTGTAAATAAGTTCAATTACAATTTTGTTAAAAGTAAACCCGAAATAAATCATAAGAGTACGGTAAAATAGTCCGGTCGATAGCTCAATTGGTAGAATTCTTGCATTATATTCCGAGAGCTTGGATTCTATCTCCACTGAGGACACTCAGGTGGTCTGAAATGATTTCCCGTTTCGGTTTTTATTTCAAATCCACAAAAATACCGGCCAGGTTTACTTAGCTTTCACAAGCGATGAGTACCAGCCCCTCGGGATCTGGGAAGCTCCCACTTCAACTGAAGTGGTTGGCGTAAGGACGGTCTCCTTACTGTAACTGTGACTTTGTCTTCATTCCGCACCCCGATTACCTCCATTTTTTCCTATCCTTGCAAACCTCTTTCGATTCATTCAAATCCATCACCTTTTTCATACATTTCCTTCTTTTACATTCGCTTTGTATATCCCACTCTTTCACAATTTCCCCAATCTAATCCAGCAATACTTTTCTCGGTCGTTCTTTCCTCTTCTTCCTGCCACATTTCCTCTGTATAGACACTTTGGAAGTCTTTCATCATCCATTCTTTCTACATTTCCAAACCATCTTGTTATAATATCTAGGTTCCATACATGACTTGCGATTCCATCGAGAACAACGCGGCCAAGAGTTACACTATATGTGTAGCTTAGTTGTAACGTAACAGAAGATTGTTTTAACTTAGAAATGACATAAAGAATGAAAAGACTGTATAAAAAAAAGCTTCGATTATTTGTAAAACGATGTTCTTTCAGAATTTAAATTCAGTCAAATCTCAGTAGATAGCAGTGGCAAAACCTTAATAAAGACCTTGTTGATTTTTAAATTTTTTTTCGCTGTTTTAAATGTTCGCAACTCACTTTTTAAAAGTTTTAAGCTTCCAGTTTTATGATGAATCTTTTTTTTTTGTATTTACAATGTTTTTCTTGTAATATTAATGGTGATTTCGTGTTCAACGTTTTCTTATACAAGTATGACACGCAGAAAAATAGTTGCCAATCATGCTATAGGCCAGTAACTTTGTCGTGGTGTTGGATGGCCTGAGTTGCATTAATTCGTGTATGGGCTGTGCCTGTGATGCAGGATCCATATTCAATTCTTTAATTCAGAAGGAATGTTTAATTGTGTGTCTGTGTGAGTTGGTGTGAGTGGTGTCTGTGTGAGTCTGTAAATTCTCTATACGTAAGTCTAAATCTAAATTGCTAAGATATATCTCATTTTATATTCATATTAAATGCATTTCTTCATCCATTCATTTTTTAAAAATGAATAAATTATTATTAATTATTACTCCCACATTCCCACAAGCAGACACGCATAATTTCGCGCTAACGCATGCCGCATGTGGACCTACAATATAAAAACCTAATCTGAAATGAACATTAGCCCTGCAACTCTTGCCGACCTTCCCTGAAACAGGGAAACACTTAAATAATTCCTAGAATAATCCCTTAAAAAAGTCCTAGGAGTGAAGGGACCGTGGAGAAGCGGCACAAGACAAAGAGTCCTGAAGCGCTATTCTGCTAACTTCCTTACTACCTTAAGGCGACGGGATATCGATTCGTGTCCAAGAATAAGGTGTGCTGTGATTTTTTTAATCTTTTTAGTAAGTTTTCAAGCGCTGGCAAGCTCCGACTTTGATTGATATCTAAAGTGTAAGGAATTCAGCAGAATAGCGTTTCTGGAGGCTTATGATACCAGAAGCCCTGAGCCTTCAAGGCTTGTGAGCCTAACAAGCAAAGTTAGACCAGTCTGTTATCTAGTGGTTAACTTTTCAGATTCGTAATTGCAAGGTACTTATCCTGATGGAGCATAATTTTATTTTTTCAAATGTATTAAATTCGCTGAGTTATATTATAGGTCTTTTAAGATTTATAGCAACTAGGCATTGCTTAAGTATTGGCATGTATAGGACTCTTGAGGTGTGATTCACACAAAACCAGCACTGAACAAATATTTATTTGGTTATTTATATACATTTTAAGTACTACCCGCATTTAATGCAACTTATGATGCTTAAAGTTACTGGGCTACCATGTTTAGGATGAAAAACATTTCGTACACATTGTATTTCCTGCATTTTGTGTTTTTTGTCTTTCAATTCTATGATTGTGTTAGATTCATAGAACAATGAGTCACAATGCGCTTGTCTTACAACAACAACAAAAACAACACACATCAAAAAAATACGTAAGCCTACAAACATGTACAGAGAATCGTGACGTGCAAATATTACAAAAAAACTGTTTTTTTTATGTTAAAATATTCCTTCCTTTGCTTATAGGCTGGTATGAGGTTGACTTGTATCTATAATCTATAATCTAAGTTGAAAAGATATATTAACATTCAAAGCTCATATCAAATGCATGCCCACAAACAAACACGTGTATTTCGCGCTTACAAATGCTTAATGTGCATTTACATATAAAATTCAAACCTCGAATGAACATAAACGCTACAACTGCTGCCGACCTTCCCTGCCTGACACATTGATAAAGTGAACCATTTTCTACAGTATGGGTGGTCAGCCCTCATACCAACCTATAAGTCAAGGAATACATACTGTTTAAATGGTTCACGGAAGGTTGTGGGTTCGAATCCCGATAGAGCACAAAAAAATACTCTATTCATACAATAATAAATGAGCACAAAAGAGCTTTTAGGGGTCTACCCGGGTACTCTGAGATGGCGGATCACTGTATCGAAAACGACCATTCGTTTGATATAACAGGAGTAAAGATCCTTCACTCGGGGTGCAAGGGTAGACGACAACTAATGGCTCTTGAAACTCTAGAAATTCAAAAACATTTGAGCCATGTTGTTAATAAACAAATACCTACTCCTTCTCCTCTTCTAACAAAGCCCACCTTTAAAAAAACCCACCCACTTTCTCCTCTCTAAATAAATACGCATTCCTTTCTAACAATACCTACCTACTTAAAAACCCCACTTTCTCTTTCCAAAATGTATTTGTTCTAACCCTTGTATTTTAATTTTAAAAACTTCAGTTAGCCTCTGATGATGAACCGAGCAGGTTCGACAGCGCTTAGGCATTATAACTCGTATGTGAAAATAAAAACTATGTGTTTTTTAAATAAAAAAGTTTTTTAATTATTAAATTAAATACCATTCATATTTTCAAACATGCACTTTGCTGGGTGTAAAATTCATAAACCTTTACCAAAGACTAAAGACAATAAAACTCCATCCAGTCTCACAGCAGCTGGTTCTTGCTTGAGAATCGGCGCTTTCTACAGTGATGACCAAGCTTGCAGAGGGCCTTTGAGATGTCTAAATCTCAATTTAAGCTGCAAAGATATGTATTACATATTAAAAGATACATATTAAATGCATTCCCACAAGCAGACACGCATAATTTTGCGCTCACACATGCCGCATGTGGACCTACAATATAAAAAACTCAATCTCAAATGAACATAAGCCCTGCAACTCTTGCCGACCTTCCCTGAAACAGGGGTGACATTGGCAAAGTGAACCATTTTTTACAGTATGGGTGGTCAACCTCATGCCAACCTATCAGTCAAGGAAGAACTGATTACATTTTATACAAGATGTGATTCCCAAAAAAACAGCGCTCACCGAATAAATCCTCTTAATTTTATTATTATTATTAAACGCAAGTCAGCTTTGTACCATTTCCACTAATGGATGGCTTGAACAACAATTGGTTACAGTTCCCATGGTTTCAATGCATAATTATTGTTCTGGTTTGCGACTAGTCCAAGGTCACGACCCCTGCGGCGTAACAAGAGTGAAAGTGAGGCAAAAACTACTGCGTTTGAAGTCTGCACAGTTTTTAAATTCCGTGTTTTTTTCTTTAAGAGTGTAACACATTCATATTGTAATTTGTCTAGGATATAGGATATTTTATTGTCTAATCTAATCTAATCTAAGTTGCCAAGATATGTTACATTGGAGATTCACATTACATGCATTTTCACAACCAGACATGTACAAGTTCGCACTTGCACATGCCGCACGTGAACCTACAACATAAAAACCAAATCTCAATTGGACATACACCCTGCAACTCTTGCCGTCCTTCCCTGAAACCGGGGTGACATTGGCAAAAGTGAACCATTTTTACAGCATGGGTGGTCAGCCGCATACCAACCTATAAGACAAGGAACATACACGACAAATGACATTTTTATTGTGGCTGGTGAATCCTTTTTGCTTGAAACATACCAAATGTCCATCTTCAATAATAATTTAAATATAATCTAAGTTGCCAGGCTATATTAACATATAAAATTCATATCAAATGCATGTCCACGAATAGACGCGTGTGAGTTCACGCTTATAAATGCTGTATGTGTACTGACAAATTAATATCCAAACCTCAAATGAACATAAACCCTATTACTTTTGCTGAGCTTCCCTAAAATAGGAGTGGCATTGGCAGAGTGAATTTTTTTTACAGGATGGGTGGTAAGCCTCAAACTAACCTACAAGTTAACGACTAAAAAGGGTTTGCGGCCATATTAAAAAAAACGCAACTAAGCTACACATCTAGTGTAGCTTCTAGTCTGCGTTATCCCCGAAAGGAATGCATGTGGCGATTCGGGACCTATTTATTTTTACGGCTAAGGGGTCCGGCCTCACACCAACCACTTTCAGTTGAAGTGGGGGTTTCCCAGCTCCCGGAAGGGCTGGTTCTCATTTCTTGTGAAGGCTGAGTTATCCTTGAGATCGAACCCTTGCTCTCGGCATGGAATGCAAGCATTCTACCAATTGAGCAATCGACCTTTTTACGAGCTAAGTCGTCGTCGCTTCAAAGCGCCAATTCTCAAAGAAGAACCAGTTTCTGTAAGGCTGGATAGACCTTTGGTTACCGGTTATTGGTAAAGGTTTATGATTTTTTCAACCCAGCAAAGAGCAAATTTGAAAATATAAATGGGATATTTTGTGCTCCGCCGGGATTCAAGCCCACAACCTTCCATTCAGAGTCCGAAGTGTTACCACTGAACTACGGACCGGTCTATTAAAGGGATCTATCAAATAAAAAGATTTTTTTAATGTTGAAATACAGATTGCTTTGATGTGTTGGTTAGTTCAGGAACTGTTGTTTGGCGTGAATAACGCTTCTGTAAACAAATCACACGGGAACCAAAAACATTTCCTGAATTTATTTAAACAACCAATTGAATTGAATTTTTCAGTTTCTCCATAATATGTCATATTCTGTAAGTCTTCCATCAAGAAATGTTCTAATTTTGTAATGAGGTCCGCACTTGAATTGAAATAATGAGTGTTGCGTCGTCACCTGGCCGGGTTGCTAGGGAAAAAGCGTGTAAATATCTTGTAATTGGTTGCTTAAGAATGGCAGTATAATACAAAATTGACGTTTGCTCGCCGAGAAAAAATTCAAATTAAAAAATATTCTGAATTCATTCTTAAATGAACTCCTATGTCTTCTATTTATTTCATTCATTTATTTCTTTCAATTTTCATTTATGCTAGGTAAGGACTTGTGGCTGTAATAAATAATCTAAGTTGCAAAGTTATAAGAAAATTTCACATTAATATTTAACGCATGTCCACGAGCAGACACGTGCAAGTTCGCATTTACACATGCTGCATGTGTACTTATAAAATAAAACAAAACCTAAATGAACATAAACTCTGCAATCCTAGTCGCCTTTTCCTGCAACAGGAGTGATATTGGTACATTGAACCGATTTCTAAGGTATTCTGGGTCACCTACACACAAACCTTAAGTCGAGGAACAAAAACAGTTACAATAAACTGTGTGATAGCAGCTGATCTCGCAGTCAATTTTTCTTCATACAATTTGTATAGATAACATCGCACTGCCTGATTAGCTGTTCACGGGTAGCTATGTTGTATCGTTTGATATCTACCGACACGATCACTAGAAAAGTCGAGACTTCGTTCTTACCGTGCAGTCCATCCAGACATCTAAGCTAACATTTTATTTAATTAATATTATATTTAAAAAAAATGCGTTTTTTTAAATAATTAAAAAAATACTAATCGATACGTGATCGAGCTATGTTCATTTATAATTAAAAAATAATTAATAATTAGTAATTAATTATTAATAGTTTATTATTTATTATGTGTGATGCCAGCTATAAGCGATCATACATGCGTGTCAGTTTTGCATGTAACCACAAATGCCATGCATGGAGAGAGAGGATGTTCCTTGACTAATGTATTAACATAAGACTGACCCCCATGCTGTAAAAACTTGGATCACTCCTGCCCATCCAGTTTCATGGAAAGGCGGCAGGAGTTGCAAGATTTATGTGTATGTGAGGATTGTTTTTTTTGTATGTGTACATGCAGCATGTCTATAATCTATAATCTAAGCTGCAAAGATATGTGAACATTTAAGGCTCATATTAAATGCATGCCCACAGACAGTGTAACGAGATGAATTTGTTTGTTTGGTGGAATGGAACATTAGATTTGAATTTGAATAAAAAAAGGAAAACAAAAGAATGCAGAAGGACAGAAGAAGCTTCCCTGGTGGGAGAGCCACAAGCTGGTGTAAATTAGGATAATAAATATTATTGTGTTGTGGTTATAAATAATTGTGAAACGAATAAAAGTGAAATTTAATGTGGTTGTTATACTATTAATCATCTGTCAGAGGAAAAACCCTCACAACAGGCACATGTAGGTTCGCGCCTACACATTTTGCATGTGTGCATACAAATAAGCAAAACCTCACATGACCTTTTTTCATACATTTTCTTCTTTTAAACTCTCTTCGTATATCCCATTCATTCACAACCACTTCTATCTGATCATACTAGCCTACCATCATTCACGCTTTCCACATGCCCAAACCATCTCATCACATTCTTTTGTACCTTAACTTTCACGTCCTCTTTCAGCTTACATTCTTTCTTTACCCATTCATTCCTAACTCTATCCTTTAGAGTTTTTCCTGTCATGCTTCTCAAATGCTTTATTTCCACCTTACGTATTTTACTCATTACACTGCCACTCACTGTCTATACTTCACTTCCATCTTTTCTAATCTTTTGTTTTGTTTAATGTGAATTTATAATCAATCTAGACATACAAAAGTGACCCACAAACGTTACCGTCTGCATATTAATTATTGGGTGATATTGAACATTCCTATTGATGAACAATTTGTGATATCTATATGCAGGGATCTAGCATTAATTTATTAGTATGTTGATTAACACAAGGCTAATCCACTGCCAATATATATTTCCTTTAGTGCTTGTTTGTTTTATGTCCATCAGAGGTAATTCCACACGAGCAATGTTTGTATTAATTGTACTGGACCTGATTTGATGATATTATTATTTACTGATTTATAAAATGTAATTTGTCGTGTATGTTCTTTGACTTATAGGTTGGTATGCGGCTGACCACCCATGCTGTAAAAATGGTTCACTTTGCCAATGTCACCCCTGTTACAGGGAAGGACGGCAAGAGTTGCAGGGTGTATGTCCATTTGAGATTTGGTTTTTATGTTGTAGCTTCACATGAGGCATGTGGAAGCGCGATCTTGTACGTGTCTGGCTGTGAGAATGCATGTAATGTGAATCTCCACTGTAACATATCTTTGCAACTTAGATTAGATTAGACCAATGTGTCTTATGAATACTGGCAATCGATTTTAAAAGTATTTAAAACAGCTCTCACATCATCGTTTCTTTTATGTTTTTAGTTGAACTTAGATTGTGTTGAGTGTGATTCTTAAAACAATGTCATTGAAAGGTCATCTTTAATAATATCTAATCAAAGTTGAATGGATATATTACATTTAAGATTCACATTAAATGCATTCCCATCAGCAGACACCTATAACTTCGCGCTTACACATTGCGCATGTGGACCTACAATATAAAACCCAATCTCAAATAAACATAAACCCTGCAACTCTTGCCGACCTTCCCTGAAACAGGGGTGCCATTGGCAAAGTGAACCATCATTCTTGCATATTCCAGATCATTCGATCTCTCGCTCATACTAGCCCGCCGTTCTATGTACCTACCTTACTACTATCATCATACTAGAGCCAGATTGTTCTACGCACTGGCGTACATGTTCAGGATTGGTAAAGTCAATCATTTTTGTTACAGTATGGGTGGTCAGCCTTATACTAACCTATAAGTCAAGCAACTATTTAGCATTAAAACACATGGTAGATAAGCCAAACAAGCACTGTGACGACGATATTATATTATATTTTACGTTTAAGCTCAACTATAGTGCTTTAACAAAAATGGATAGAAACTTAAAAAGCGCTTTCAGTGGCGTTTAAGTTTCCCTATTTTTTTGATTAAATTAATTTTTCACAGTCCTATACTCGGATATAGGAACGTTTAAGTTGTGCATTAGTATGATTCGCACATCATCAATTTTAAACTTAATGATTTGTCGAGGAAGATCATTAAAGTAATTGATGAAATTTACAACACCAAGGAACATTTAAAACCAATGTTATATCCTTTAACATCATTCAATTGGAGATGGCTTCCTTGACTAATAGTTTGGTATTAGGATGACCTCCCATGCTGTTAAAATTTGGTTTACTTTCGCCAATGTCACACTTGTTTTAGGAAAGACTAGCATAAGTTGCAGAGTTCATTTTATAATTGGATTTATATTTTGTAAGTGTAAGCGCAAATTTCCACGTGTTACTTGTGAGCGTGCACTAAATATGAATATTAAATGATGAAATCTCCTTGAAACTTTGATTCTAAATAATGATTGATACAAAGGGTTGATAGCTCAGTTGGAAGAATGACTGCATTCCAAGCCCCAGGGCTACGATTTGATCCCTTTAAAAAATGCTTTCCTGTTTCTGGTAAGGGTAACTCAGAATTCACAATAAAAGGCTGAAAAAGCGCCTTAAAGCGAAGTCCTTGGCGTAAGGCTGACCCCCTTATCTGTAAAAATAAATAGGTTTCACTTGTCACATGCAACTACATGAGTAAGTTATACTATATGTGCAGCTTAGTTCCCTTTTTTATTAGCCCTGCAACTCTTACGAACTTTTCCTGAAAAGGGGATGACATTGGTAAAGTGAATCAATTTTTACAGTATGAGTGATCACTCTTACACCATCCTATAAGTCAATGAAAAAAAAATACAAAAATACAAATTATAAACTACAGCTTTTGTATAATCTTAAAAATGTAAAATGCAAAAATCTTATGTATCTGATACAATAAAAATATAATATGTTCTAAATACTTGATACAATGAGCATCTGATAAAAAGGTGTCTTGAGCTCACGCCTAGCTCTCACTGGATAACGCAGTCGGATACTCTAATCTGTTAACAATATGTCGGTAAAAAATAGTTGGTTCTCATGTCAGTCAAAACCTCAAGTACCCACGCAATACTTCATTCATTACAATAAAGTATTGTCTTATAATGCCGGGTTTACAGAAATGTAAGGCCCTGTAAAGTTAACACAATGCTTAAAGAGCGTGCATCTGCAGTTGCTGGTCCTCTCTGGCCTGGAATCACCTGCCACATCATGTGAGAGAGCTAGAAGACCATAGAAAGTTCCGGAATGCAATGAAGACAAGCAAATTCTAGCATCATTTGCACAAGCACCCGTGGAGTGACTACATCACAAAACGGCGCTATAAAGATATCATCAACTCATCATCATGAATACGATTCTTCCTCTTGTGTTTCAATAGGTAACTGCAGCTGTTACTCTGTCGCTATTCCGATAGGAAGCGCAGCAGCGCCTGAAGTCGAGACACAGCTTCCTTAGTTCCGTGCAGCCCTTGTCTTTGGACCCAGTGGCGGAGAGATTGCAAATGTGGAAGGAGGAATGCCCGGAGAGCTTTGTGCAGCCTGCAGAGAGCCTGCCTACAGAAAAGAACCTCAAGTGGCCCGTGTGGAAATCCATAAACAGATTGAGGACCAATGTTGGAAGAGCCCGGGCCAACATGCTGACCTGGGGATTTCTGGGACGGGAGGACTCTACACTATGTGAGTGTGGAGCTCAGCAAACAATGGAGCACCTGCGGTGTTGTCCCTCCTGTCCGACAAGCTGCTCCATGGATGATCTCTTTGCGGGAAACCAAAGAGCTGTAGACATTGCTCGTTACTGGGCCAATACGGTGTGAAGCTGACACGAAGAAGAAGAAGATTCCGATAGGAGTGGTGACACAGTCTCTGCAGATTTGCCTCCATTTTTTCCTATCCTTGCATTTATTTCACCTTGAGTATTTTCTTACGACTTGCTTACGACATTTTCAAGAGAGCACTGTTACTAAATTTACATGACAAAAACCGTAGAGAAATGAGAAGGATGAGTCGAGAAAAAGAGGTACAGTAAGGCAAAAACACCGATCCGTAGTCTAGTAGTTAAGACTTCCGACTCGTAAATGAAAGGTTGTGGGTTCGAATCCTGGCGGAGCACAAAAATTTACCATTTATACTTTCAAGTACGCTCTTCGCTAGGTGAAAAATTTATATTCCTTTGCCAAAGACCGGTCACTAAAGGTCTATCCAGCCTTACAGCAACTGGGTCTTGCTTGAGTATTGGCGCTTTGTAGCGACTACCAAGCTCGTAAACACCTCTGCGGCACTACAACGAGTGTCATAGACCCCTAGTCTCTGAAATCTAGGGAGTCTCCAGCACAGGATTTCTTAAAAATAATAATAACAAAGGCGAAATAGCGGGAATCTGAACATTGACCAAATTGTAAGAATTACAATTGGTCTAAATTTAATATGACCAATCTAATTAAAAATAATATACCTACCAAGAATATTAATCTTTTTGTCTTTGGTACTTTTTGTTGGGTTGGTATTGCATTTCTGACAGACGCCGCAGGCGTGTAAAATCCAACTTCCTTCTCTCTCTCCTCTCTTGAACGTCGTGCTGGTAACTTGTCTCAAACTGTTCATCTAATTTTATTCACGTAATCCTTTGTCAAAATTCCTTGTAATCTTTATGGAATAAAGTCCAATTAAATTGTTTAAACTAAAATACATGTTTCAAATAATCTCCACATCCAGCATCATCAAAATTAAACTCAGCGCCTAACATCCATATTTCATCAAGAAGTCGACCAACAACAAAGTCTCAATGGAAATTAGTTGTCTGCCCTTGAATCCGGAATGGAAAAATATTTTTTTAGACAGTTTTATGCTTTCTCATACAAATGAACTTTAAACTGTGTCAATACACAAACTATACAAAGTAAAATCGAGATATCATATATATATATATATATATATATATATATATATATATGGCTTATTTATTTTTAATTGCACATGATAAGAGAGCGCCGTTTTTGTGTGTGTCACACCTCAAGGGCCCTCTCCGATCACGGATAAGACTTTTTGAAAAGGTGCGTCTTGAGAGCTCCGCGAAATATGCCCATAGATTTGGAGTTCTTCACTCCGGGTGGCAGTCTGTTCCACTCCACCGGACCCGCAACACAGAAAGCACGGTCTCCAAAATTTGTACGGATCTGACGGTGCGGCTGAACCAAATTGATTACACCATCGCCCGCAGATCTGAGTGTCTGCCTCCTCACACCCATCTCAACAGGCGAAATCATGTCAGTCAGATAAGGTGGAGCCACGCCATTGATGGCTTTATATACCATCAGACAAACACGGTAGACTACCCTCTCCGGGAAACGAAGCCAGTGTAGTTTTTTTAACAGCGGAGTGATGTGAGCGAATTTGGATATCCCGAATATGAGCCTTGCTGCTGAATTTAACACAGATTGAAAGCGGTTGAAATGCTTCTTTGGCTGCCACTATAATATATATATATATAATATATACTGCCCACTACACTATAAATCTTAGACCCCTTTTAACCTTAAATCCGGCACTACTCCAATGTCTCACAAACCTACACCCATTAAAGCGTTTATAAGCGCGAGTAATACATCTTGTAGCGCCGTTTTTAATGCTGATTTTTTTTTATAATTGTTCCTCCGATTCGATTTTTAAATATTTATTTTAAAACGAACCCATTTGCCTTTGTTTTCCTCGACCTACATTCCGCAAACTTGAGTTGATTTTTTTTTTGACTTTAATTGATTATGGAAATGTACGGTTTTGTAAGAAGGAAAAATGAAACGTAGTTAAAATATGATTTTGGGGAAAAATGATTATCTATAATCTAACATCCAAAAAATAGATTTAAATTTAAAGATTATATTTATAGCACGCCTACAGGCAGACACGTATAGGTTAGCGCTTACACATGCTGACTGTTATCTAACAGAATTAACCAAATCTCACATGATAAAGCGCAACTAAAAAAAAACGCAACTTAGCTACACATATAGCTGTAACTTCTTGCCTGCATGATACGGGTCGCATGTGGCGATTAAGGACCTATTTATTTTTACAGGTAAGGGGGCCACGGGTAACGCAGGCAAGAAATTACACTATATGTGTAGCTTACTTGCGTTTTTATATCCAGATTTTCACAAAAATAATAGAGTATCGGTTGGTATAAGGTTGGTATGACGTCGCCTTAGTGCTTGTTTGTCTTATGTCCATGAGTGGTAATTTCACATCAGCAATGTTTGTATCTGTACTGCACCAATGTGTCATAATGCAAACTGGAAATTGATTGTAAAAATATTTAAAACAACTCTCACCTCATCGTGTTTTACGTTTTTTATTTGAATCAAATGATAGATAAGCCAAAGACGTACTGATTGACGATAAGACTGACTACCCATACTGTAGAAAATGGTTCACTTTGCCAATGTCACTCCTGTTTCAGTAAAAGTCGGCAAGAGTTGCAGGGCTTATGTTCATTTAATCTAATCTAATCTTAGTTGCACAGATATGCAGCATTGGGGGTTCACATAACATGCATTCTCACAAGCAGACACAAACAAGTTCACGCTTGCGCATGCCGCATGTGCACCTACAACAACAAAAACCAAAACTCAAATGGACATACACTCTGCAACTCCTGCTGACCTTCCCTGAAGCAAGAGTGACATTGGCAAAGTGAACTATTTTCTACAGCTTGGGTGGTCAGCCGCATACCAACCTATAAGTCAAGGAATATACAACAATTTGAGAATGAGTTTTTATGATGTAAGTCCACATGCAGCATGTAGACTAAATCTATTATGAATTTTAAATGTAATAAATCTTTATAAGAAATTATAAATATTAAAAAAAACACAGAGCTCTATTTTCACAAATTGAGTATTTACTCTAGTAATTTATTATAAACTCTGTGTTTTTTTAAATTTTTATAATTTCTTATAAAAATGAATTTTCACTGTGTGAATACACAAACTTTAAAAAGTCTAATAAATCTTTGCATCTAAGATTATAGATTATGGATGGGTAGTCAATCTCATACTAACCTTAAAGTCAAGGTCCAACGATAATAGATCAATTTGCAAAACTCTGTGTTGTCTATTTTTAGTAAAAAAAAAAAAAAAAAATGGTCTGCAGCACTCTTTGTCGTTGACATCATTGAGGCAGCCATTATTTCTGATCACGCATCTTACCGAGGGTCAACTTCACGTCGCCCATGAACTTTACAAGTTCACAATGTACTAAAGCAGACGTGCCGTGCCAAGTTGCCCCCATAATTATATACGTACAGCAAGTAAGGTTAAAAATATTACTTTAAATATCCCCACATCGCCATTATCATCATCATCATCTCATTTTCTCTTCACGTCATGTATTTGGCTTCACGGGGATGATTTTCCAACATATCTTTAAAATTCATTGTTTGTGACAGGGGTGGGGCAGGTTGTGACAATCCTCATTTTTTGTTACACTATTTATTATTGCTTTGGCCTTTTGGTAACAAATGCTTCAATACTAAAAAAATAAAGACAGAGAGTTGTTCTTACTTGTTTTGTAAAAAATGTAACGTTATTGATGTAATCAAAGAACTATCAACGATAACGGTTCTTATAATTTTGTCACAACTTGCCCTGATGTTTGCTTTTTGAATGCTTCAAAATCCATAATAACTTTTAATCTAAATTAGAAAGATAATTCAACATTTAAGCGTCATAATTATCCAAAAAAATATTCGTTTATTTTGTAACAAAACAAATTGCAACGTCAGTTTACTAAAAAAAGTTACTTAAAATTAATTAATTAAATTAGGCTGATTTATTTGGTGAGCTCTGTTTTTGTGTGTATCACACCTCAAAAGCCTTCTGCGAGCTTGGTCATCGCTGTAAAAAGTGCCAATTTCCAAGCAAGACCCAGTTGCTCTAAAGCTTGATGGACCTTTTGATGACCGGTCTTTGGTAAAGTTTTATGAATTTTTCAACCCAGCGAAGAGCAAATTTGAATGGTATATTTTTGTGCTTCGCCGGGATTCAAACCCAGAACCTTCCATTTACGAGTCCAAAGTGTTACCACTGGACTACGGACGGGTTTTTGATCGGCCGGTTACAGAGCAAGTAGTTACTGCCATTCGAATTATCGTTCAATGTGTATGGAAGGAAGTCGCACCCATTTATGTAGATGCCTTTAATGACACGGGTCTGTAGGCTGATGAAATGATGGTACCCCAAGGTCAAACCTCCGGCATGAGAAGAACCTGGCCTTGAGATTTCAATATACGAGCAGTTACATTGCGCCCCCCAGTGCTTGTTTGGATTATCTTCCATTTGATTCAGAGATTACCTTTCAATGATTTTTTTTTAAGAATCACATCGTACACAATCTGAGCTAAACAAAAAAATATAAAGCACGTTAGTGAGAGTTGTGTAACATAGTTTTAAAATCAATTTTCAGCTTTCATAAGACACATTGGTCCAGTACAAATAAAATCATTGCTCATGTGAAATAACCTCTCAAAAACATAAGACAAAAAAGCACTAAGGTGACGATTGGTAGAAGTCTAAAAGATTCCTTCGAAACACATTAATACGAGTAAATAAATTAACAAATTAGATTGAAAATAATTTTATATTTCTTTAGCGGGTTCTATTTAATTAAAACTGCGGTTTTCATTACTTTACACAATTTATGTATTCAATTTCGGTTTCATGTGAGCAGCATTAAGTGGGTACGACGGTTGATTTATATCTGATCTCTCCAAGGGATCTTGGTCCTAAATTTATACAGATTATTAAGCTCATTCTAGAAACATGGAGAATTGTTACATACCACCTTGCTAAATTTCACCAGAATATTAGAATCAACACTTTTTTCATCACGATCACATACAAACTATTGTTAATAAATCTTGCAACTCTTGCTTCTTTTCCCTGAAATCAGTGTGATATTGGTGAAAGTGAATCAAGTTTTTACAGCTGGCGAGTCAGCCTCATAACAACTTTATTCCTTACCTGCAACAATAAATAGGTTCCACGCATAACATGCAACTGATTTAGGGACAACGCTATGAGACGTCAAACTTATTTACGTTTTCGTACAAATAAACTGATACACACAAAATTAACTATTGAATTTTGGAATTCAATGTTTGAAATGTGCGCGCGATTATTAGATAAGGATATTAACCATAAAGGAAGTCTTGTGTACATATTGTAGGATACATTCTTGGCAGGTCGCACACTCGCTGTATGATGGAAAAAGTTGCGAAATCTATCTGCCGCTTGATCTGAAACGTGCGCACTGTGTTTATTCAAATAACATGAACTGCCGGTACACGTAACACTTTTATTTATAAAAATATTTGACATCAGAGATGGCGTCATGCGTGCTTCCAATATCCACCTCTGGCTTGGAAACAAAAGAGATGAAACAGACTGAAGACGTGCCAAAGAGACATCGAAAGGAGGATGCTGGGAATCAGTCTTAGAGACAGAGTTTCAAACCAGGAGATCCGTAGACGCACTGGTGTCACTGATGTCATACAGCAAGTGGTTTTCTTAAAGTGGCGCAAGGCAGGGCCATGACAAGTGGCCGAATAGGATCGTCCAGTGGCGACCCAGGATGTCCAAGCGGGGAGCGGGGAGACCCCAACTGAGGTGGCTAGACGACATTAAGAGAACTGCAGGTAGAGGATAGCTAAACAGATCAGCCTATAGACAGGGATAGAGAAGATTGGAGGAGGCTTACAGATTTGATATCAAGAGTAAGTAATTATTGCACCAGCAAGCTGAGGACGTGCCACAGAGCCATTGAAAAGGAGATCATCTGTAAGCGAGAACTTATCTTTGTCTGTTTTTAGGCATGCTTTTAAATGAATTTGAAGTAGGTATATTTTATGTATATTTATAAGTTCTTTCTAAAAAGGTTAAAGACAACATCTTCAATTAATAAACAATTCATCAAAAGATCATTCTCATAAAAGATTACTAGCGAAAGTTTCGAGGACCAAAAGCTTAGAAACGCACTCAATCTCAAAAACTAAAGCAAATTCAAATCCAACTAAAAGTTTTTGCAGCTTGCAGGGTATAAAAAATTAAGCATAAAAGTCAAATTTTGAACATGGAAACCTTACTAATAAGTCTATATACAAAGATACTCGATATGCAAGGATACTCGATTAGACATAGCAACAACATCTTAGAAGGCAAAATCTTAGGAAGACAAAAAAGAGGTCACCCAAGAACTTCATACTTCCGAGATTTGAAGCGGGTAATGGATGTCTTCTATTTGCAGCTCAAGAGGATGGCAACCAACAGAGACAGATGATAGGCAAAACAAGGCACTGCCTTTACAAGAGGATGGCAACCAACAGACAGATGATAGGCAAAACAAGGCACTGCCTTTACAAGAGGATGGCAACCAACAGACAGATGATAGGCAAAACAAGGCACTGCCTTTACAAGAGGATGGCAACCAACAGAGACAGATGATAGGCAAAACAAGGCACTGCCTTTACAAGAGGATGGCAACCAACAGAGACAGATGATAGGCAAAACAAGGCACTGCCTTTACAATAGGATGGCAACCAACAGACAGATGGTAGGCAAAACAAGGCACTGCCTTTACAAGAGGATGGCAACCAACAGAGACAGATGATATGCAAAACAAGGCACTGCCTTTACAAGAGGATGGCAACCAACAGACAGATGATAGGCAAAACAAGGCACTGCTTTTAGAAGAAAATGATGATGACTGTATACCTTCATTTATGTTTAGAAATTTTGATCACAATATACTAACCCATAATATTTTCCTTAATTTTGATTGGCATTGGCAAAAATGCACCATTTTTTACGTTGTAGATATTCAGTTTCACACTGAGTTGAAAAACACGCCATGTACAAGTCAAATTAAAAATTACGAAAAAACTTGTACGACCCGATGGAAAATGTAGCAACTCCACATTGAAATTTTTCTCTTATCTTTACGGTCAGATCAAGTGTGGGTAAATTTTTAATTAAATTCAATATTTCAATTTAGATGGAATATAGGACGTTCCTTGGCAGATATAAAGTACGCAAGTTTTCATCAAAAAAATATAGTATAACAGAGAGTTCACATTTTGACCCAGATTTTTAGTTTATTCTACGTTGTATGCTTTTTCCTAAGCTGAAAATTTGGTCCCTATTTTTTTTTCTTTCGTTTTTTTCTCCTAATGCAATTTTTATCGAAGAATGGCAAAATGATTAATTTACTTAAATTTTTGTTGTTGTAAAGGTTTATTAACATTGTTTTATTTGTTACGTTTCAAAAATAAAATTTGAAAAAAACTTGTTTTTTGGATATTTTATTGTGACGAAAGTTTTTTAATTGCCTGTATAAATATTACTGAGTTTATTTATATTACTGTGAGTTTGCGCTTACAAATGCTGCATTCGCACTTACACATTAAAATCGAAACCTCAATTGAACTAAAGCGCTGCAACTTTTGTCGACCTTCCCTGAAACATGGGTGATATGGCAAAGTGAACCATTTTTTACAGTACAGGTGGTGAGCCTCATACCAACCTAAAAGTCAAGGAATCACACCATTTTCAGGTCACTCCTTATCGGTTCCCATAGGCTCCCTTTTAAAATGATGTAACAAAGTAGTGAAAAATACATTTAAAACCAAAGAAACAATACGTATTTTTCCCCCATTGAAACCATGCAGTCTACTTTATTATCATTTTTGCCTCATTTTAAACGGGAAACCGATGGGAATCGGCTTGTAATAGCACCTTTCGCCATTGCTCCTTATGCAAACCATAAACTTTAAGACTCTTATTTTAAAAATATCAACAGGGCTTTTCTTTGGTTTTTTCGTTTGTCGACAGAAAAGATTTTCGATGAAATTCTGTACACTCTATGTTATTCTAGCTACTTTGGTTTCCGATACAAAGTCTTAGCTATTGCGTAGGACCTGAATAACATTAAAATATACAGATGAGGTATGTAGTGCGCCGCTTGTAAAGGTGAAATAATTGCAGTTGCCATAAACAATGGGCTCGGATAGTAATATGACGGTGTCGGCACGCCGAGAGCACGATTGCAAAAGTGAAGTGAATTTGTAATTTTTGGAGTTGGCACATTTTACAACTAGACACGTGAAAAATCACACGATCGAAAAGGAGTCTCACATTTTTATTTAAATTAGATTTTTATAAGGAAATTATCATTAATCTAAGTTGCAAGAATTCAATAATGTTTCCAGGTCAAATATTAAAAATAAATTGGGGTATATTTTTCAGGGTTTGGTGGTTTACACAGTGAAAGTCCATTGTATAATTAATCAAAGAAATATACTGTTTTAATTCACTTTTTTATTATTTATTTTAAATATGTCTAACATAGAATTAATTAAAATAAATAATAAAAAAGTGAATTAAAACAGTATATTTCTTTGATTAATTATAAATTGGGGTGTTTATTTCAAACCCAAAATCGAAATACGCCAGGTTTACTCAGCTTTTAAAAGAAAGTGGGGACCAGCTCTCTCGAGATATGGAAAACCAACACTTCAAACGATGTGGTTGAAGTTAAGCCAGCTCCTTAATCTGGGAAAATAAATAGGCTCCATACGCAATATGCAACCCCTTCAGAGACAGCGCGGTAAGAAGTTGCACTATACTAGTAACTTAGTTGGGATGTTCATGTCTGTCAATCTCGGAATAAATTTTTTAGAAAAACTGACCTTACCGGTTGGAAATTAACCAGTACATTTTCACTGACCTGTAGTGTAGTGGTTAACGGTAGGCATTCGCAATCGGAAGGTCATGAGTGCGATTTCTGCGGAGCAAAAAAAAAGTGCTCTTCACTGGGATGAAAAACTCGTACTATGCCTTTACCAAAGACCGGTCGCCTAAGATCTTTTCGGTTTACTGCAACTGGGTCTTACTAGTTAAAGTGACGCTTTTTAGCGGCGACGTAGCTCGCACAAGGTTCTTGAAGTGTGATTCACACAAAACAAAACGCTTACCAAATAAATCATCCTAATAGTAATTCAATACCAACGACATGAAAGAAGCCAACGCGTGGTCAAGCATGAAACTCGTATCTTAGGAGAACAAAGTCTCATAGGAAAGAAGTAACATTTAAATTCTAAAGGAATGTTAATGAGGTCCGGACATTTAAAAATCCGATCACCCCTGTTTCAGGAAAGGTTGGCAAAAGTTGCACGGCTTATCAGGCGCGTGCATAGGGTATAGGCAAATAACAAATAACATAATACATATTTTCTCCCATTCCTTTACAATAACTCATTTGAAATTGACTGAAGTGCTAACGATGACGCCAAATGAACTTAAATTTTGAATTTTATATCTGAATATCAAGCTGAAATGTTTTTTTTTTTTATCATGTTTCCTTGACTGTAAGGTTGGTATGCGGCTGACCACCCATACTGTAAAAAATGGTTCACTTTGCCAATGTCACCCCTGCTTCAGGGAAGGTCGGCAAGAGTTGCAGGGCTTATGTTCATTTGAGATTGGGTTTTTTATATTGTAGGTTCACATGCGGCATGTGTAAGCGCGAAATTATGCATGTCTGCTCGTGGGAATGCATTTAATATGAATCTCAAATGATACATATCTTTGCAGCTTAGATTTAGATTTAGATGTATTGCCTACGTACTAGACGCATGTGCCTGTATGGGATGCACGCCCCTGGGGCTAATGTTCATTTGAGGTTGGATTTTAATTTGTAAGTACACATGCAGCATTTGTAAGCGCGAACTAACACGTGTCTGTAACAACGTGTAACACATGTCGCATACATTTAATATGAATTTTAAATGTTAATTTATTTTTGCAACTTAGTTTATAGTATGGAGTATGAGAAGTATTCACATAAAAAAAACACTCTCCAAATACGTTATCCTATATATTATTTTATGAACCTTTATTATTCCATATTCCAATCATGACAATAAATATAAAAATATTTCTCAACAAATTTTCCGAAGGTTTAACAATAAGTTTCCCATCACATTTTATTCATACTAAACTATTAAATTCAAAGCTAGATTAATACATTGTGTTTAGATAATAATCGAAAGTAAAACACTTAAACATAGCGTTTAACCAAAGTATAGGAAAACTTATACGCTCACTAGGGATGCTCTTTTAGTTTATATATATTTTTTTGGTGAACGCAATAGTTGAGTTGGAATGAAAGGTTGTATACTGATGGAAGTGTTGAGTGAGTACTCATCGAGTATATGGGAATTTAATCTAGAAAATCTGTTACTCGAAATATCAAGGCCATATTGTATATTCTTTGTTATAATAAAACTAAAAATAATAAACTTTTTATTATTGTTGTTTTTTGCAGATGTGATAAACCTTATTTTTTAAGCGCCTCATTTGTCAATCTGTTATTGTTAAAACAAAACCGCTTTTCGTTATATTTTAAAGGAATTTCTGTTAACGCAGTGAAAGTTTTGACCAAAATTATCTTTGACCCAAGTTACAAATAAAGGTTAACATTTAAGCTTCCTAAAAAGTATTAACCTATTTACGTGTCTAATCTCTAATCTAATCTAAGCTGCAAAGATATATGTATATAATTTAAGATTTATATTAAATGCATTCCTACAAGCTGACATGTATAATTTCGCGCTAACACATGCCGCATGTGGACCTACAATATAAAAACCCAATCTCAAATGAACATAAGCCCTGCAACTCTTGCCGTCCTTCCCTGAAACAGTGGTGACATTGGCAAAGTGAACCATTTTTTACAGTATGGGTGGTCAGCCGCATACCAACCTATAAGTCAAGGACAAATATGATTCAATTTTCAATATTTCAATTGAGATGAAATATAGGACGATCTTTTGTAGATATAAAGTACCTACGCGAGTTTTGATCAAAAAATTATAGAGTAACGCAATGTTTACATTGTGAGCCAGATTTCTAGATTATTTCACTTTGTATTCTTTTTCCTTATGTATTTACTTTTTCGCCTATTAATTTTCCTAACCAAAAGTTACTAACAAAGGTAAACATTTTAGTTTTCTACAAATTATTAAGCTATTAAAAAAAACAAATGGGATTCACGTGACACAGTTCAAATTCACCATAAGTATTTTTTTTATAAGATTTATATGAACTGCATTCCCAAAAGCAAATACACATGCTGCATGTGTTTTTTCTACATGAAAGAAAAACTCTGCAAGTCATGACGATTTTCTCTAAAACAAGGAAAGGCATTTGGCCAATATTTTTTTGTACATTTCTGGACCATTTGCTTACCTTTTGATGGACATGGGGATTTGAATAACCTGGAAAAGGTACTCGTTGTGACAGGCTCAAAAAAAGGTAATGACAGAAAAAGATTTCAAACCTCAGGGTCCTAAGTCAAAATAAACATGAAGTTCTTCGTTAGAAATGGCAGCAAAAGAAGATAAAGAGCGGAGGTCAAGAGTAAAGCAACCTATTCGCGTGACGTCACAATTTGTCTATGCTTTCCGAGTTCATTACCATGCGGTAGTAGCATGGCACTGGAAAAGAGAGACAAAATGGTGATCGGATTGCGTAAACTACCGTGATTTATTTGAGTTGACCATCACTGATATGGTGATGATGACGATGAGTGCTACGGATCTGCACCTTTCATCTCTTCTAGGAATGCCGGCTACACCTCCGTAAAGCTCTGCCATGCATGTCCTTGGTGGAGGAGACGCCACCTCCGTGCAGTTACGAAATTCTTGCGGTTGTACAGATGTGTACACGGTATTTTTCAACAGTGCTATGACAAACGTAACTTGGAAAAATGATATAAAATTGGTAGGTTTAAAATTTCCAATCATATTTTCTCTATGCTGCTGAAACTGTAACTGTAACTCTGTCGCCATTCCGCTAAGGATGGCCAGAGTCTCTGCAGAGCTGCCTCCATTTTTTCCTATCCTTACATACCTCTTTCAATTCATTCATATCCATCACCTTTTTCATGCATTTTCTTCTTTTACGCTCACTTTGTATATCCCATTCTTTCACAACATCCTCAATCTGATCACTTCATACTTTTCTCGGTCGTCCCTTACCTACCTCTTTTTCCTTTCACACAGCAGAAAGGAGAAAAAGTGACGCTTTTGAAATGTATTGCTGGAGGCGCATGCTCTGAATCCCATGGACGGCTAGACGTATCAACGAGCCCATTCGTCGGTAGCTAAGTTTGAATGGCTTGAATCTGGCCAATGTATGTACACGCCGTATTTTTCAGTTTTGCGGACACATTGTCCGTAGCCTGGAACGACTGGTTGTGATCGGTGGCTTGGAGGGGAAGAGAAGATCATTCATAAGATGGATTGATCAAGTGAAGCAGAAGAAGACAGCAGCAGGCACCTCGGTGGTTGAAGCGCTGCGGGCAGCGCAGTCAAGAGAGAACTGGAGAAGAGTGGTTGCTTCCACAAGGATCACAACCCTCAGCAATGTGGAAAAAGATTAAGAAGAATGATAAAAATATGTCATATGAAATCGTCGCTGAGTGTTTGTCAGACTACATGCAGAGTATGATTACAGAATAAGGAAGTTGTATGGGTGGTCCCTTAGGTAATTATTATCTATGAATGCAAAACCCTCCGAAACAATGGAACTCTAAATTACTCTGCGCTCTACTCTATCGCAGATTCCTGGGACCAAGGAGTTACCAGAAGTAAATACTTCCCATTCATAACGTAAAATTATCTTGTAGTCAAAACATGTTATTTCTGTTTTAGTTGAGAATAGGGTAAATACTAAGTTAAGATTTAAAGTAAGTTTTGTTGTTGAATAAGACTGTTTAAAGGCAAGTGAAATAATTACAAGTAAAGGAAAACGGCCTCGGGGTAAATTTTCAATTGATTTATATAATTTTACAATTTATGTTATATTTACATTGTCAACAATTTTATAATTGAATTGTTGAAAGGTTTAGTTATACTTTGTTATTTGTTGCTAAGGACTAGTTCCATAGACTGTGTCGTTTGGCTGCCGACAGAATAATCTAATTTCAAAGTTTTCAGCCTGTTTTGATGTAATATCCTCATTTATACCCCCTCCTCTCGTCATAACAAGGGCAACTCGTAGAGCGCTTACATTCTTCCATTTTATAGTCGATGAACTATGAGAATTTGGTGTTTTTACGACTCATTCATTCGCCAAATTGCCCATTTATGGAACGAGTTATCGGTATCTCAATACAAAGATAGACCGCTACTTTCTTTTAGTGTCTCAAAACAAAGGTAACACTACACTACGCAGCTAACAGTCCTGCTAAAAAGGATTAGGACATCAAACGCTACATCACCAACACCCACACCTCTGCGGCACTACAACAAGTGACATAGATATCTAGATTCTCTGAAATCTAGGGATTCTTCCGCAAAGAATTCCTTAAAATAACGATACACGTAAAATTGATTTACTTCAAACCGGTCGAGCCTCTTTCGCTTATTCATTTTGTTACATTACCTTTTCTTACATTTCCTTCATTTATATTAACTCTGGATATCCCACACCTTCACAATTTCATTAATTTTTATCAAGTCATTCCTTTCTCGGTCTTTCCTTTCCCCTCTTGCCTCTTACATTTCCTCTGTATATAATACTCTCACTGTATTATTTTGTACCTTTGTCCTCACATCCTCTTCTAGATTACATTCTTTTCTAACCCATTCATTCCATACTCTATCTTTTAAAGCTACAAATTCTCGTCATTCATTTTAGGTAGGTACTTCATATTTCTGTAAATAACGAAACAACCCAAAATTATGGGTTGTTCTCCATGTTCCAGGACATAAATCTCTTTGTCCAACATAAATAATAATCCATTAAAATATAATTTATATCATTAGGCGGTGATGTTGCCAGGTATTCGTGAAATGTCGTCTTACCATTAAATGTTACAGTACGCTGGGTATTCCGCACCGATACTTGTTCTTACAAAATCATACTCGGATGTACGATAATGCAAAGTGGTTGGCAACTATCGTACATATAAAAAGAAAAAGAAAAAATATTTTGTTTCCTAACGGATAAGTTGGTATGAGCTGACCATTCAATACTAAACATTGATTCTATAATAATCTATAATCTAAACTGCAAAGAGTGTTTATATTTAAGGCTCAAATTAAATGCATGCCCACAGATAGGCACATGTAGATTCGCGCCTACACATTCTGCATGTGTGCATACAAATAAACAAAACCTCACAAAAACATAAACCTTGAAACCTCCTGCCTTTTCCTGAAACCGTGGTGGCATTGTCAAAAGTGAACCATTTTTTACAGCACGGGGGGTCAGCCACATACCAACCTATAAATCAAGGAGCTCAGATTCACTTGGGTAATGTCATCCTTGTATCAGGGAAGGTTGGCAAGAGTTGCAGGGCTTATGTTCATTTCAGATTGAAATTTGAATGTTGTAGGTCCACATGCGGAACGTAAAAAAAATAACAGAAAAGAAGAGGGCTTATAAATTAAACCAAACATGGCTGTTAAACTTGTGATGCAAGGTAATTTACTAGTTTTACACCTAAAAATAACATTTCAGCAAATTACAAGTAAGAAGACGCCAACTTTTCAACTGGTATCAGAAGGGAGCAGAGCTACGAAGAAGTAACGCACAGTGGTAACGAAACATAAGCAAGAAGAAAGATGAACAATAGGAAGCAAGAAGAAGATAACTATGGACCACGTTCAAAACCCAGAAGAGCAATATCAAGCCTCTGAATCTAGCACGAAAGCCTTAAAACATTTATAACTTAAATATTATTAATGTTTTTAGGCTTTCACGGCCGGATTCAGATGCTTGATTTTTTGGTACCGGATTTTGACCATGGTCCATAGCTTTTGCTTCTTTCTTCTTTTTTCTTTTTCTTCTTCTTGGTACTTCTTGAAGACTTTCATCTGACGTTTTGTCACCTCTGTGTGTGACTTCTTCGGAGCTCTGCTCCCTTTTAATTATTATGGTTTTAAATGTAATCCTCTTTGTTCAGCTTCTAGCCTGGCCAAATAACATTGCATTTTTCCCCACGTTTAAATTGTACATTGTTAAATTTTGTAAGCTTTCTTTCGTTTGTTTTTTAATCAGTTTGGATAACGAAACTTTTATGGAATCTAATTCTGGGTTACTGCAATTTTTATCAAACGATGGCATTTTAGGCAATGTTGTCAATCACTGTAAATTGTTTTGGGCTGCCCCTGAGATGGTTTGGCACGACTTTTGAGAACATGTTATTTAATCAGGTTTTATATTAGGTAAAAAGACGATACTATTCTCTTACAATATAAAACTTGCCTAGTAAAAATACTAAGTCATTTTTTGACTTCTAAAGTGACTTGATCTTATACCAAAGTTCCTTTTGTTATGCATTATTACTCAAAGCAGCGTCCCCCCAGTACTTGTTTGGCTTATCTACCATTTCATTTCTAATCTAATCTAATCTAATCTAAGCTGCAAAGATATTTATCATTTAAGATTTATATTAAATGCATTCCCACAAGCAGACATGTATAATTTCGCACTAACACATGCCGCATGTGGACCTGCAATATAAAAACCCAATCTCAAATGAACATAAGCCCTGCAACTCTTGCCGTCCTTCCCTGAAACAGGGGTGACATTGGCAAAGTGAACCATTTTTTTACAGTATGGGTGGTCAGCCGCATACCAACCTATAAGTCAAGGAACAAATTTAAAGATTGGTTTTTGGTTTGCTGGTTTGATTGGCCTTTGCTGGTTTTTGAAATTGTATAACTGTGTTGTTTATCCCATATATTACATGTATAACTGTTTGTTTGTCTAATAAAAAAATAAAAAATAAAAAGATGACTTTTCAATGATATTGTCTTAAAAATCACATTCTATACAATCTGAGCTAAGAAAAAAACGTAAAACACGATAGTGCTAGAGTTGTTTTGAATATTTTCCAAATCGATTTCCACACACACTGATCCAGTACACATACAAACATTGCTCATGTGAAATTACCTCTGATGGACATAAGACAAACAATCACTTTAGGGACGAAAAGTGTATAACAAAATTATACAAGACTTTCTTTAATTTATTTTTAAGTTGCAAAGATATATCGACATTTAATGCACACCCTCAAACAGATAAGTGTTTGTTCGCTCTTATATATGATATTTTGCATGTGTACTTACTAAATAAATAAGGTATGAGGCAAAGCCCCATGCTGTACAAACTAGGTTCACTTTTGCAATACCATCAAGGTCCTTTTTTGACAAGGTTTTTCCTTGATTGATAGGTTGGTATGCGACTGACCACCCATACTGTAAAAAATGGTTCACTTTGCCAATGTCACCCCTGCTTCAGGGAAGGTCGGCAAGAGTTGCAGGGCTTATGTTCATTTGAGATTGGATTTTTTATATTGTAGGTCCACATGCGGCATGTGTAAGCGCGAAGTTATGCATGTCTGATTGTGGGAATGCATTTAATATGAATCTCAAATGATACAAATCTTTGCAGCTTAGATTTAGATTTAGATTTAGATCAAGGTAAAAGTTGCAAGGTTAACGTTCACGTGAAGTTAGGTTTTTTGCATTGTGCTTTAATTATGAGCCTTAATTTTAAACAATTCTTAGAAACTTTGATTATATATAGATTAAAGATATACTCTTAAATGTAAACAAATATTTTTCAGGTTGCTTATGTCACTGCGAGTAACAAAACTCATATAAATTATACATTTTAATAAAGGATCTTACAATCTTCATTAGTTATTTTTTGTTCTGTAGTAGTACGACGCGCCCTCTATGTATTTACGATCAAAGCTTTTTCAACATTTTTTTCTGGGTTCGAGTCTCCGCTAAAAAGTAAAAGTGATGTGTTGTTATTAAATCAATGTCCCGCCTTTGATTATTTTAATGGACTCATTACAAATTTGAATTTCGTACATTTTTCTCGGCTAGCAAACGTCGCACTTGTATGGACAACCTTCGTAGAAATTAAGTTACAATATATTTGTATGCCTTTTAACAAATAACTCGGCCTTGTGACGTTACAATAACGTCTATGTCCATATTTTGTTGTCGAAGAAGCAAAAATGCATTCGATCTACAAATTTAGATGATTGACAATTAATATTGATGTGATGGAGGTCATAAAAAACACTACATAAGAAAAAAAGAACAATAATCAAAGTTACAAAGATATATTACACTAGCAGTACCCGGCGTGTTTCACTACGCCATTTGGGCATGTGGTATCAATTTTTTTCTACAGATAAAAGAGGAAACAACAGGATCAAAAAAAAAAGTGTGCTAATCGGAATCAAGCTTCACACAATTTATCTCTAGGTTAATCTTCACGTTTTCTAAAAAAAAAGGTCTAGGTACAACTGTTAAGCAGCAGAGCCAAGCATAGGGAAAATCGATTGCGGTGCTCCATTTATATTTAAGATAAAAAAATCGGCTATGTAACGTCACTCATCTAATCTATTCTAAGTTGCATGGATATAATTGTTACATTTGGAATTCACATTAAGTGCATGCCCACAAGCAGACACGTATAAGTTCACACTTGCACATTCTGCGTGTGAACCTACAACATAAAAACCCAAATCTCAAATGAACATACACCCTGCAACTCTTTGCTGACCTTCCCTGAAACAGGGGTGACATTGGCAGAGTGAACCATTTTCTATTTATAGTTGGTCAGATGCATATTGACCTATACTAATCTAATCTAATCTAATCTAAGCTGCAAAGATATATATCATTTAAGATTCATACTAAATGCATTCCCACAAGCAGATATGTATAATTTCGCGCTAACACATGCCGCATGTGGACCTACAATATAAAAACCCAATCTCAAATGAACATAAGCCTTGCAACTCTTGCCGTCCTTCCCTGAAACAGGGGTGACATTGGCAAAGTGAACCAATTTTTATATTATGGGTGGTCAGCCGCATAACAACCTATAAGTCAAGGAACGAGAAAAGAATATAAAGAAAAGAATATAAACAATACATTAAATTTTATAATCATACAATTAAAGAACTAATCTATAAAATTCACTATACTCTTTGAGCAAAGTGAAGAAATAAATGTATTCCAAACAATCAGGAATATTTTTCAATGTAACCGCACTGTGAAACGTATGCAGTTGGGGAAAATGCTTCATACAATATGATGCACTTAAGTGTTTTTTCAACTATCTCCATGAAAGTGTTTAATTTATGTTGAATTTTTGACTCCCTGTCCTGTCTTTATCCCGGCCAAGTGAATTCACATTTTTTCCCCACATTTAAAATGTGCTCTATCCATTATTTCAATAAGTGAAAGTTTTAGGTAGTGCACACGGAACATTTTCTATTGACAACAAAATTGTAAGTCGCACGGCCGGGTTAGGTAAAAGGCAAACATTTTGTTTATCTTGGTTGCTTTGGACCATTGTCACATAGAAGAAAGACGTTTAACCGCCGAGAAAAAAACGATCTTTAAATTTGTGGTGAGTATATAATTTTACAGAAATGCGTTTTTTGAAAAAACAACTATATTATGTATATTTTAATTAAAAGTATGTTTCAATAAAAGGTTTTCATAATAATAATATATTTCAATATGGTCTTCTAGTTGTGACCTACGAACTTTTGTTTATCGTATTTTTTATAAGTGCGGGATATAAAAGCTTTCTTACATTTCTAAAATTCAACTTGGAATACTTGAATAACATTTTTTAATTTGGAACTTTTGTCTAGGCCAGGGGTCGGCAACCTTTTGAGTCGGAAGAGCCAAAAATTACAATTTACAAATTTCAAAGTTTTTCCTTGACTTATAGGTTGGTATGAGGCTAACCACCCATACTGTAAAAAATGGTTCACTTTGCCAATGTCACCCCTGTTTCAGGGAAGGTCGGCAAGAGTTGCAGGGCTTATGTTCATTGAAGATTGGGTTTTTATATTGAAGTTGGGGGGAGGGTGGGGGGTGAAAAGCGAGTACAAGTAGCGGAGAGATCGTTAATCGATTCAGAACGATTTAGTTTTTTTCGATCAGAAGTATAATTCTATGTTTTTTTTATATTTGCGTATGAAGCTAAAGAGCCGTAACTTCACACCCAAAGAGCCGCATGTGGCTGGTGAGCCGCAGGTTGCTTACCCCTAACCAAACCGATATCGATCCACCATATTTGTAAAAAGTCCGGTCTATAGCTTAGTTGGTAGAGTAACTGCATTCCATGCCGAGATCTCGAGTTAGAATCCCACTGAAGTTGTCAGAAATTATTTCTCGTTTCAGTGTTTATTTCTAACCCAAAATAAAATACCGGCAAGGCTTACTCAGCCTTCATAAGAAATGAGTGTCAAGCCACTCAGGAGCTGAATAACATCCATTTCAAGTTAAGTAAAGTGGGTAAAGTTAAGTAAAATTTTCCCAACTTTTTTTTTTTTCCCATTTTTAGGTTAGGTTAGGTTAGGTTAGGTTTTTCCCGACTTTTGGGGAAAAAAAATTTCCCCACTTTTGGGGAAATTTCCCAACTTTTTTTTTTTTTTCCCATTTTTAGGTTAGGTTAGGTTTTTCCCGACTTTTGGGGAAAAAAAATTTTCCCCACTTTTGGGGAAATTTTCCCAACTTTTTTTTTTTTCCCCATTTTTAGGTTAGGTTAGGTTTTTCCCGACTTTTGGGGAAAAAAAATTTTCCCCACTTTTGGGGAAATTTTCCCAACTTTTTTTTTTTCCCCATTTTTAGGTTAGGTTAGGTTTTTCCCGACTTTTGGGGAAAAAAAATTTTCCCAACTTTTTTTTTTTTTTCCCAGATTTGAAAGTGGGAACCATGCGCAGGGGGATAAGTGGGAACAATGCGCAGGGGGAAATTTCCCAACTTTTTTTTTTTTTCCCATTTTTAGGTTAGGTTAGGTTAGGTTAGGTTTTTCCCGACTTTTGGGGAAAAAAAAAATTCCCCACTTTTGGGGAAATTTCCCAACTTTTTTTTTTTTTTCCCATTTTTAGGCGTAAAGTAAAAGTTACTGGGTTGTTCATTTTAGATTTGGATTTTAAATTATGAGTGGGTACACATGCAGCATTTGTAAGCGTGAACTTACATGTGTCTACTTGTGAGCATGCATTTTATATGAATCTTTAATGTAAATGTATATTTGCAACTAAGATTATGTATTGTAGTTGAATATAATGGTCTTCTTCTATTGGGTGGTTTCAAAATTTACCGACCTCGTTGCTGAAATATCGAGAATTGAGAACCACTGTTTATTTGATCACCATCAAACTTCACAGGATTCGTTCTAAGAATATGTTACATGTTTCCTGAAAATTTCGTCAAAATCGGATGAGCGGTTTATGAGTCTATAGGGGACATACATACATACATACATACATACATACATACATACATACATACATACATACATACATACATACATACATACATACACACATCCTTCTTTATAGATATAGATTTAAGATTTATATTGTTGAATTAAAAAATGTAAAAAGTGTCCGGTCGATAGCTCACTTGGTGGAGTGCTTGCATTCCATGCCGTGAGCTAGGGTTCGAATCCCACCGAGGGTTTCAGACATGATTTCCCGTTGCAATGTTTATTTCAAACCCCAAAATAAAATACTGGAAAGGTTTACTCAACCTTCACAATAAATGAGTACCAGCCCTCTCGGGAGCTGGGAAACCCCCACCTCAACTGAAGTGGTTAGCGTAAGGCCGGCCCCCTTGGGGGATAACGCGGCAAGAAGTTACACTATGTGTGTAGCTTTGTTGCGTTTTTTCCTGTTTTTTAATTTGTTCACTTCTTTCATACACAAGTATAAAAGTTGTTTTAATTGTTCTCTTTATAATGGTGTGAAAACACCAAAAGCGCTCGAGAAAATAAACCAACCGGTGAAGAAAAACTTTGTTTCTTTATTTTTACATTATGCATTAAAAAATAAATATATATATATACATATATTCATATAAGACCATTCAATAAATACTGTAATACCTAGAGTAAAAAGAAAGAATATTGTTGGATTTGCATTTATTAAAAAAATAGCTGAATATTTTTTACAAAGCGTTTTTTCTTACAATTTTATTTTGCTTTAATTCAAAGTAATAAATAAATACATTCGTACGTAAATAAATACAACTAACAAAAAAAGATTACAAACCAAATTGAATCGTAGAAGTCTCGAGAAGAAAAGATGAATCACAAAAAAACATTTTTTATGTAAAAAGGATTAGAATTGATAAATATTTTGATATTTCAAACAAAAAACAATCATTTTAATGTACAAATACCTCGTATTCACGTAAAAGTTATGTTATGTACAGAAATAATATTAAAATAAAAGTTACTTCTATGGTAACCAATGCGGTAACTACATATTTATTAAAATAAAATATTTAATTAATTTAAATGGTGTAAGAAAGAGAATAAAAATTATATATGCATACATGAGATCTTATTTAATACAAACTTAAATAAATAGTATAAAATATAAGGCTGAAATAAATATTGCACATTTTGTAAAAATACAGGAAAAATACCCTTTTTAAAATATTTAAAACTAATTCGTTTTTTTTAACGCAAGCATTTGTTTATTCGATATTACAGATTTATATTATAAGCCCTTGATTTTTTTTTGCAAGCTTAAGAATGTTTATAATTTTTTTTTATAATATCAATATTATTTTCAACAAAATATGAACAAATCGCACGCTTAATAATAAAGAGCAATAACTCAAAAATTGGGAAAATCGAGATTTTATAATAAAACGCAAGAACAATGCGAGAAGAATAGGTAGAATGCGATAGCCGTTTAATTTAGACGAATATGACCGAGATTAAACATCGGTCGCCTTTTTCATCCCATACAAGTTGTACTGGTTGTCTGAACTTCAAACGTGATTTCCCAACATTCTTATTTTTTAAGTTTTTGCTCTTTATTGCGTGCGAAATATCGAACTTAATTTATAATTTTTGTATGTTAAGGAAAGAAATCTTCGCTGTTCTATATCTTTGATTTTAAATGATGAACAATTCATAACTTACATTTAAAAAATGCTCTTTACTTGTTTAGGATAAATACACAAGTATTTTTGGTCTTTTGATAAAGTACATACACATTGTTTATTCAAAAAGTTGATGTCTATTTATTAAATACGTATAAAATTTACTTTGTATTTGTACATATCTATGTATGTAGGTACTTGAATTTAATTTAGAAAAACTTTTTTTCTTTAAAGTACCTTAAATTCAAATATCATTGTCCATTTATTAAAAAAAAAATAGTAAAAGTGTATAAAGGTAAACCTGAAATGCATTTTTTAAATCTTAAACATTTATTTTTCTCTCTGTCTTTGTACATCTATACAAGAGATTTGACAGTTTTTTTCAAGGGCATGGCAGTGTTGGTATCTTATTTTTTATGGAACTGTGGGGTCCCATAGGAGGAAGATGGTTTGCTGGCTTGGAAGTTGTTGGATCCTCCGAAGTCAGGAGTTCCATATTGAGAGCTGGGGGCGCTGTATGAGCCTGAAACAGATAAGTGGATCAAATTAGTAAAATTGTACGTAAGTCTGATCGATAGCTTAGTCAGAATAATTTTAGCGTTGTATACTAGAGAGGGTTTCACGAGTAATTGGTCACAGGCAACCATTGACAGCTCGATCATAGACGAATCGGTCACGCAACTTTTTGGTCAATGACATTTCGGCTTTAGATTGCTCGTCCACAGATAGGTACATCGGTCACACGACAGTTCGTCTGCATGACTTTTCGTTCAACGTCATTTGTAGGAAAAATATCCTTCATACCGTTACTTCGTTTTCCTCTGATCTTTCTTCCAACGATCAAATGCAATGTTTGATATATATTCTTCTTCATCATCTTTATCTAGATGATACATCTATTTTAGTATGTAGTTAGGGCTACTCTTGAAAGGCTGAAGTCCAGCTGCCTTTCCAGGCATCTAATCTAATCTAAGTTGCAAAGACATATTAACATTTAAAGTTCACATTAAATGCATGCCCACAAATAGTTCTCGCTGACTAATGCTGCATGTGTACGTAAAATTTACAACCAAACCTCGAATGAACACAAGCCCTGCAACTTTTTCCGACCTTACCTGCAACAGGGGTGACATTGGCAACGTGAACCATTTTTTACAGCATGAGTGGTCAGCCTCAGACCAACCTTTAAAGGTCAGGTTGACTTAAAGGTAAAGGGATATCGATTAACATGGAGCATCAGAGCCGTTTTGTAAGCCAAAAAGAGTGCACGCCATCTTCATACAAACAAAGTCTTGTTGCTATCAGTTTCCAAGCAACCGTCATGTTTTTGTCTCTTTTTGACGTATGACGTTTATATCTTTATTGTCTCATTTTTACGTTGTTTATCTCTTATTGTGTGTTCATGGCACGTTTGTTACTATGGGAAGAAACAGACAAACACCATCTATGTCTTTTATATTTATTGATGCTTACAGGGTGTTTATTTAAACTTTTAAATACGGGAATCTTGAACCACATACCTTGGTTGTAGTTGTTACCGCCCTGGTTGCTTTGCGCAGGCGCTCCGTAGTTTGACGCAGGAGCTGCGTACCCCTGGTTGCCGCCGTAGCTGGAGGCTTCAGGGTACTTGGCCTCTCCCTCGTATCTGACGTCAGCGTGGAACCCTGTCTTCCAGTCGGCATGGTAGGTCACTAAAAATACGACAAGATAAAGCGTTAAGTCCTGATCAGGATGATGAGATATTGGTCCGTAGTCTAATGGTAACGCTTCTCACTAGTAAATGGAAAGTTGTGGGTTCGAAACCCGGCTTGTCTTGTCTTGTATCCTGCCGCCATTCCTCTAGGGGTGGCCAGTACCTCCACATAAGTGCCTCCACTTGACTCTGTCCCTGCATACTTCTTTCATCTCATTTAATTTCATCACTCTTTTCATGCATGCTCTTCTCTTGTTTCCACTCTGTAAATTCCATTCATTCGCAATCTCACTTATCTGATCAATCCATTCTTTTCTAGGTCTTCCCCTTCCACGCTTACCTATTACATTCCCTTTATACACTCTTTTTGTCAGTCGGTCTTCATTCATCCTTTCAATATGTCCAAACCATCGCATCACACTTCTTTGAACTTTCACTTTCACGCTTTCTTTTACTCCGCATTCATTCATAACCCATTCGTTTCTCACTCTATCTTTCAGTGTTTTTCCTGTCATACTTCTCAAATGAGCCATTTCTACGGTGCATACCTTATTTACTTCTCTTTCATTCACCGTCCATGACTCGCTTCCATACATCAGGGTCGGCAACAATATACAATTGTGTACCGCCATTTTCATTTTCTTTGGTATCCTTTTATTCTTCGCTATTCTACCAAACGCTCCTATCACGCATCTTCCTTTGCTGGCACGCTTCTCTAATTCCTTCGTCATCTTCCCATTCGCCTCAAACTTGCTTCCTAAATAGTCAAACTCATTCACTACTTCAACTTTTTTCCCATTCAAATTAACTGTAAGTTCCTCACATACTTCATTCCTGTCAAAAACTAATATTTTTGTCTTATTCGCATTCACTTTCAAGCTATTTTTACAAAACGCATCATTCAGTTTGGTTAACATCGCTTGGAGTTCCTCCGCCGAGTCAGCTAAAACTATAGCATCATCAGCATAAAGAAGTACTCCAACTCTTGTTTCACCCACTTTCACTCCGCTCTCTGATATTCCAGCTTCTTTTATGCAACTGTCCATGATTATATTAAACAACCATGGACTCATCACGCAGCCTTGCCTCACTCCCTTATATACATCAAACCAGTCACTATATCTCCCATCCACTCTTACACATGCCGAACTATTGTCATAGATGGCACGTATCACATTCAGAAGGTTGTCATTCACACCGTACTTCCTGAGAACATTCCACAACATACATCTGTCCACCGAGTCAAAGGCCCTCTCGAGATCCACGAAGGCTGCGTAGACCACCCTCCCCACAGCCAGATGTTTTTCAACAATCTGTCTGAGAGTAAAGATTTGGTCCACACAACCTCGTCCTGGCATAAAACCAGATTGAATATCAGAGACCCTGTGATCGGTGGCCATTCTCACTTTTTTTATGACAATTTTGCATAAGACTTTCCCAGGTATACTAAGGAGACTAATGGGCCTAAAGTTACGGCAGTCTTTCTTGTCCCCTTTACCCTTGTAAATAGGGACAATGACCGCCTTTCTCCAGTCCATCGGTACTACCCTGTCTTTCATACACATCTTGCATAATTCAAACATCCACTCTACCACACATTCTCCTCCTGCCTTTAACATCTCGGCATTCAATCCATCCATACTTGCAGCCTTTCCATTCTTCAGCTCTTTTATGCTTGCTTTTATTTCCTCTTTCAAAATATCCTCATTACTTTCATTTGTAGGGTCACATTCATATAAATTTCTTTCGCCCTGTCCTAATATTTCTTCAAAGTATTCTTTCCATCTGTAACATACATCGTCTTCATCCCACAGCAAGACTCCCTGCGCATTCTTTATGCCCGGAGTTGTTGCTCCCACACTTTCGTTATTATTCCGAACCCAACTCCAGAACATTTTTTTGTTGGTGTGGAAGTCCTGCTGTGCCCTTTCATTATTTTTCTTCTCTAATTCCATCTTACTTTTATACACAAGCTTTTTAGTATTCATTTTTGCCCTTATATACATCATTTCCAAATTCAAATTACCTTTATCTTTCAACCATTTCTTATACGCTTCCTTCTTTTGCTCTACTGCTTCTTTCACTCCATCGTTCCACCAGGCATCACCTTTTTTCTTACCAACATTTGTTTCTCCGCATGTCATTCTAGCAGATTCGGTCAGTTCTTTCTTCATCATTTGCCACACTTTTTCCACACATCCTTCATCTTTCATTTTTTGTAGTTCATCCATATTTAATCTTTTGGCAATCTCACTTTGATATTCATCTTGCACCTTGTCATCTTTCAAATTTTCCACTTTTATTCTTTTCATTCTTAACAATAATTTTTTCTTTCCTTTTTTATAATCCCCTACCATTATTCTCGCGCATAGCAAACCCGGCGGTGCACAAAAAATTCAAATATGCTCTTCGCTGGGTTGAAAAATTTATAAACCTTTACCCAGAGACCAGTCACCAAAGGTACGTCTAGCTTTACCGCAACTAGATCTTGCTTGAGAATTGTCATTTTTTACAGCGATGACCAAGCTCAGAAGGCTTTTGAGGTGTGATTTACACAAAAACAGTGCTCACCAAAAAAATCATCCCATTATTATTATTATTATTACATCTAGCAGTGATATGTGAGCAAGTGGGAATGTATTGTTATGTAAATATAAATATTGAAATAAGTATGGGTAGTTATAGTTATAAGAATCCTCAAAAGTATTGGTAGGTAAGATCGATAATTATGTATAAGTGTAGAATTCTCTAGGCTAAGTAGGTATTTGTTATAATTATAGGAATACTGTATTGCATTGGTAGGTAGGATTTTGGTTGTGTCTAGGTAGTACGTGAAACATCGAGAAGTAATAATTACTCTGGAACCGTCTAGCAACTTTGGTTCTAGATCATACTGCTCTACAGAGTATAAAGGTGCGAATGGCCTGCAGAGCGGGCCAGTATCATAGCGACGAACAAACACATCGAAGCCATCTGATCAGTGAACCGAAACCAAGTAGAATAATCGAGAAAGTAGTGTGAAAATAAATATTGTAACAGTGTAAAATAAATAAGTTTTAAAGGAGACCTGTGTATTTTTAATTTGGAAAGACAATTGAACCCTAATTTCGTAACAATTGGCGTCAGGTGCGGAATTGTCAAGAAAAATTAAGATCTTCTGTCTAAAAATAAATAAAATAAATTAAATAGTGTTAAAATGAACTTTATTCAAATTGAACTTTGTGTGAACTGACTTTTGTGAAAACAAGTGTTTAAATAAATTTTTGTTAAAAGAAAAGACGCAAAAAGCAAGTTCAAAAAAAAATTCTGGAACATCATATGGAACATAATTCTGGACATAACATAATGACTATTTTACCGCATTGAGAAAGTCATCAAATTGGACCATAGTTTTTTTTTTTATTATTGTGTGTGATTAAAAAATAAAATAAATAAATAAAAATCTTGAAAAATATTACAAAAGAACGTTCCAGATTCATCGAGAAAAAGTTTTTGAATAACTATCCTTTGTTTACAAGTGTGTGAATGTACATTAAGTACCTACCTGTGTGTTTGAAAGACTTGAGACGAAATAAATAATTATGTACTATCAGACATTATTATGTTAAAAATATTGGTGATTTAAAAATAAATATTAAAAGACAGTACCTACCAATCAGTGTAATCAGATAAATTATTATTTTGCTAAAGTACGTATTCAAAACAGCTATATATATAAAACTCAAAACTTGTATTAAATAAATTTAAAAATATTTTTGTTTTGAAGTAAATTTTGAAAAAAAAAAAATGGCAACCAAAGTGAACATCAAGGACCTCAAAGTCACTGAGCTTAAAAATGAGCTTCTGGAGAGGGACCTGGAGACCTCAGGAGGGAAGGCGGCCTTACAGGCACGCCTCATGGAGGCCTTAGAACAGTCAGGCGAAGACCCGGCATATTTTGTCATGGCGTCTGGAGGGGACCGCGCCTTGGACGAGCTAAACCTCAGCATCACCGGAAACTTCACTTCCATGGAGGAAAAGCTGAAAGGGGAGATGGCTGACAACGCCAAGACCCTGAAAGTGGAGATGGCTGACAACGCCAAGACCCTGAAGGAGGACCTGACCGGGCTGGAGGAGAAGATGGCTGACAACGCCAAGACCCTGGAGGAGAAGATGGCTGACAACGCCAAGACCCTGGAGGAGAAGATGACCAGCAACCTGACCGGGCTAGAGGAAAAGATGACCAGCCTGAAGGTGGAGATGGCTGACAGCCTCACTACCCTGAAGGAGGACCTCAATAAGAATCTCACAACCCTGAAAGGAGAAATGGAGGAGAAGATGACAACCAACCTCTCGGCCCTGAAGGGGGAAATGGAGACTCGGATGTCAAACCTGGAAGACCGTCTGCGTGCCGAGCTGGCTGACAAGTGCCAGATGGAGTCCACCAGGATATCCCCCAAAGGCCTTCACGACGAGATCGAACAGGGATGCTCAACTCCAACCAGGGTCACTAGAGGGGATGACGACCCTTCGCTGGCGAAGCACAACCTTCCGACCTTCGACGGGAAGACGTCGTGGGAGGAGTATTTGACCCTCTTTGAGACGGCTGCCATGATGGGAGCCTGGAGCCAGCAGAAGAAGGCTTCGGTTCTCAGCCTGTTGCTCCGAGGAGACGCTCTCAGGGTCCTGCAGGCCATACCCCTGGACAACCGTGGTGACTTTGGGCAGCTGAAGCAGCGCTTGGATATGCGCTATGGCCACAAGTGCTTGGAGCAGCTGTACAAGTCACAGCTGAACACAAGGGTGCAGAAGCCCAACGAGAGCCTCCAGGAGTTTGAGATGGACATCGTCCACCTAGTACGAGACGCTTACCCGACATTCCCTGATGACATCTGCGAGAGCTTGGCAGTGGACAAGTTCCTGAACGGATTGAGAGAATGGGAGACGCAGCAAGCAGTGAAGCTGGCTCTTCCGAAGACGTTGAACGAGGCGCTAAGCCGAGCTCTCGAATTTGAGGCTGTCAAACAGTCCATCAGGGGCCACGCCAGGGTTTGTGCAATCAAGGCAGAGGAGGTCAAACTACCTACAACCGAGGAAATAATAGAAAAAGTGCTGCAGCAACTTGAGCCAACGAGACAGAAGGCGCACTGCTGGACGTGTGGCCAGCAAGGACACCTGAGCGCGAAGTGCCCAAAGTCTCAAGGACCGGAGAAATTGGAAGACGACCGCAAGGATGTAGAGACCACCATGGAGATGAACAAACGACTGAGGAAACAGCTCCAGGATGCCGAGAGAAAGGTCAAAGTCATGGAGACGGAGAACAGGCAGCTGACGAAGAACTTGGCCAGCAGTGAAAGGGTCCGGCGAACAGCGGAGGCCGAGAGGGACGAGTTGCACGAGACTGTGCTGAGCCTGGAGAGACAGAACAAGGGGCTTAAGACTAAGCTCCAGCAGCTGGAAGCTGGGCAGGGGCCCAGGACGAAGGACACCATCGCCAACCTGGAGTCCAAGAACAGCAACACCAAGGAGGCGGGAGCTCGAATGAAGGATAACCACCGGCCAACTCAAAGAGCAAAGTGGTCAAACAATGACCAGCCCGCCCAGAGAGTACAAAAATGCGTCGCATCCAAAGAAGCGCCCCTGTTTGAGACGTTCTGGAGCAAGGTGCAAGAGGGACAGAAGATTCGCCATGGAGTGACCACAGAAGTCCACAAGGACTTATTTGAGGTCACTAGGGACCACACACTGGCATGCAGTGTACCGGAAGATCTAGATATGTCTAGAGGAATTGCACGGGTCTTCCGATACAAATTCGGAGAACCGCAACCCTCGAGCAGCCCGCAAGGAAGAGCTCTGAGACTACCGAAGGGGCGTCAACAAGCATACTGCCTGGTTGTCCCGGATTCCAGCAACCTGGAAGAGGACTACAAGGCATTGTGGGACGGCCTTGTTGAGCTGCGTGACTACATGTTGGAGGATCAGCAGGCGCGTCTGGCAATACCGAAGATGGGTGGCGGCCGCGCTAATCGAGACTGGCGGATAATCCGGAGTATGATTGAAGCAGTGTTCTCGGGAGTCGGCATCAGCGTCATGGTGTGCTGCGAGCAAGCGCAGCCGAGAGCCAGTGGGGAGAAATCCGTGGACTGCCACTTCTTCCTGACCACAGGGTGTCGACGTGGATCAGCATGCCCCTACCTACACAGAGTCAAGACTGTTCCGGGACGAAACAGTCTAGGTGGGGGGTAGTGTTATGTAAATATAAATATTGAAATAAGTATGGGTAGTTATAGTTATAAGAATCCTCAAAAGTATTGGTAGGTAAGATCGATAATTATGTATAAGTGTAGAATTCTCTAGGCTAAGTAGGTATTTGTTATAATTATAGGAATACTGTATTGCATTGGTAGGTAGGATTTTGGTTGTGTCTAGGTAGTACGTGAAACATCGAGAAGTAATAATTACTCTGGAACCGTCTAGCAACTTTGGTTCTAGATCATACTGCTCTACAGAGTATAAAGGTGCGAATGGCCTGCAGAGCGGGCCAGTATCATAGCGACGAACAAACACATCGAAGCCATCTGATCAGTGAACCGAAACCAAGTAGAATAATCGAGAAAGTAGTGTGAAAATAAATATTGTAACAGTGTAAAATAAATAAGTTTTAAAGGAGACCTGTGTATTTTTAATTTGGAAAGACAATTGAACCCTAATTTCGTAACAGTATGTATGTATTTGACTTAACTTGTACACATAATTCGACCCAAATTATCAAGCGTCTGTATCGCTACATTGTATTATTTTTTACAAACTGTGTACGCACGCAAACAATAAACCTTTTATTAACACATCTCGTTTTGTTATTTGTCTCTCTCGCGTTGGCTTATTGCAATGCATCAGTCTTTTTTCCTCGCAATATCAAAATACGAAAAAATATTAGTTAGTCCCTGTATTTTACGACAGGAGCTTTTTTGTAACCGTATGGAAGAGATGTAATGAAGGTGTTATTTTACCGATCTGGGTCCTTCCATCAGGCAGTTGAACCCTGTATTCTCCTTGGACAGTGTTTCCATCGGAAGTTTCTTTGCGTCCGTAGTCGTTTCCAGTGTAGGGGTCCTTCACGGCATATCCAAACTCATAGGACTTGGGCTGGAAAAATATTTCACAAAATATTAATGAAATATGAATGTGAAAATTTTACAATAAAAGAATAAATGCCCGGTTGATAGCTCAGTTGTTAGTGTGCTTGCATTCTATGCCGAGAGCTTGTGTTCAAATGACGCCGAGTGTGTCAGAAATAATTTTCCCGTTTTAATTTTTTATCATTTCCCAAACCCAACAATCATAGAAGCGTCAAGGTTTACTCAACCTTCACATGAAACGAAAACCAGCAAAATCTTTCTATGTGATAATATTTTTTTTGTCCATTCTCTTGGAAATGGTGTGTTAACACTCCGAAAGCGCTCGAGATATTAAACTCAATTCACCAAGATATTCTTATTTTATTAACTTAAAATGAATCTTCTAAATGTCAATACTTAAAATTTTATAAGTAACTTTTTTTTTAAATGCGAGCGGAATTTTATATATTTAAAAAAGTCACTAAATACCTTCAAAGTTACACCGATGGACTGATATTATCTTTTAATGTGCAAGTATTTTTCATGTAAAAAATTTAGGAGTTTTCGAGAGCAATGAATGTGAGATTCATAAAAAACGTAAGAGACTCCAACGCAAGGTTAAACATGAAACCAGTAATTTTTCAAAGAAAATTCAAATATGTAAATCGTGATTGTACCAGAAAACATCTTACTAAATGTACAATATTTATCCGAGTTATTTAACCGTTTTAACTCCCAAGGTCATTTTCATCACTCAGAATCTTTTACTTCAACCGGAGAATCACTTCGAAAAAATTCCAGAACTCCATTATTTTAGTACAATCGCTCCCCCAGTTCTTGTTTATCGTATACGCCAATCTTGTCAAATATGACTTTTTCATGCTGTTCCTTGACTTATAGGTTGGTATGCGGCTGACCACCCATGCTGTAAAAATGGTTCACTTTGCCAATGTCACCCCTGTCTCAGGGAAGGACGGCAAGAGTTGCAGGGTGTATGTCCATTTGAGATTTGGTTTTTATGTTGTAGGTTCACATGAGGCATGTGCAAGCGCGAACTTGTACGTGTCTGGTTGTGAGAATGCATGTAATGTGAATCTCCAATGTAACATATCTTTGCAACTTAGATTAGATTAGATTAGATTAGACATGCAGTTGTCTTATGAATCAAATTCTACACAATCTGAGCTAAGAAAAACCGTAAAACTCAATAATGTGAGAGTTCTTTTAAATATTTTTTAAATAAATTTCTTGTTTTCATAAGACACATTGGTCCAGTACACATGCAAACATTGCTCATCTAAAATTTTCTCAATGGCGTATACGGCAACAAGAACTAAGGCAGCGCAATGTCAAGGAGTCAAAAATCGCATTTATAACAAAAATGTACTCTTATCTGTACAACGAAAATATAAAGATTTTTTTATACCTTTGCTCATACGTGCACGTAAAATAAATAACATACAAGTAAGAGATGAATGAAATGATAATGAGAATGTGTAACCATGAATTCATGGAAAAAATCAAGGTGGAGCTTACCTTCATCTTTTTATTATACCAGAAAACATGGTGGAATTTTTGTGCTAAAATAAACACAGAAATAGAGTCTTTTAACATGATTTTGTTATTAAAAGGTTTAACGTGATAAAAAAAGACCTTAGGGTTAATTTTGCCATTTGTATGCTTTAAAAATGCTGCTCTTTAAATATTTATTTTAGACATTTTTTTTGGTACTTTAAAACATACGACTAAGCTCGTATAGGAATCTGTGATTTATATAAACCACAACGTTCTCTAAACAAAAAAATCATTTGAATAATTACTTATTTTACCAAACGCATCGATCAAGATACAGATGTGTTATACGGACGTGAAGCCTGAAGACTTAGAAACAAGAAAAACCTCTTCAGATCTTTGAGAACAAAATGCTTTGTTGCATTCTCAGACCTATATCTAAGGAGTAGCAAATCACGCATCCATACCAACGCTTAGCTGAGATGTATATTTCAACAAGCAAGCATTGTAGCAATAATGGAATCAAGAAGTCTTGTAGTACGTGCATAGGACACTTGGATGTTGCCTTCTTTGGTGGCAGACCACTCTGACGTCTCAAGATACGTTGTTCTGTCAATGTCGAGGCCAACGCAAAAGTCCTGGGAGTAAGAAAACCATCGAGAGAAGCAGTACAAGACAAAGATACCTGGAGACACTCTGAGTCATCAAGGCTTAAAAATTATATAAATTAAGTAAAAATCGATAGAGATCGAATCATACTATCCATTTTTCATTAAAAAATAGCTAAGTATTTATTCTAAGGTAAAACTCAGTCTATTTCTCACCTTTTGTGCGTTGAAGCAACTAATCATGTTGCTAGGAAATTGTTAAAAGACTGCAGTCACAAAATGTAACTATATTTATACAGCTTACTTTAGGAATAATGAGATTTGCAAAAAGTTGTGTATTGTCGTTTTATGAAATTTTCCACCATCACGACTGTCATTTTCTGCATCGCAAATTTATGTCATTTTTGTGCGAGTAAAATATACCTAATATATATTGCAATGCATTTAATTAAGAAGGAACAGTTGCATGAAATATGACCTGATTCAAAAAGACATCGTGATTTTACTGTTGTAGAAAATATAATATGTATATTGCTTGCAAGGAAAATGAGACGAGAACGAATAAAATATTCAAACTGATAGTTACACAAAAATATGTGTTATAAAAGATTGTCAGCTGATTGATATAAAAGAGTATGTGAGGAACAAAGAATAGAACTTCCTTTAAACAAAATGCCACAACGATAAAAAGAAAACCTTCGTTAATGGATGTATGACTCATAACGGTAAAAAAGGGAAGGAGAATATGCCAACAATTATATAGGATTATTCACAACACATTCGATTCATTGCTGATACATGGATCAACTTTTTATTTTGTATGAACAATTAACGTTAGGTTGCGGTTGAGCCATGAATTTGCTGTGTGTGAATAACACCGATAGAAAACTTGAGTGATACCAACGCGTGGTCAAACATTAATCCCATATTTTCAATGAAAATACAAATTTGCTTTGATTTTATACGAAAACTTTCACGTGGCTTTACATATGATTCAATTAGATGAGATGTTAAACAAAACATTTACCTCACTGTATTCCTCATCTTGTCCATGGTCGTGACCACCATGTCCTCCACCGTGTCCTGAACTAGGAGCTCCATAGCTCGAACTAGGAGCTGCGTAGCTGGGAGAAGGTGAAGCGTAGCTTTGGCTCGGTGATCCATAGCTCTGACTCGGCTGAGCTGCATAATTCGAGCTAGGCTTATCATAGCTATATCCTTGACTTCCACCAGCGCTGGGTGCACTATAGCTAGGAGAACTAAAGCTCCCATGACTTGGTGAAGAGTAGCTTTGGCTCGGGGAAGAATAACTCTGACTTGGAGCTCCGTAGCTTGAGCTAGGTGATGTGAAACTCGGTGAACTGTAGCTTGAACTGGGAGAAGAGTAAGTGGAACTAGGAGCTGAATATCCTATGCTAGGTGCTGCGTAGTTTGAACTGGGAGCTTTGTAGCTTGAACTGGGCGCAGAATAGCTTGAACTGGGAGATTTGTAGCTTGAACTCGGAGCGGAATAGCTTGAACTGGGTGATTTGTAGCTGGAACTCGGTGCTCCGTAGCTAGAACTCGGGGCGGAATAGCTGGAGCTGGGTGCTGAGTATCCGGAACTGGGTGATTTGTAGCTTGAGCTGGGAGCGCCGTAGCTTGAGCTGGGTGTGCTGTAGCTTGAGCTCGGTGCAGCGTAGTTTGAAGTTGGTGATGGGTAGCTGTAGCCTCCGAAGCTGCTCTGAACCGGTGGTTCAGCGACGATTGCAACGGCAAGGAGGAACACTGCCAAAATCTGGAAATCATAAAAAATAACTTCAAAATTGGTGATAACATGCATTTTTAGGGCTCGATGTTTCAGATAAATAGTTTAAATCAATGCAAATATTTAAAACTTTTTAAAATTAAGGTAATGAAGTAAGAGAGACGATGTTTTTGTACAAACACCATTAACAGAATAACAAACTGATTTTACAAATCGTGTTGAAGAGAAGAACGGGTTTTTAAGAAAACGTTTCGTATAAATCGTCATCTATTTTTAATTCTACATTAAATACAAAATGCCTAATGACAGTAAATTCAATTTAAAAGTATGTTTCTTAAAGAAATATCGACGGTTTAATAATAAACTAAATTGTTCAGGAGAGCGGTTTTAAAGTAAAAAATGGCATAACTTTTTTATTTTTTATCATATCGTTAAAATCAAAACAGCTCTGAAATAAAAAAAAATTAAGGCATTTATTGGCATTCCAATTAATGTGGTTTTACGATGTTTTACGATTTTTTTATGTCACAAGCGCCTTAAGGCTAAAAAGGCCAAAATCTTGTCGGTTGCACCAAAAACATACTTCGAAAACGCAGTTGTTTGCTTGGGCATAAACAACACAAAAATCATCGTAGAGCTATGAAAGTTAGCGCATTAGAAAGAACGGATTTTTTTTTAAGTAGGATAGGTTCCTTGACTTATAGGCTGTTATGCGGCTCACCACCCATACTGTAAAAAATGGTTCACTTTGCCAATGTCACCCCTGTTTCAGGGAAGGACGGCAAGAGTTGCAAGGCTTATGTTCATTTGAGATTGGGTTTTTATATTGTAGGTCCACATGCGGCATGTGTTAGCGCGAAATTATACATATCTGCTTGTGGGAATGCATTTAATATAAATCTTAAATGATATATATCTTTGCAGCTTAGATTAGATTAGATTAGATAACATTCATAACTCATTTTTTACTAAAATGTCGCTTATTATACTGGCTTTTAACCGTCGATATAAAATATACCCAAATATGAATGCTATAACCTTTAATCAACGTGACAAATAATATTATTTTCATTTAAGGTATACACTAATTAATGAATGTCCACAAAAAGACACGCGTAAGTTTGCACTTGCACATACTTATGACTTACAATGTGTATACAAGAACAAGTTTACTTTTGTTTTGACAAAATGTTTTTATTCGAGAAGGCACATATTTGGGCTGTAAGGCAAGGAAATTATGCAACTTTACAAAAAAAAAACCTTATAGAACAGGTGTAGGTATGCCAACACTTTCTTTTAGGTTCAAAAATACCTAAGAATAACCGCCATTATATTCTTTTCCGTTAAAAATCGCTTTTAAATCTCGAATTTCCGCCGAAACTCTCTCAGTGTGGGACGGAAAAGTACAGAGACTGGGTTTCGTAACTTCATTCATGACATCCCAGTCTCATTCACTTTCTGACACACAATTTATCATACAATGATTTGAAATGTATACCACTTGGCAGGAGCCATAAACATTGATACGTTTCTAATTTAATTGTTTAAAAAAAATGAGATTTCTAAAGATAAATTAAAAGAGAGAGGGATTTTTTTTTTGCACGGTTTTTTTTTTTTGTATTTAAAAAAAAAAAAAAGATTTGTGGAAAAGAATGCAATCCACCAACCTATTTTGCCTGGCAAGTTGTCTTCATGCGAAAGCAGAAGCTTGTGTGCATGCAACGGCATCTGTTGAACCAGGGTCGAAGTTATCGTCGCGGGATTCGAACCAGCGTTATCCGGTTCCAAATAACCTGTATTGATCCCCGCGGCCATAACACCGACTAATGATGTTCAAAAGTTTGTTTTTTTCACTGTGATAAAACGTTACACGTCTATGCAACTAGAGTCCTTGTACGTATCAGTGTAGTATTCAAGAATACTTCAGTAGGCCAGCCATGTATAACGTGTAGAATACTCCAGAATACTACTAAGCTACACATATAGTGTAACTCCTTAGCGTTTCTTCGCGTGTGGCGAGTGGAACCTATTTATCTTGCAGGTAAGGGAGTCCAACAGCTTTCAGTTGATGTTGGAGTTTCCCAGATCCCGAAAGTGCTAGTGCTTATTTCTTGTGAAGGCTGATTAAGCCTTCCTGTATTTTATTTTGGTTTTGAAATAGCACCGGAACTGGAAATCATTTCTGACTACTTCGGTGGAATTTGAACCCAAAGTTTTGGCATGGAATGTAAGCATTCTACCAACTGCAACAACCGTACTTTCTACGAGCTTTGTCGTCGCTACAAAGCGCCAATTCTCAAGCAATACTCAATTGCCGTAAGGCTGCATGGATCTTTTGTGACAGGCGCGTGCATAGAGTATAGGCAAATACATTTCAGAATAAATATTTCCTCCCATTCCTTTAAAATAACTCATTCGAAATTGACTAAAGTGCTACCGATGGCTCCAATCGAACTTAATAATGCAACTAAGCTACACATATAGTGTAAATTCTTGCCTGCGTTATCCCCGAAGAGGTCGCATGTGGAGATTTGGGACCTATTTATTTTTACGGGTAAGAGGGCCGGCCTCACACCAACCACTTTCAGTTGAAGTGGGGGTTTCCCAGCTCCCGGGGGCTCATTTCTTGTGAAGGCTGAGTAAACTTTGAGATCAAACCCTTGCTCTCGGCATGGAATGCAAACATTCTACCAATTGAGCTATCAACTTAAATTTTGAATTTGAAATCTTCAATACCAAGCTTAAATGGTTTTCTACCATATCTTGCCTAACAATTAGACGCATGTGCCTGTATGGCATGCACGCCCCTGTTTTGTGACTAGTCTTTCTCCGCCAGGGTTCGAGTCCACGACCTTCCATTCACGAGTCCGGTGCGTTACCACTAGACTACGGACCATACTCGATGATATGATATAGCTAAACGACTAAAAATAAATTGAATTTTACATTTTCAATAAAACAGTTGGCCAGCACTGAGCGATGGCGTGTACAGAGGTTGTTAAAATATTATTATTTCATAGTTTACAAAATAAACAGTACATTACGCAACAGTATTACAGACGTACTTACTCCAAATCTGGACCAAATTATCCGAGAAAACTGTACCACAATATTATTGTCCGAAAATGCGAATCATTCAAGCAAAAGAGCTCTTATGGATGTACGTCATCAATGGTAATTTTGATGTTTTCAATTTGCGCAATTGGAATAGAGAAAGGAACTCAGAACTACGGATAAGGTCGGGAGGAACCGATGTCGTAGACAGGCAAAGTGGCAAAGCAGAGTGGCAAAGCTAAAATGGTTCTTTGCGGGATATGTAGCTAGAACCACCGACCAGAGATGGTCAAAGAGATTGGTAGAGTGGAGACCTCGTGAAGATAAGAGAAGCAGAGGGAAAATTCCCACGAGATGGTCTGATGATATAAGAAGGCTTGCTGGAGACTGAATTCAAAAAGCGCAAGACAGAGATGGATGGATGTAAAATTTACAACATAACACCCAATCTGAAATTAATATAACTCTTGCCGATCTTTCCTGAAAAAAGGGGGGAATTACTCGTAGTTGCAGTGAACTATTTCTTACAGTATGGGTGACCACCCTCATACCAACTATAAATCGTGGAACAAGGAACCACCCGGGCTATCAAAATTGGTTACTCTTTGCTAATGCTACCTTGTTTTAGGATGCTATGTTTATTTAAGAGTTTTTGGTTTGTTTCTTTAAAAGTACGCATGCAGCATGTGTAAATCTTAAATTTTAGCATATTTTTGCAACTTAAATTACAGATTACGGTATCTCTTACAGTCTAGACAAAATTAATAATTACTAAAGATCTTTCGTGAACGATAGCCGCAATCTGAGATCCGAATCTTTCCACCTCGCTATCTCACACAAAAGATCCGCTCCCAGATGAACCGTTTCGACATTGCACTCGTAAAGACTCGCACACAAGTGATGCCGGCCTTACGAAACGGCGCTCTTGCAATATTGATTAAGTAGCTGCTTAGAAGTTGTGCGCAGAACACGCAAGATCTGATCTGGATTATATTTTATCAATTAACTACTTTTTGTTGTTGTGAAGATTCGCATAAATTTTCATGCATTTGAAATATAATCTATCTTGCAAAGGTATGTAACATTTGGGATTCACATTATATACATTCTCACAAGCATACACGTACAAGTTCGCGCTTGCACATGCTGCATGTGAACCTGCAACATAAAAACCCAAATCTCAAATTAACATACACCCTACAACTCTTGCTGACATTGGTAAAATGAACCATTTTCTACAATATGGGTGGTGAGCCGTGTACCAAACAAACAAAGTCCATGAAGATAAACCCAGCAACTTTTGCCAACCTTCTCTGAAACAGAGGAAACATTGGCAAAGTTAACCATTTTTTACAGTGTAGGTTGTCCGGTCGATAGCTCAGTTGGTAGAGTGCTTGCATTCTACTCCGTGAGCTCGGGTTCGAATCCCACCGAGGAGGGTGTCAGAAATGATTTCCTATTTCGGTGTTTATTTCAAACCCCATAATAAAAATACCAGCAAGGTTTACTCAGCCTTCACAAGAAATGAGTACCAGCATCCTCGGGAGCTGGGAAACCCCCACTTCAACTGAAGTGGTTGGCGTAAGGCCGGCCCCCTTACCTGTAAAAATAAATAGGTTCAACTCGCCACATGTGACCCCTTCGGGGATAACGCGGCAAGAAGTTACACTATATGTGTAGCTTAGTTGCGTTGCGTTTGCGTTAGGTAGTCAACCTCAAACCAATTTATAAGTCAAGGAATTATAATAAGAATGTTAGGATGGTTTATCTGGTGAGCGATGTTTTTGTGTGAATCACACCTCAAGAGCCTTTTGCAAACTTCACCGTCATAGAGTGCGGCAATTACGCAAGCATGACCTTTGCAGCTCCTGCGCCCTTTTATTGAAATGGAGTGGCATTGAATTAAGTGAACCAATTGAGCCTAGAGAAGTGAGCAGAGCTCCGAAGAAGTCGCCCACAGAGGAGATGAAACGTCAGCTGAAAGTCTTCAAGAAGTATCAAGAAAAAAGAAAAATAAGCAAAAATATGGACCGCGGTCAAAACCCGGAACCAAAAAATCAAGCATCTGAATCCGGCCGTAAAAGCCTAAAAACATTTATAAAGTGAACCAAGTTTTTACAGTAAGTCACACTAACCTATTACTTATTAGTCAAGAAACACAAAAAAATCGGAAATTGATCTTAGCTTACACAATATAATTTTTCAAAAATAAATTACTCATTTATGCACTATTTTTTTCCAAATTTATATTTTGTAGTACGAGTAAGTATGTACGTTGATTTTTTGTACAATTGGACTTAAAAATATTACATTTGTAATATTAAGATTTGCTGAACCATTATCTTTTTGAAATTGTTTTTCCTTTCGGTCAGTGTATGTTTTATAATCATTTATTCGAAACCGAAATAGACAATAGTATGTAATTTGAATATTAGAAGTATACCTACATTCAAAATGACTTTTTCTCATACATTATATTACTAGAGATGATGTAAGAATTTAAATAGTTAAAATTCTAAACCAGGGCATTCAAATGTATAGCCATAGTGTAACTGTTACTTTGTGGCCTTTTCACTAGGAATGAATGGCAGATTTTCATCCATTTCTTTCTATCCCTGCATCTATGTCTATCTATAATCTAAGTCGCAAAGATATATGAGCAACTTCTCATCGTTTTGTCCTGGAGGGGTCATATGTGGCATGTGGAACCTATTTATTAGTATAGTTAAGTGGGTTGACTTTATGCCAACCATTTGTTTTGAAGTGGGGGCTTGCAGCCTCTGAATGGGATGATTCTATTTTGTTTTGAAGGCTGAGTAAACCTAACGGGTGTTTTATTTTGGGTTGTAAAAAAAAAACACCGGCGCAGGAAATAATTTTGTCACCCTCGGGGGAGATTGAATCCTAGCTCCCAGTATGGAAAGCAAGCATTCTACCAACAGAGCTATCTACAGGATATTTCCTCTATGTTACAATTTCACTAATCTGATCGGTCAATCTGATTTTTACTCAGTCTTCCTTTTCGTCTTTTTTCTTTCACATTTCGTCTCTAATATCCTTTTCTCTTCCTTAATTTCACATATTCAACCATTATCATTTTACTTTTCCATCGATATAAATAAAAGACAGATACAGTGTAGATTAGCTTTTTCCCATAGCAATGCACGTGCCATAAAACAAGGTAATAGGCATACAATGAAAAATGAGATAAAAGATATTAGTGCCATACATGTACGTCAAAAAATAAACAAGATTTTTCTTTGACCGTTTTCGATAGCGGTTGCCTGGAAACTGATTACATCAAGGTTTGTAATCTGAGGACGTCTAGGGTACACTTTTTTTTAGTACGTCAAAAGGCTGTGATACTATGGAGTGTTATCAAAGGAAAATATTATTATATTTTGTATTGTTTGTGTATTAACACTGTGAAAATTCATAATGTTTAGTTTACAATTTTTTGAAGGAATTCAAAGAAAACACTGTTTATTTTCACTCAAATATATTTAAAAAAAGATTAGAATCTTTAAAATAAATTACAAACGCGTTTTCGACCTAGTAGGTATCATTCGACTACCTACTAGGTCGAAAACGCGTTTGTAATTTATTTTAAAGAATCTAATCTTTTTTTAAATATATTTGAGTGAAAATAAACAGTGTTTTCTTTGAATTCCTTCAAGAAAATATTATTGATTAATCTAGAATAACAACGATTTTTTTACAGTTTTCGTTGACGGTTGCCTGGAAACAACACCATGTCTTATTAAGATTCAATTTGAGGCGTAGTCTTTTTGGCACACGAAACGTCTCTGCTGCGTCATATTTTTCTTTTATGTGTATGCATTTTACACTTCATTCATTTTGATTATTTTATTCAGAAATTTCTTGAAATAAATTTGACACAAAACCGCTAACGTATTCCAACGTCTAGAATGTTCCATTTTCTCACTTTAGTAGGAGTATCTCAGCTCCAGATCTAAGCGTTACAAATCGCTGAACAAAGGAAACTCGTTATGATTTCTATGGGATCTCTTTGTCCGTACGGATTACATTCGTTTTCATTATTCTAATGTGCCAATCCGAGCGAGAATGTTCCCATATTCTTAGCAAACTATTTCACTTTTCTAATTAACTGATTTTTAATCTATTTGCCTATTTTTTATTGTAATTAACTGATTTGTTTAATTTCCAAACTGTAATACCTACCCACGAAAAACATTTTTGTTGTTGTTACATTTACGAACATGCAAGAACTATTTGACAAGCCGTATTGTTCTAAATTTGAAATTGGATTGTTCTGCTTTCCTTGTAAAATTGAAAATGAGTGTTGCCTGCACGAAAATATTATATCATTAAAAATATGGGTAGGTATGTATATTTATTTTATCATTCTAAAAATAACTAATCCTTACCAGTTTATTCTTCATTTAATAGTGAAATTAAACAGTCATACATATTTACAACAGAAAAACTATTGTTTTTATTTTGACTCCTTTCAAATATGTATTTAGATTTTCACCTGTAATGGGGAAGGATTTGCAAGTATAACCGATTTGTTTCTACAAGTGAGGGAGCATCGACAATTTAAGAAAAAACGAAGGTTTTCATTTCTTATGAGGGCTAAGCAAACCAAAGCATGTGTAAGCACAATCTTAGATGTGACTTTTTGTGGGCATGCATAAAATATGGGCCTTAAATTCAATATATCTTTGCAAGTTAGATTATAGATAATATTGAAACACGGTGAATATTTTACATTACGATGGTCTGATTTCTGAAATCGTTCGTAATTTATAATTAATACAAAATAATTAAGCTACACATGTAGTGTAACATCTTGCCGCGTTATCCCTAAAGGATTTCGCATGTGGCGAGTGAACCTTATTGTTTATTACAGGTAAGGGGGCCAGCCTTACGACAACCACTTTAGTTGAAGTAGGGGCTTCCCAGCTTCCGAAGGGAGCTGGTACTCATTTGTTGTGAAGGCTGAGTAAACCTTGCCGGTATTATCTTTTGGATTTTGAAAAAAACACCGAAACTGGAAATCATTTCTGACACCCTCGCCTCGGTGGGGTTCGAACACGAGTTCTCGGCATAACATACGAGCACCCTACCATCTGAGATATCGACCGGACTAGCAAATACAAAACCGGAGTACAAAACAAGCAGTGTTCAAATGAGGAACAATTGTTTTATGTAGACAGTAATTTTTAAGCTTTACAAAATATTTACGTAGCAACCCGACCGCTTGATGTCGCAATTTTGTCTAGGTATGTCAATTCGCATGCGGGCCTAATGTATTTCTACAGCATTGTATTACAACGGCAGATTGATCAAACGTAAACATCCATTTCAACAAGTGATTACGCAGCTTTAATTGATGTTCAACACCTCTGCAATTCCACCATCCTTGCTCTGATTTCCTACATGCAATTTACACATGATCTTTTACTCTAGTTTCGTGATTCGCAAGATGTTGGCCAACCCCCCCGCGAGTTTAAATGCAAAATGGCTAACTGTGAATTATACATTGCGAAACTTGGAAGCAGATGGTGTGAAGCATTTTGACTAGATTTTCACACGAAAAGCGGTCTCTTTTTTTCGTCCCAACAAACAATGTTACCTTTGTTTGTCCCCTCCTCAATTATTATAATTTCATTACTTTGTTGCAGTTTTTTTTTTAAATTGTTTGATCCGATTTAAATTTAATGAGGCCCAGTATTTTCAATGTTGGCTTTTGTGACTTTAAACCGGTGATTCCCAAAGTGCTCGATATCGACCCCTGGGGTATCGAATCTAATCTAATCTTAGTTGTAAAGATATTCTACATTAGAGATTTACATTACATGCATTCCCACAACTAGACACGTACAAGTTTGCGCTTGTACATGCCTCATGTGAACCCAAATCTCAAATGGACATACACCCTGCAACTCTTGCCGTCCTTCCCTGTAACAGGGGTGACATTGGCAAAGTGAATCTGGTATTTTAGACAAAAAGCCGCAACAATTTTTAGGGGGTCTACTGGAACCCCAGGAAGGAGTCTATGAGAAATAAAAGTTTGGGAACTGATAAAAAAAATACTTACAGGATTGACTTAAGTGTCAACGGATATCAAACGTCGTAAAGTCTACACAAACGCAACTAAGCTGCACACACAGTGTGACTTCTTGCCTTCGTTATCCCCGAAGGGGTCACATGTGGCAATATGAGACCTATTTATTTTTACGGGTAAGGCGGCCGGCCTCACACCAACCACTTTCAGTTGAAGTTGGGGTTTTCCAGCTTCCTCTCCTTTTGTCATGACTCTGGATATCCCATTCATTCGCTATTTCGGAAATTTGGTCCATCCATACCTTCCTCGGTCTTCCTCTACCACGACATCCATTCGACACCTCAAATGTTTGTTATATGGGTAAAATAATGTTGTGATTATAATCTTATTTGATATAATATGATATTCTTGCAACGTTTACTTTCTTCGTCAATCTTTCATCCGGTGTAAAGTCTCTATGCTAACGATGAAAATGTCGAGCCTTAATAAATGTGATGATAGTTGATTTTACTATACGTATTACAAATTTTATTCAATTTTAGATCAATAGACCAATGAATTGCTTATTTTTTTTGGTTTATAAAATTTGCGAAGTCTCTTGGAAATGGTTTAACGTCCGAAGACAAACAGGCTGAGATTTCCTACAGGATATATTGGAAGACATGTGCTGTCTCTACCACGAGGGGCTAAAACGGACTGTCTTGGGTAGAGAGAAATGGCAAAGAGATGGATAAACACGGCTGCAAATCAATTCTACATGCAAACAAATTTTAGCATCAAAACAAGAAGAAGGAGAAGCGTACTTTCTTACCGTTAAAATGTGTGAAGTGGAATGCCAACAAAAAAAATATTTCCAACGCAACTCAGCTACACAATTATTGGAACTCCTTGCCGCGGTCTATCCGAAGGGGCTGCATGTAGCGAGTAAACCTATTTTTACAGGTAAGGTGGCCGGCTTTACGCCAACCATTTGAATTGAAGTGGGATTTTCCAGCTCCCTAGGGGGCTGGTAATAAAAGGGTTAGGGAAATATACACCGAAACGGGAAATCATTTCTGATACCCTCGGTGGGATTCAAACCCAAAATCGCGGCATGGAATGCAAGCACTCAACCAACTGCGCTATCGATCGGACAATTTTATTTCCGCCCTTTTAAAAACATTTGTTGACCCAGTTTCATCTCAAGACTAAATTTGCGAATCGGAGTTATGTCCATATTGTAATTTGACAGAAAAACGTATAATTAAGTTGTTTGTATTTAAATTTTGAAGTAAAAAATAGGAAATTTAGTAAATAGAATTAATGAAATAAAAGAAAAAATTACCTTGGAAACTGCCATCTTGAGAAGTTTTCAAAAAACTTTCAGCAACTGGAAGGAAAATTCACCCGCGTTGATGAAGACTGAAAAATAAAAGAACAAAAAACTCAACATATTGAAAAAATATTTTCATTGGTATGTTTATCGCTTACAAGAGTTTTTTTTAAGAACTCCCTAGAGACTCCCTAGGTTCAAGAGACAAGGGTCTATGACACTTGTCATAGTGCCACAGAGGTGTTGGTGATGTGGCAGTTGTCCTTATCCGGTTGCAGGGCCATTAGCTGCGCAGTGCTGTGGTGTGTGTTGTGTTAATTTGGTTTGAGACACTGAGAGGAAATGGCGATTGATATTGAATTTGAAAAGGGTAAGGTTAAATTATATTTCACTGTTTTTAATCCTCGAGAGCACCTTGAGAGCACTCTGCAAGATTGTACTTCTTTTTGGTCTCTCTTTCTATAGAAAGCGCCAATTCTTAAGCAAGACCCAGTAGCTGCAAGGCTGGATGAACCTTTATTCACCTTTCTTTAGTTAAGACAAATTAATATTTCAATCCAACAAAGAGTAAAAAATGAACAATAATTGTTTTTTTTATGCTCTGTTAGGAATCGAATTCACGTCTTTCAGTTTATGAGCCCGTAGCGTTATTCGCTAACCACAGATTATCCATATTATTTTTTAGATACAACTTGTATGCATTTAAAATACACTTTGCCAATGTCATCCCTTTTTAAGGTACTTCGGCAAAAGTTGCAAGGTTAATGTTAATTTGAGGTTTTGATTTTAATTTGAAAGTACACATACAGCATTAGTAACTGCAAACTTACACGTGTCTGTTTTTGGGCATGCATTCAATATGAATTTGAAGTATTAATATATCTTTGCAATTCAATTCTTTGTATATAATGCTTAAAAAATAAAGGAATATTTCTTTGAAACACTGTTTTATTTAACTCTTGCATTATATTTTGAAAGTGAAACAGTGAGAGTGATATAAAAAAGTGTTTAAAAAAAAATATTACGTAGAAAGAATTAACAATGAATTTTCACAGTGTTAAAAACATACTTTAGTCATACGTCAACGACGTTACCATGTTGAAAATACCGGTTCCCATAGATCACCGAAGTTAAGCAACATTGGGCGCGGACAGTATTTGGATGGGTAACCGCTCAGGTACACCGCGTGTCGTTGTCAACTTGGACCGGTCCGTAGTCCGTAGTGGCAACACTGCGGACTCGTAAATGGAAGGTTGTGGATTCGGATCCCGGCGGAGCACAAAAATATACCATTTATATTTCGAATGTGCTCTTCGCTGGGTTGAAAAATTCATAAACCTTTACCAAAGACCGGTCACTGAAAGGTCCATCCAATCTTACAACAACTGGGTCTTGCTTGAGAATTGGCGCTTTCTACAGCGACGACCAAGCTCGCAGAGGGCTCTTGAGGTGTGATACACACAAAAACAGCGCTCACCAAATAAAGCATCCTAATATTATTATTATTTACTATTTAGATTATAGATTTGGATATTAGAAAAAATATATTCATAATATGTGCATGAAAAGTAATCTAAGCATGTGTTAATGAAAATAGCAAGATACAGTGTAATAAATGACCTTGAACCATGTTCTTGACCTTGATCGTTTGAGTTGATCAAAAAACCATCTCTCCGAGAAGACAATGCCTCCCTCGCCTCTCACCTGCAGCACTCTCTATTCAGTTCCGCCGCTTCATTCACCAATTCTGATATGCATGCAAGAATATGTTAAAAGTAAAAGTAACGGGTGGTCAAAAAGTGTTTTCATTGTTTGGTTTCTGCTTTACAAGTAAAAAAAAGTAAAAGATTCTATAATTCAATGGTAATTTAGTCAAAAAAAATTTCGCGGCGTGCAAGCCATCCAAGGTAAGATTTGGTGTTTTCTTTTAGTAGATTTGTGAAGACGAATGCAATTCACCAACCTATTCTGCCTGGCCAGAAACAGGTATTAATATCATAAATTAATAATTCATTATTGTTTATTGTAATGAATTATTAATTAATAATTACCCAATAACATATGTTGTACCAGGGTCAAAGTTATGGTCAAATGACCCAGGCGGGGAACGAACCAACGTTGTTCTATTCCAAAAACGCTAGAAAGACCAGCCTACTTGGCCCCCTTGGCCATAACACCGACATCTCGGTATTTTTCTTGACTATTCAGTTGGTTTCTTGACAATAAGGTTGGTATGAAGCTGATCTCCATGCTCTAAAAACTTGGTTCTCTTTTGTCAATGCCACTTTGATTTCAGAAAAAGACGGTAACGATTATGTTCAAGTGAGGTTTGGTTTATTTGTAAGTATCTACACATGCAGAATGTGTAGGTGCAAACTTACACGCGGTTGTCTGTGAGTGTGCACTGAAATATAAGCCTTTTTTGTCAATATATCTTTGCAACTAAGATTATAGTATTGGGAAATGGAATACTATTAAACATGGCTGCCTGTCAACTGCTGATTAATCTATGTATAAAATGATCCATATGTTAGTTGTGGGTACACAAATCGTATGGCATTTGCCTACAAAATCATTTGTTTACGCACTGCCATATTTTATTACTTGCTATTTACCAATAGCATCTCTAGGTAAGTCGAGATTGCAAAGGCTTGTCTATGTAACTAGGATCCTTAGCAACCAACAGCAAAATATATGTGTAGAAGCGCAAATTTCCACGTGTCGGTTTTGGGTATGAATTTAGTTTGAATTTGAATTGTTATTATACCAAAACAACTCAGATTATATAATCATTGAGTCTACACGTGGCTACTTGGAACATTTTTGAATTTGGATTTTTTTTTCTGCAAGCAAACGTCAGTGCTATATAAGACCGCCGTCCTTAGCAACCATCTACAAAAAAACGTATTCCTTTTCCCTAGCAACCCGGCATGGCAACGTGATGACACTATATTGTTAATGCCAATTTACGTGCAGATCTAATTGTGAATTATTTTTTTAGTGCAAATTTAATTATGGTTGACAGTCATTGTAGGAACACCCGGTACTTTCTTACAAAACATACAAAAAACGTGAAAATCTCTTTGCTTTCCCAGTATTGTTTCTGAATACACATTCTCTTAATTTAATATTGAAAATACGATAGGAACAATTATTATTGTTCATGACCGAACAAGATATACATATTCATTAACAATTACTCAGTTAAGCTCAATTAAATATTTCGGTTTAAATTTTACGGTTCGTTCTTTTTTTTATTTAAATGGAATAAATTATGAACGTTTGAGATTCACTTTCTTTACATTGTAAAAGTCAATAAATAAATTGAGTCTTATCTAATCTAATCTAAGTTGCAAATATACGTTACATTAAAGATACGCATTACATGCATTTTCACAAGCAGACACGTATAAGTTCGCGCTTAAACAGACCTACAGTATAAAAACCCGAATCTCAAATTATCATACACCATGCAACTCTTGCTGACCTTCCCTGAAACAGGGGTGAAATTGGCAAAGTGAACCATTTTCTACAGCAGTGGTGGTCAGCAGAGTGTTTTGTTTAAATAGTGAATATTTAGCTATTTTATTTCAAAGGTTTCTAGTTTTTTTGATCTTGAAATAATAATAGACTAAGCATAAATTTAATTTTAGAACTTTTGACAAACTGTCCCCTTAGTGCTTTTTTGTCGCATCTCCATCAGAAGTAATTTCACATCAGCAATGCCGATATGTGTACTGGACCAAAGTGTCTCATGAAAACTGGAAATTGATTTCAAAAATATTTCAAACAAATCTCATATTCTCGTGTTTTACGTTTTTTTTAAGATCAGATTGTGCAGAATGTGATTCTTAAGGCAATTTTATTGAAAGGTCATCTTTATATCAAATGGTAGATAAGCCAAAACAAGCACTAAAGGGACGAAACGTCACCTTTGTATGAGACTATGGTCCTTAACAACAAGTAACAGAATTTTTGTTTGCCTCTTCTCTAGCAACCTGGACGTATGACGTCACAATTTTTCCCATGTTAGTTTATGTGCGAACCCCATTGCGAAATGTATTTTCTCCAGATATGAGAGAGCATTAAAGATTTTAAATTATGATTACGGTCGTTAGACATTTTAAAGAATGAAAAAAACGGATTTTACTGACTGAGTTCGTGGTTCCTCTTTGTAGAGGACACACGTCTCCTGAGGACGTCGGATATGACTCCGACGAAACGTAGAGAAAATCGTGTTTCTCTTTTGCACGGTCAGTAAAATCCGTTTTTTTCATTCTTTAAAATGAGAGAGCATGTTCCTTTGAGAATAAAGTAGTAAGAAGTTGCGAATGTACTAATAGACTTGGTATACTTAAAATGCGGGGGAAAATGTAATGTCACTTGGCTGGGCAAGAGGTAAGACAGAGTGTCATAAATTCTACAGTTCTTGCATTTCATGCCAAGAGCTCGGGTTCGTATGCCACCGATGATGTCAGAAGTTATTTCCCGTTTCGGTGTTTTTTTCAAACCCAAAATAAAATACCTACAGGGTGTACTCAGTCTCAACAAGAAAAGAGAACTAGCCCCTTGGAAGCTTGGAAACCTCCACTTCGATTGAATTTGTAGGTGACCTTCTTACCTGTTCAAATAAATAGGTTCGACTTGCCACATGCGACACCTCCGAGGATAACGCCGCAAGAAGTAACACCATATTTGTAGCTTAGTTGCGTTGCGTATGTCGAGCAATATTGAAGGGTTATTCGGTATTCGCCTTAGGGGATGGGGATTAGTCGGTATCCAACTATTTGCAATAACCACTAATAATTATTCCTTGACTTATAGGTTGGTTTGAGGCTGACCATCAATATTGTAAAAAAAATCACTTTGCCAATGTCAATGCCATTTCAGGGAAGGTCGGCAAGAACTGCAGGGCTTATGTTCATTTGAGATTGTTTTTTTTTTATATTATAGGCTCACATGTGGCATGTGTTAGCGCGAACTTATACGTGTCTGCTTGTGGGAATGCATTTAATATGAATCTCAAATGATATATAACTTTGCAACTTACATTTAAATTTAGATTTAGATATACTTGCGTTTTGTATGTTGAACAATGATGCCGGGTTAAAAAAATAGGCTAATTTATTTGGTGAGCGCTGTTTTTGTGTGTATCAATCACACCTCAAGAGCCCTCTGCGAGCTTGGTCGTCGCTGTAGAAAGCGCCAATTCTCAAGAAAGACCCAGTTGCTGTAATGCTGGATGAAACTTAAGTGGCCGGTCTTGGTAATATGAATTTTTCCACCAAGCAAAGAGCATATTTGAAAATAAAAATGATATTTTTTTTATGCTCCGCCGGGGTTCGAGCCTACAACCTTCCATTTACGAGTCCGAAGTGCTACCACTGGACTACGGACCAGTCAAATCGGAACAAAACGGTAAAAAAAACCGGGTTATTCGATATTAACCGTAGGGGATGGAGATTACTCTGTATCCAACTGTTCGCAATTACCAATATTCGTGGCATCTCTTATTGACACAGTTTTCCTTTTTAATCCCAAGGGTGTCCCTGTAAACAATTGTATCAGTTAAGGGTAGTAGTATATTGATGTACGCACCGTCTCACAGGCTGTGGGTTCGACTCTTTGTCTGTCAGATGCTCGGTCCACAACACAACTCACTCGACTGATGATTTTTTACGGCGTGCTCGCGTTTTATATAGAGCAATGTTGCAAAACACACAGCGGCTAAGAAGACGATCAACTGTGTACCGTGTTCCCAAAGAAAATCAACATTAAATATTAAATAAGTATTTTTTTTTGGATATTCTGTGTTGAAGAAGCAATGGACTTCTTACGTGAATTGAGATAGATAAAATTAGGACGTCACACGACTGGGTTGCTAGGGAAAATTCAAAGAAATATTTGATTAAATAAGAATTTTAGACCGGGTAATGATGCTGGAGAGTTGCTTTGCGGGATCTGTTGCCGTGGTCTGTGGAAGCTGGAGCTTCCGGACGTTTTTCTCATACCTATGATGGGCTTCTTCAGCGTGAAAGTAAAATGATGTACATGATATATTTTGTTGTTGGTTGCTAAAGCACTGCCAACCAAGAGCAAAATTTAATTTCTTAATTGCATTTTCTATATACAATAGCTTCTATGCGGTTTTCCAAGGGATAAAAAAATGTTTTGTGTCAAAAAAACTATCCAGAGATTCCTTCATTATGCTCCCATGAATTGTCATTAAATTTGCTTCCATAGAAACGCTGTTTGCCACATAAAATGACACAAAATATAAATAACAGGCCCATTTACCATTTTCACTTCTCTCAACACCCTAAAAATTACATTAATATTTTTTTTGTGTTCTAAACTGGAAAAACTTTCTTTCGTTAATATAATTTAATATATATTTGTACATTGCGTTAAACAAAACTGTTATTTTAAAGAGATTACAGGAAAAACAACTTCAATAAAGCAAAGGCATGTAAACCAGACACATTTGTAATTTTTTGCATGAAAAATTGTAGTAAAAAACAGTTATTCAAATTAAAAATCTCTTTGAAATAATTATGAGTTTCCAAATAGTTCACACACAGACCAATCAAAATTTAAAAAATATATTTATTTTACTATCTTGTTTGAACAGAGTATACATCCCATACAAAGCCTTCATTACAATACAAATAGAATATTATACTGCAAGCTACACCAAACGCAGCTCAAAGCTTTGAAAGAGATCTCCACGTTACAACTCAAACATTACGTTTACCAAAAAAATACATGCAAACTAAAACGTTCACTTGAAGCTCTGCTTTAATTTCCACACATTTTTTTATTAAACGCTTTGTTTAGTACAAATTGAATCTTTTTTACTTGCTTAAGAGGGTCGCACTCATTGGTGTCTCTTTCTTAGTTTACATATATATTTTTTGATAGACGCTATGGTTGAGAGTTTCAACGTATGGTTTTGTACTTGATGTTCAGATGAGAGAGGGGACCTCGCCGTTGCATTACTTTTAATTAAAATTTATTAGCGAGGAATAAGTTTAAAAAGAAATTATTTGAATATCCTTTCGCAAGAGAATATGAGAAGGCCTCCCATGCGAGCGTAAAACTCATATTGTCGATTTGAACTGGTACAGTGTAATGCGGAAGACTTGGTCCAGATAAATTCTTACGGTGTTATTCTCAATCAGCAAAGCCATGGCTCATCCGCAGCCTTTAGTGAATTTTCCCTACTACAAAATAAAAGATTTGTAGATCAGCTGTGATTTAAATGCTTTGTGAATAGCCCTGTTAGTTATTTCTTGTTCCTCTTCAATAAAGATTGGCGATCGTCAGATAAATTTGCACCTTCGATGTTAAAGCACGAAGAAGGAATCTTGTGATTCTGCAAAACCAATGTCTCAGGTTCTTCAGCCAAGATGATGATAATAATATTGATAGTAATAGGATGATTTATTTTTTGTGAGCGCTGTTTTAGTGAGAATCACACCTCAAAAGCCCTCTGCGATCCTGTTCGTCACTATGGAAAGCGACAATTTTCAAGGAAGACCTATTTTCTGTAAGGCGGGATGGACCTTTGGTGACCGGTCATTGATAAAGGTGTATGAACTTGTCAACCCAAAGAAGAGCTTTTTGTGCTCTGCCGGGATTCGAGCCCACAATTCCATTTACGAGTCCGAAGCGCTAAGACTAAGCACTAGACTACAGACTGGTCAGACGATCTCTGGAGATCTGGAGCGCGTCTTCCCTAAATTTTCTCCACTGTGATGAGATTTAAGAGTAAATACTTCTCATTTCTCATTATGTGACCTAAATGAACCGCTTTTTTCCTTTTGACGGAAAGCGAGAATTTGGCTCTGGTAACCAGTTGGGCAACTGCCTTGGTTTTTGTGATTTGATCCATCCAGGAAATTTTTGCATGCCACAATATGCCGATATTTCAAAAGGCAGTTTTTTTATTATCTAATTTATTGACTAAAAAAGATACTTGACTTATTAGGTTGGTATGAAGCTACCAATACTAGACTACCAAGACTACCAATACTATAAAAAAATCTTCACTTTGCCGATGTCATCCGTGATTTAAGGAAAGTCAGAAAAGTTGCAGGGTATGTGTTAATTTTAAGTTTGAGTTTTAATTTGGAAGTGCACCTACAGCATTTGCAAATTTGAACACGTGTCCTATGCATTTTATACAAATTTAGAATGTTAATATATCGACTGCTCCAAGGAAGAAGGAAGTAACTCCGAAATTGAAGTTTTTGACTTATTTTCATTTCTGAAGGTAAAAAATAGTTTACGAATTGTACGGGATTGTAAAATAGTAAGGAATTGTTAAGTATGTACGGTTGAAATGGCTTACCTGAGAGCAATGGCTGGAAAGACACTGAATGATAGAGTACGTAATGATTGGGTGATGAACGAATGTGGTATAAAAGAGAATATGAGAATGAAAGTACAAAAAAGTACGATGAGATGGTTCGGACAACTCGAAAGAATGGATGATGAACGACTAACGAAGAAAGTATTCAAAGGAAATGTCAGAGGAAAGCGCGGAAGGGGAAGGCCGAGGAAAGAATGGTTAGACCAAATAGGTGAGATTGCGAAAGACTGGAACCTGCAAAGTGAGAATAAGAGAAGAGTATGTATGAAAAAGGTGATGAATATTGAGGATATGAAAGTGGTTTGTAAGGACAGAAAAAAGTGGAGGCGCATCTGCGGAGGTACCGGCCACCCCTAGTGGAACGGCGGCAGGATACAGTACAGTACAGTACTCCATGGAATAAATAACATTCAATTGGCTCTCCTGCAAAACTACCGTTTTTGACTTAGTGCTGTCTTCCTTGGAGCAGTCGATATATTGGTAACTTCGATTATAGATGGCAATCGTGTTTATACTAAAACTGTCATTTACTCTGCGTAATTTTAAGAGCTTTTTTTGTTTTTCCAAAGATTCTAATTCGGATTGATTAAATCAGCTTTCAACACTTGAGACATTTAAACCGTTTTTTAGTTATTTGTCTTGGCTTATTGAACCGAAGTGTATACTTAATTTTTAATTGAATATTTGGGTACACAGTGCCATATTTTAATCAATGATTAAAATTTTAGTTGCATCTAAGATGGTGTCGTGATCTTTTGAATCCAAATTTTGAGCGTTCCGCAATACCACAAACAATAAGTTCAGAGCAACAAAGATGATCTGGTTTTGATGAAGTGATGGGCCGAGGTCAATCAGTATTGCAGTAATTATATCTGTAATCTAAGTCGCAGAGATGTTTTTGAACTTGAGGTTCACTTTCCATACACGTACATAAGCAGTCACTTGTAAAATAATTGAATCTCACTCAATTACTCATTTTATTGGTCAAAATAAAAATGGCGGGAGATTTGCAATGTTGATGGGTAAGTTATTGTTTACTATTTTATTCTATTGTTTGTTTTTTTATATGTTATTGTTATTTTATATAATTTAATGTACATTATCAAGTATCAGTTTTGCAAGCTAGACCCAGTTGCTACTATCCTTGATGAACCTTTATGACCGATCATACCTAGTCCATCATGCTGTAAAAACTTGGTTCACTTTTGCCAATGCCATGCCGGTTTCAGGAAGTGGGCGGCTTATGTTCATGTAAGGTTTGCTTTTTTTGTAAGTAAATATGCAGCATGCGTAAGCGCGAACTAACATGTGTCTGCTTGTAGGCATGTATTAAATATGAGCCTTAATTGTCAATATATTTTATGATTTTACCTGGGTTCTTTTAATCAACTGTGATTTATTTATTGAACAAGATTTATTTTACACCATATCGGTTGACAATGCACAGATTACTTTTCTTGCTCTGCTTAAATCGACTTTGCGTCACAATGTTTCAAGCGACTCTGACTCTCCACACAATTGCGGCTCATATTTATACAGTTTATGGGGACGTTTCTCGTGTATTCCAGATTCTTCTATAGTGGATTGTTCCACACACACACACACACACACCACCAAGCGTGTTTAGGCTCACGTACTCATACTCCTAAAATGGATTATACCAGAGCAGTCTACTATCATCCATTTCATCATTATTCTAGCTGTTCGAAAATATTCCAGTTAAGCACACCAGCAAGCTACGTGCCTAGGTACATGTACACACAAACTCATAGTTCGTAATGGTATATTTGCAAGTTAGATTATAGATAGATAATTCATAATTCAACCCATCGAAGAGTATTTTAAAAATAATAATTTTCTTGTGCTCCGCTGTGAATTGAACCCACCAACTTCCGATTCTCTAGCGTTAATTACTATACTTAGCTACGTCCGGTCTTGAGGGTACCTTTTTAAGCACTTATAAATTTTCTTTATTTTTGCCAAATGATAAATTTCAACAACAAAATGATTCATAGCGCTGACATTTTGAATTTCGAACTAATTGATCAATCTCGATGATTTGAATTAAGAACAAGGTCGCCATTTTTCTCTGGAGATGACGGTTTGTTAATGCATTTCCGTTGGCGATCGTTTTCATTTTATGGTGGGCCGAACAAAGAAATAAATTAAGATAATTGATAATTAAAAAAACGAAAAAACGAATGACAAAAAATACAAGTAATCACAAATATATAAAATAACCATTTCATCTTACATTGCCGCAAATTGTCTTTAGTTAGAAAGAGAACAAAAATGCTTTCAGTATGACTGCATTCTCAACAGAGAAGCAAGAATATTTCACCGTCAAATAAAATAAAAATATTGGAGTTCACTTACGCGAGCGTGCATTGAATATGAATCTCAACTGGTCACAAATAGATTACAGATATATTGTGGTGACTAGGACAGTGGTGGTAAATTTGAAGCAAAGTTCCTATACAAACATTCAACCTATCAAAAGAGCAAAGCAACCCGGCCAAGTGATGTATCATTTCATCCTACTTTGTCTATTAGAATTTTAAATTAATCTTGATAGTCGTCCAGAAAAAGTGCCTCGTGAAGACGTTGGCTACAATACCAACAAAACGTCGAGTATAATTTTAGTCATAATAAAATGGTTCGTCAAATTTCTGAACTAATTATAAAGTTAAATTTTATTAGCTTTTATGAATTTTATTTGAATTCCTTGAACTTATAAGTTGGTATAAGACTGAACGCCCATACTTTTAAAAATACTTCACTTTGGTTTGTCCCCCCTGTTTCAAGGATGGTCAGCAAAATTTACAAGGCTCTGTTCATTTGAGGTTTGGATTTTAATTTGTAAATAAACATGCAGCATTGTTATCACGAACTTTCACGTGTCTGTGGGCATGCATTTGAAATGAAATGCTTAATTTGTCTATAGCGCCTTTTTGTGACTATAGCCACCTCTAAGAGTCCGTTCCCATATCCGTATATTAATCGATGGTTCCAGTGGCAGAACATTATGTATGGAGCTATTCACACTTGTCAGAAACCGATTTTGTCCGAAATGTTCTGCAACTGGAACCTCCGATGAATATACGGATCCGACACCCGACAAGTGGGAACGGGTTCTACGGCGCTTCGTGCGTAACTCCACACAGTTGGGGTTTCCTCCTAACACTCACCTCCTTCGGTCGGAGGATCCACTCGATCACCACAGAGGGGCAATGTGTGATCCTGGAAACAGGTGCGTCTTGAGGCTTCTCCTAAAGCTCGCCTCTGTCTCCCTCAGACTCCCTCAGATATGCGGACAGCGCGTATGAATTTAAATGTCAATGTATATTTGCAACTTAGATTATATATATTTTAAGTAATCCTTTGCGGGAGGCTCCTCAATTCTTGAAAGTCTTGGGGTCTTTGTAATCCTGAAAGGGTGCCGCAGAGGTGTTGCTTGAGTTGTTGCTTCTGTCGTGAGGCGCTGCAAGGAAGTGGCGATTGATGTTGGTTTTGAATAAAACCGAATTAAATTATATTTTGTATTGTTTGTGTATTAACACTGTGAAAATTCATATTGTTTAATTTATAATTTTTTTTTTTAATGAATTCAAAACAAAACACTGTTTATTTTCACGAAAACGTGTAATTTGTTTTAAAGATTTTAATCTTTTTAAAATAAATTTTATTGTGAAAATAAACAGTGTTTTGTTTTGAATTCATTCAAAAAAAATATAAATTTTAAACCGAATTAAATTGGGAAGGGAACACAGATACTGGTAGATTATTCCATAAACGGGCAGTTGATAATTGATATATTATAGAGTCTTACATTGGTTTTCAAAGACTTAATTTTCTCTGATTTTGTGTGAAAAATAACAAAAATGTTTCGGTTTTTTGGCCATCATCAAACCGGTCCGTAGTCTAATGGTAACACTTCGACTCCGGTTCGAATCCCGGCATCATCAGACCGGTCCATAGTCCAGTGCTAACACTTCGGACTCGCAAATGGAAGGTTGTGGGTTCGAATCCCGGCGGAGCACAAAAAAAATACCATTTATATTTAAAAATTTGCTCTTCGCTGGATTGAAAAATTCATAAACCTTTACCAAAGACCGGTCATCAAAAGGTCCATCCAGCCTTTCAGCAACTGGGTCTTGCTTGAGAATTGGCGCTTTTTACAGCAACGACCAAGCTCGCAGAGGGCTCTTGAGGTGTGATCTTGATGTGTCACACAAAAACAGCGCCCACCAAATAAATCAGCCTATTATTTTTTTAATCAGGTATGCATTATTTGGAAAAATTAAACGTTAAAAAAATAAAACAAAATGAATCTTTGGTGTATTGTTTCTCTTTAATTGTACAAAAACATATATTTTCAATGATTTCAATATCTTTCTAATTAAACAATACATTTTCGCACTAAATGTGTGAATATTTGCAAGCAATGGAGCGTTTTGTTAGAAACATCACTCCAAGTATAATACATTTCGTTCAAACTCAACCACGGCGTTCACTAAAACAACTCCTCTAGTGAGGTATTTACCTTTTTCTCATATCAGATCTAAGATCTGTTTATTGTGGAACTCCCTCCTGTGATGCGGAAGACCAGCTGTTTTTCCATCTTTTGGGTGGTCCTGGTAGACGCGGGCCGACTGGTGTTTCCTATGTCACAAAAAGAAAAACTAAAAACACGTGTACCTAAGTTCAAACTTGAAAAAACATAAAATATCGTTTTCAGAATATGTTTTGTCAATTTTAATATGGACATAGCTCAGATTTGTAAATTCAATCTTGAGATGAAACTGGGACAAAATTGTCCGGTCGATAGCTCAATTGGTAGAGTGCTTGCATACCATGCCGGGCTTGAATCCCACCGAGGTTGTCAGGTATGATTCCCCGTTTAGGTGTTAAGTTGCCACCGTTAAGTTGCACTATATGTTTAGTTTAGTTGCGCACATGTAGCATTTCTAAGCGCGAACTTACACGGGTCTGTTTGTGGTCGTGCATTTATATATGAATTTCAAATGTTTATTTATCTTTGAAACTAAGATTATAGATAAACCTGGTATTGTTCTTATCAGTTTTACTGAAACGCCATGGCTGAGTGTAAACGTATTTCTTCTACATGGAGAACAGGCTAGAGGTAGAGTTCGCACGAGAACATTGCGGTCATCATTGCTACACTTGTGTGGACGTAGTAAGGTACATACCACAAAGAAGTTGCTGGAAGATTGGTAGATGCTCTGTGTTTTACTATAGACCAAACTAATGAAGAGTCCTACATAAGATTTACCAGTGATTTAATCATAGGCGTAACTTGTGACAGTATTGTTATGTAAATTACAAACACATATAAATGTTGGGTAGGTTAGTGTATTAGTTATAGCTGATGAGAGGTGGAGTAATTATTATAGGTACCTAGGGTAAAGAGACATTCAATTATGTACCTACTCAAAGCTTGCAGAAGTCCGTCGTTCTGGAATGTTCCATCAAAATTGGCTTCTAGTAACTACTATCTTTGGACTTTTTAAGGTTTGTGTATTCACACAGTGAAATTCATTTTTATAAGAAATTATAATTTTTTTTTTTAATATTTATACTATCTTTGGGAGTATAAAGGGTTGCAAGCGCCTTTCAAGAGTCAGTCTATATACGACGCTCTGCTTTTGAACAAGAAAGACATTGTAAGTGAAAGTGAACCAACGGTGAAATAAATGTAAATTGCTAAACCATAAATGTGAATTGTTAAAAATACATATAAATTGTTAAATGAATATAGGCTAATCTTTGATCAAGAAAGTTTACATGTTAATAGTGCAAAAAAAAACATATGAAATGAAATTGGTTACTGCAGTGTGCTATTGATAAAACAGTGTATTCCTTGCATTAGAATAATTGCAATAATTTCGCCAACACCTCTGACAGAGAAGCAGCCATTCACACAGTGCCAGGAGTTACAAGAGCGACGTCTCTTCCCAAGACAGACGTGGCTTGCAAGGTACATGCAACAGTTAGTGCAGCAGATCACAAGCGAGTTACACACATTTCTAGAGGTTTCGCATGACTAATTATGCAAATTTTAATCAATAATGGACTCGTCACAAATTAAATACATTAAAATAATTGTGGCGTCACTGGGTAGGATTGCTAGGGGAACAGAAAACTAATATTTTTTCACTCTTGATAAGGATCCCAGTAACTAATATCCGTGACCGTCTTCTTCTTCTTCGTGTCATCTTCACACCGTAACGAGCAATGTCTACAGCTCTTTGGTTTCCCGCAAAGAGATCATCCATGGAGCAGCTTGTCGGACAGGAGGGACAACACCGCAGGTGCTCCATTGTTTGCTGAGCTCCACACTCACATAGTGTAGAGTCCTCCCGTCCCAGAAATCCCCAAGTCAACATGTTGGCCCGGGCTCTACCAACATTGGTCCTCAATCTGTTCATAGATTTCCACAAGGGCCACTCGAGGTTCTTTCCTGGAGGTAGGCTCTCTGCAGGCTGCACAAAGCTCTCAGGGCATTCCTCTTTCCACATTCGCAGTCTCTCCGCCACTGGATCCGTAGACAAGGGCTGCACGGAACTAAGGAAGCTGTGTCTCGACTTCAGGCGCTGCTGTGATGAAATGCCACTTCCGTAAATGCAGTGCTGTGCACGTTAGAGCCTTCTTCCGTGACCGTGATTCACACAGATGCCGCTAAACGCAACTAAGCTACTACTCATATAGCGTAACTTCTTGCCGCGTTATACCCGAAGAGTTTCGCATGTGGCTAGTGGAACCTATTCATTTTTACAGGTAAGGGGACCGGCCTTACGCTAACCACTTCAGATAAGGTGGGGATTTCCCAGCTCCCGAGGGCGCTGGTACTCATTTCTTGTGAAGGCTGAGTAAACCTGGCCGTTATTTAATTTTGAGTTTTGAAATAAACGTTGACCCATGAAATCATTCCTGACACCCTCGGTGGGATTCGAAACCGAGCTCTCGGCATGGAATGCAAGCACTCCACCAACTGAGCTATCGACTGGGCTATGTGTGTTTTATTTATTGTTCTAAAAATGCAAGAAGAAAATCTCCCATTGTAATCAATCAGAAATACCAAAAAAAAACGCAACTAAGATACACATATAGTGTAACTTTTTGCCTGCGATTCGGGACCTATATATTTTTACGGGTAAGGGGGTCGGCCTCACAGGGGCTGGTTCTCATTTCTTGTGAAGGCTGATTAAACCTTGAGATCGAACCCTTGCTTTCGGCATGGAATGCAAGCATTCTACCAATTGAGCTATCGACCTTTTTACGAGCTTGGTCATCGTTGCTACAAAGCGCCAATTCTCAAGCTAGATCCAGTTGCTGGATCGGTCATTGGTAAAGGTTTATGAATCTTTCAACCCAGCGAAGAGCAAATTTTAAAATATAAACGGGTATATTTTCTGTGCTCCGCCGGAATTCGAACTCACAACCTTCCATTCGGAGTCCAAAGTGCTACCACTGAACTACGGACCTGTCTGTTTGAAATATTTGATATTATTACATATTTGATGTTATTAAAACTCCGATTATAATAACTCCGAACTGTATAAGCTGTACCAGGACGCTGATGTGGTCCGCTCAATAAAGGTCAACAGACTGCATTGGCTGGGGCACATTCAGCGAATGGACCATCGGAGCCTGGAGAAGACAATTGTGATGACGAACCCGGAGGGACGCCGGACAGTGGGAAGACCACGTTCAAGATGGCTGGATGGAGTGGTGGTGGATTGCCGTGCAGTGGGAATGTGGGACTGGAGGAGGAAGACGTTGGATAGACAGCGCTGGCAGCGGTTGCTGAGGGAGGCCAAGACCCACCCCGGGTTGTCGTGCCAATGATGATGATGATGATGATGATGATATTATTAAAATATTTGATATTCTTTCAATCCTTATTTATAACATCGGATTCAGAGTTAAGAGGTCTGATAATGGTGAATTAGAAGCGATTGGATAATCTGCCGGATTCTCACGATTTTTTGTTCCAGTCGTGCCTCGCAATGAGTCTTGTCATACAATTTCAAGTAATAATAACTATTTGTTAGCAGCTATTTTGAATATCACTCTGTTGCGTAAAAAAAAATAATGTAAAACATCTCGATGCTTCTTTCCTTTGTGGGGCCGTCCACGATTGTGATATAAAAATAATGAATAAATTCCTTTTCACTTTCTTCATTAAAACAAAATATTTTTGAAAGGTGTTTTGATAATGTTGTATAATTAGAGATACTTAACGGGAACAATAATTTGTAAGTACATTGTTGGCTAGTCAGTGACTGGCCAACTGCTGATAATGCCCATCGGAGCAATGGGCGAAACTGTCCGAAAAGAATCTACCAGACCACGGCTACATAGCCCGAAAAAAGTGATTGTTGTGTCAATAATTTGAATGGTTTTGAAGTAAAAAAACTGAATCTTACATCGTAATTCTCGTATATTGTTAGGATGTGCTTGGGTTAAATTTAATACAACTTCAATTAAATATATTTTACCAGATTTATTTTAGAATTTGCTCACATTATTGTAGGTTCACAATTTAAACTTTTGTACTTCTTGCTGAACGGATCGGGTACTGATTGGGTACTGATCCTCACTGAAACCCGTATTTATAGGTGATTTAAATATATTCTAGCATACACCAGACTATGCCAGAATTGTCTCGACCAGAAACTTCGACCAAATCTACGTACCTGCCCGAATCGAATTCCAGCGTCCCTTCCCGAATCATCTTCATTGTAATCCTTTATATGTACTTTCGCTCACATATTCTCGTTTTTACCGGACGCCTTTAGTATAAATTTAATATTAATCTTAAATGTTGACATATCTTTGCAACAAAGATGAATTGATATATTCATAATGCAGTCATTTTGGAATCCTATCATTCAGAATCTAATTGCATTAGTCAATGAGTTAATAATCTCATTTATGAAACAAATGCTTTTGATTTGAAACTAAAAAGAACTTTATTCAAAAACCTTGGAGGCGTGAGAAATAACATTTCTTGTAGGGAAATAGACGTGGTATATTTAAAAGACAAAAAATGCATGAAGTCCTTGAAATGTGAGAAACTTATTTCCGTGTCTTTTATGTGCTCATATGATATGAAAATATGATGTCAAAGTTGTGATTTGAAATGTGTACTGAGCCGTGAAAAAAATGCATGTGTAATTATTATGTATTCATTTATTTATTGTTTGTTTTCTTAACTTATAGGTTGGTATGAGGCTGACCACCCATGCTGTACAAAATGGTTCGCTTTGCCAATTTCACCCTGTTCCAAGGAGGATCGGTAAAATTTTCACGTTGGTTCACTTTGTCAATCTTCTTCTTCGTCGTGTCAGACATTACACTACTCTTGCCCAGTGTCGGGCAACATCCACTGCTTCACTATTACTCTCCATTAGGTCGACCAGTGAGCAGCTTGATGGGCAGGCCGGGCAGATCCGAAGATGATCCATTTACTGTTGGGCTCCGCATTCACAGAGCGTGGTGTCATCTTGATGAAGGATTCCCCAGGCCCTCAAGTTATAGCGAGCCTTTGCCAACACCCGTTCTCAGCCTGTTGAGTGCCCTTTGTGACTTTGCCAATTAGAGTGGACTTTGCCAATGTCCAGCCTGTATCAAAACAGGAAGGGAAAAGTTTATGTTCATTTTAGAATTGTTATTTTTTTGTTAGTACCTTCACACACTACGTATACAGCATGCATTTAAATGTGTTTTCTTGTGGAGATACATTGAATACGAATCTTAAATGTGAATGTATTTTCTTAACTTATATCACATATGAATACTTATATAAATTGTTATAAGACAGAGTTTATTTCTTCAAAATATTTTTAAAACTTTGACCCTAGTTCAACAGTTGTCATTCATTAATTTTTATTAATTAATTAAAATATTAAATAATGAATTATTTATTGATTATGTGAATACATTTGTCTGGCTAGCGAAAATTGGCAGAAGAATCGCATTTCTCTTCACAATTTTTTTTTTTTTAAATCTTGTAATATTTGCGACCATGTTTTTTAGTGTCTCCATCAATCAAGTATATTTTTTGTTTAACGTGAATTTTCATTTGTTTCCCTAGCGCCGTGGATATTTTGGTTCATTGTCATTATAAAGAACAATGACATGTCGGAGCAACTTAATAAACCCGAAGTCATTAGGCCTACTCGAACCAAGAGCCGTGAAGGTTGTCCAAAATACTCGCAATATAACGAATTTCACATGAAGGGTTCCATCGCAAATAGGTTATAGACAACCCGTCCACACGCAGTTCGTCCCAAATTGGTCACACGATAGTTCATTCACAGGAATTTTTGGTCAGACTAAATATAAATCTAAATTTAGTATGACCAAAAATTCAAAACATTCGCAATATAACGAATTTTGTTCATATGAAGGGTTCCATTGCAAATAGGTTATACACAACCCGTCCACAGGCAGTTCGTCCATGGGCAAATTGGTCACACGATAGTTCATTCACATGAGTTTTTGGTCAGACATTTCGGGCAAACACAATATAGGCCCACAGATAGTTTCATCATAGAAAACCGCAATTTATTATAAAGGTATTTTGGAGAGTGAGTTTTCTGTGATGGTGCTATAAAAGGACCATAAATAATAATATAAGGATGTTTTTTTTAGTGAGCACTGTTTTTGTGTGAATCACAACTCAAAAGCCCTATGCGACCTTGTTCGTCGCTGTAGAAAGCGCCAGTTCTCAAGCAATACCCAGTTGGTGTAAGCTTGGATGGACTTTGGTGGGCGGTCTTTGATAAAGGCAGATTAATTTTTCAACCCAGCGAAGAAAATATTGGAATTTTTTTGTTTTTGTTTGTACTCTACCGGGATTCGAACCTACTAATTTCCACTCACGAGTCAAAAGTGTTAACCACTAGACTACAGACCGGTCTAAAAATGATAATATTAGGATGATTTCTTTGGTGAGCGCTGTTTTCGTGTGAATCACACCTCAAGAGCTCTCTGCGAGCTTGATTCTCAATTCTCAAACAAGACCCAGGTGCTGTAAAGTTGGATGGACCTTTTGTGAGCGGTCTTTGGTAGAGGCAATAAATTGTTCAACCCAGCAGTTTCGAGCAAGTTCAAGAACAAATTCGAAAACATAAATTTTATTTTTTTGTACTCCGCTGGGACTCGAACACACAACCTTCTTTTTATGCGTTACCACTAGACTACAGACCGGTCGGTTCAATTCAATTATAAGTGTTAGTATATCTTTGCAACTTAGATTAAGATAGACTATATAGACTTATCGACAATCATAACACGCCAAAATCATCAAAAACTTTGATCGTTAGACATACAATAAAATAGGTCTTCACAAGCAATTAACGTACATGAGTATTTGATGTTTGTTTAAAGACAATAACATCTTGTATGCAAATGGCTTTGTACGTAGAAAAAAATGCACGCACTCTTTTGATGCTGAGATATATACACGGCAAGTGAAGAATTCCTGATGGCTGATGGCATTGACGGAGTGCCGAGAGCTGATACTAGATCTGCACGGGAATTTTTAATATCACTCATTGCTAGGGATGTGAACAAACTAAAAAAAAACAAACAAAAGCATGAACCATCCGGCTCGAAGGACCAAATAGTCACTAATCCGGCTCCAAGGACCAAAATGGACAAATTTAGCCATTAGTCTGGTAAGGCACTGGTTTTGTCGGAATTCACCCAAATTTAAACTCTTGGTGACGATTGTTACGAGTATTAATGGTCATTTAATTAATTCATTCACAAATAGCACAACATTACAGAAATTAAAATGGATGAGAGCAAACAGACATGTTGCTGTTGGCAAGTTTCAAGAGAGAAGGAAGTAGGAAGCAGCCGTCAAACATTGACATGAAGTTTGTAGCAAAACACCATAGACAAAAAATACAACGGTGTCATTGTGTTAAATTCTTAACCCATGGAGCTATCTTCATTGAAGATTGTCAATCATCATAGTGAGTTGCACCTTTATTTTCACCTTTTCATTGATTTCATTAAGCCCGTCGCCCTCGGCAAAAAAAGTCTCACACTCAGCTCGGCAGAAACCAGAGCCAAGTCGCGTATTAAAGAGTCGAGTACAGTGTTTGGATAGCGTGCATTTGCAGTTGCTGGTGGTCTGGCTTTGCACCACCTGCCTCATCACGTGAGAGAGCTAGAGGACAAGGAAAGTTCCAAATATCACTGAAGACAAGCGAATTTCTGGCATCATTTGCGTAAGTGCCTTTGGAGTGACTACATGATGAAACAATGCTAAAAAGAAATCATCAACTCATCATTTTCATGTTTATCGCTGCATGAAAAAGGAATCTTGTTCTTCTGTAAAACTATTGTCTCAAGATTTTAACGAAGATGTTCTCCTTCGACATGGAGCTCGTCATCCATCAATTCTGAATCAAGATGAACCTCATAGTACAGGGTAGAATTGATACCGGAGCGAATATTTCTCATTTTTCATCACGTGACAAAAAAAAACATCATCAGAAGTTACTCTGGTATTTATACGGGATTTGTGACTTGATCCAACCAGGATACCAGGATCCAACACTCTACGTTAGATCCACATTTTAAAGGCAGTGATTCTAGAGGACTGGAGAACAGTGGTTGCTTCCACACGGGTCATAGCCCTCAGCAATGAGGAGCAAGTTTTTTTTTTTTTAAGAAATCCTGTGCGAGAGACTCCTAGATTCTTGAGACTCTAGGGGTCTATGACACTTGTTGTAGTGTCGTAGAGGTGTACGAGCTTGGTCGTCGCTACAAATCACCAATACTCAAGCAAGACTCAGGTGCTGTAAGGCTGGATGGACTTTTAGTGTCCGTTTTTCAACCCAGCAAAGAGCATATTTGGAAATATAAATGGTATTTTTTTGTGCTCCGCCGGGATCCGAATCCCCAATCTTCCATTTACGAGTCCGAAGTGTTGCCACTGGACTGCGGACCGGTCAAGAATGCCAACGACACTCGGTGTACCTAAGCGGTCACCCATCCAAGTAGCATCCGAGCCTAATGTTGCTTAACTTCGGTAATCTGATGAGAACCGGTGCTTTCAACATAGTATCGTCGTTGAAAAAGAAAGAAAAATTAAAAAGAAGAAGAGGCTGTTCTGTTGGTAGTTACTGGAGATTCTAATGACACTATAATATCAGATACTGTTAAGTGTACACACCACTAGTCGTTGCCACAAAAAGTGAGATGGTCCACAGGCAGACAGAGATGGATGTAATTAAATGATACTTGTGTTATTGTACTAGTGCAGTGCCACGCATGAGCTGCTACTTGAGGAACAAAAATACCTGCATCTATTAGCGCCCTTTATACAGATGTGGGTTACATACTGTTCTCAAACATCAACACTTATTACATTTTTTTAGTTGTGTTTTTTTATTTTTATTTCTTGACTTATAGGCTGGTATGAAGCTCACCACCTATTCTGTAAAAAAATGGTTCAGATTCTTGATTTTGTCTCTTCTTTGAGAAGGGAGCAGAGCTTCAAGAAGTCGCAGGAAGAAGAAGAAGAAAACAGAAGAACAACACTATGAACCACAGTCAAAGCCCGGAAAGGCAAAATCAAGCATCTGAGTCCGGCCGTGAAAGCCTAAAAACATTGGAAAATGTTTCACTTTGCCAATGTCCCCCCTGTTTCAGAGAAGGTCGGAAAGAGTCACAAGGCTTATGTTCTTTTGAGATTCAGTTTTATGTTGTAAGTCCACATACGGTAAGTCCATAAACGCGAACTTATACGTGTCTGAAATTAATGTAATATGAATCTTAATTGGAACGCATTTTTGCAACTCAGATAATAGATTACAGACAAAGTTAAAAGGAATGCAATTCACTAGCTTGCCTGGCCAGAAAACGGGTATAACAATTATAAATATTATTATAACGTTATTAAATAAGTTTTTCCTTGTAAAGACTAAAGTTTTATATTTATTGAACAATAATATTTTGTCTATTGTGACCGGCCCATAGTCAAGTGGTGAACACTTCGAACTCGTAATCGGAAGGTCGTGGGTTTGATTTTCGGTGGAGTACAAAAAATATATCATTTACGTTCGCAAATATTCTCTTTGCTGAGTTGAAAAATTCATATTCCTGTACCAAAGACAGGCCACCAAAGGTCCATAAAACCCACAGCTACTGGGTTTTGCTTGAGAATTTGCGCTTTCTATAGCGATGAGCAAGCTCGCAGACGGCTCTTGAGGTGTGAGTCACACATAAACAGCGTTCACCAAATAAATCAGCCCAATTTAATTTTTATTCTACCGCAACTAAGCTGCACATATAGTGTAACTTCTTGCCACGTTATCCCCGAAAAGTTTAAATGTTTCTATTATTGTCTGTCTTAATCTATAGTCTATTATTTTACATTTTAATGAATTATTAATTGTTCTACAGTGAATTCATAAAACGACGCAAAACGCAACTAAGCTACACATATAGTGTAACTTCTTGCCGCGTTATCCCCGAAGGGGTCGCATGTAATAGTTATCCCGTAAGGGGGCCGGCCTTACGCCAACCACTTCAGTTGAAGTGGAGGGTTTCCAGCTCCCGAGAGTGCTGGTACTCATTTCTTGTGAAGGCTGAGTAAACCTTGCCGGTATTTTATTTTGGGTTTGAAATAAACACCGAAACGGGAAATCATTTCTGACACCCTCGGTGGGATTCGAACCCGAGCTTTCGGCATGAAATGCAAGCACTCTACCACCTGAGCTATCGACCGGACTTCAGAAAAAAAAACAAAAAATGTTTCTATAAAATTGTCAAATTTGAGAATCTTTTATTTTCAATAAACTGATCTCTTACAACAAAGACTTTTATGGTATTTTTTATTGGCATATTTTTAAATCAGCAATACCTAAATTTACAATAATGGAAAAATATCTTTACTGACCATGGCAAAAAACAAGTACTGGACTCAGCACAAATTTAAAAATACCATTTTTTCTCAGCTGGCAAACGTCACACTTGTATGTGAGTAGGATCCATAGCAACCAAATATTTAAAATGGAATTCCACAATGTTTCACCAAAACAATTTTAAAAGTTATCATTTTTTTCCCTAGCAACCTAGCCGTTTGACGTCGTAACTTTTTAGCCTATGGGATTTGTTATATTCATCTTTTATATTCAAATAATTATCAACTTTGAAGTGTAGAACTTTCAGTGTCAAAAAGAGCCATCTGCATTATGCATAAGAAAAACGGTTAAATGAATAAAATAAATGTAATAATGGTTTATTTGGTGAGCGCTGTTTTTGTGTGAATCACACCTCAAGATAGCAGCGAACAGCTCTGCTACAAATAATCAGGACAAGTGTCATAGACCCCTAGAGTCTTTGAAATCTAAGGAGTGTCCCACACAGAATTAAAAAAAAAAAGTCCTCTGCAAGCCTGCTCGTCGCTGTAGAAAGCGCCAATTCTCAAGCAAAACCCTTTTTCTGTAGCAAAAGCTTAAATTTCTCTCTCAAACCTTTAACATTTTGTATCGAAAATCATCAACACCTCTGCGGCACTACAACAAGTGTCATAGACCCCTAGAGTCTCTGGAATCTAAAGAGTCTCCCGCACACAATTCCTTAAAAAAATCCTGCAAGCTTGCCCGTCATTGTTTAAAGCGCCAATTCTCAAGCGAGACCCCTTTGCTATACCTAAAGCTAAAATTTCATTCTCAAATCTTTCCATATTTTGCAACCATGCCATTGACATCTAAAAAAATCCTTCGTCTATCCCCTAGGATGCATTTTTAAAATTTATCAAATCTAATCAATCATAATAAATAATTCCTTGACTTATTAGTTGGTACGACGCTGACTACCCAAACTATAAAAAAAATGATTCACTTTGCCAATGTCACTCCTGTTTAAGGGAAGGTCAGCAAGAGTTGTAGGGCTTATGTTCATTTGAAATAGGGTTTTTGTATTGTAAGCTTACGTGCGGCATGTTTAAGCGCAAACCTTTACGTGTCTGCATGTGAGAATACATCTTATATAAATCTTACACATAAAATATCTTTGCAACTTAGATAATTATTATATTATTATTATTAATCAGTTCTCCAAAATTATGCAAAAAAAAACCACAATATAATTTTAATTGTTAACAGTTCTTCCGTAAAACTGTAAAAAAGATGAATTGAAAAATATTTATAGAAATGACATAATACTAAAGGAAAAAAAAACAAAAACACGAGGAGCAATCAAAAAGTATGTGGACAAAAAAATTGGGCAAGTAGGCGCAATTAATTTTTGTAATTATATTTTTTAACGAAGCAAAACTGAAAACCTTGACTGGTTAAGAATTTTAATGCACCATTGATGATTTTTTTTCCAAAAATTTATAATTATAAATATTACATTTGATCAAATGTACAATATATTGATTGGCTGTAATGCTTCGTACAGACGAACGCACAACATTCAACATTTTTGCGTGATAAATAAGAAGAAAAAGAAAAATAGCTCACTAGAGGAGTCGTTTTACTTTTCTCACATTTTTTGGTGAACGCCGTGGTTGAGTTTAAACGTAGGTAGGCACTGTTTCATACTTGTTACAAAGATAAAATAATATTGAAATAAAGATTGAAGATTCAATATTTTTCAGGGTTTGGTGGTTTACACAGTGAAAGTCCATTGTATAATTAATTAAATAAAACACACTGTTTCAATTCACTTTTATTATTTTAACTCTGTCAAACGTTTTCGCCTAAAAAGGCATCCTCAGGACAATGATTTTCGATTTGTCATTGTTCTGAGGATGCCTTTTTAGGCGAGAACGTTTGACAGAGTTAAAATAATAAAAGTGAATTGAAACAGTGTGTTTTATTTAATTAATTATTGAAGATTCATATTAATTGTACGCTCACAAGCATCACATGTTAGTTCGCGCTTTCACATGCTAGATGTGATCTGTGATCGTGTTTTCCGGTTAGCGGGTCAAGCGAGAGGATAGACTACCAATAAATGTAAGAAAAGTAAAAACTATTGATGACTTTAAAGGAGCACTACAGACGCATCTTTAAAAAAAACCGTGATTTGAGAGGACCTTTGAGGTGTTACACATTCAAAAACAGCGCTCTCTAATTATGTGGATCTTTCAAATAAATTATCCTTGTATATAAATTGCTAGATTGGAATGAGGCGAGTTTGAGGAAATTCATGGAAGAACATGAAAGCATGTTGAATGCTGAATGTTGAACGAACGTCTATGGGGGGCATCGCGAGGTACGATCAAAATATTTAAGATAATTATCCCAAATAAAATGTATTACGTAATTTGTTTTTATTTATTTTAGTGCAATTCTTTGTTTAATTATATACATGACGCACTTATTTATTTTATTGCAATTGAGTTTTTTTAATAAATATGACACACTAGTATGATTGATGAATTACAAGTAAAAAAATATTTTATTGTAATTTAACTAATAAATTATTATTAATTATATTAATTTAAAAACTAAACAAATTTCAAAACTTAATTTAACTCGGATATTTCACGAACCGTTTAGAGAGAACTTACATCATTCTCGACGTTTCGTCGACGAAGTAGCCAACGTCTTCAGGAGAACATCTTCTCTGCACGACGACTGAGGATGTTCATCCTCGCCACATGCGACCTAATCTAATCTAATCTAATCTAAGTTGCAAAATATAAGTTACACTAGAGATTCACATTACATGCATTTTCACAAAACAGACATGTTTAAGTTCGCGCTTAAACATGCCGCATGTAATCCTACAATATAAAAACCCGAATCTCAAATGGGCATATACCCTGCAACTCCTGCCGACCTTCCCTGAAACAGGGGCGACATTGGCAAAGTGAACTATTTTCTACAGCTTGGGTGGTCAGCCGCATACCAACCTATAAGTCAAGGAACATACACAGCAAATTACATTTTTGAAATAAACAAATAATAATATGTATAAACATTAAAAACCAATACAAAATTCTAATTTAAGAAACCCTAATCAGCCAGCAACGTTAAAGATCAACCGCCATTGATTTTTGTCCTTACCTACTTCTTTCATTTCATTCAGAGTCATAACCTTTTTCATACAAGATTTCCCTTTAATAATGCCTCTGGATGTTCCATTAATTCACAATTCCAGAAATTTGGTCCATCCGTATCTTTCCCGGTCTTCTTCTACCACGATATCCATCTATTCTTGCAACATATACTTACTTCGTCAGTCTTTCATCATTCATTCTCTCCATATGTCAAAACCATCTTCTGCCTATCGCAACTCGGGGCATCCAAATGATCTGGCACTGTTTCTAGGATTGTGGTATGAGAAGCCCTGGACCTTCAAGGCTTGTGAACCGGATTAAGTAAGTACTAACTCAAAACAAATGGCACACAAGACATTGTGAATTAGTTGTTGATAATTGCTTTTTTTTTTTTCTCTAGCTCTGGAGTAATTAAGGCATTGTAATTTCAAGTGCTTTTTAATCCCAACCTCTTGATTACACTTATACTCCAAGGTTGGATCTAATGTAAGCTTCAAAATATCTAAGTTGCAATGATATATATCACCTCATGCAGGCACATGTACGATGTACCTACCGCTAATGGAGTCAACACAACTGCTAAACAAGAAAATATATTAAAGGAATGGGAAGATGACAAGGGAACTTGAGAATAGCAATAGGAAGAATAGCAAAGAACAAGGGATTGACGATGGGTCTAAGAATGGCGGTACACAATGGCAAATTGTTACCGACTTTGATGTATGGAAGTAAAGCATGGACAGTGAATGATAGCGAAATGAGTAAAGTTTGTACGGTGGAAATGAAACATTTGAGAAGCATGACAGGTAAACTCTGAAGGAAAGTGTTGAAGTGAAAGTGAATGAATGGGTGAAGAAATAATGTAATTTAAAAGAGGATGTGAAAGTTAAGGTACAAAAAAAAATTAAGAAAAAAATTGGGCAGCTCTACAGAGACTCCGCACTCCGGCCACCCCTAGCGGAACGATGACAGAGTTACAGTTACAACGTTCGATTTTTTTTCTACAGTGAAACGTTACTGGAATACAACCGATACCCAAATATAATCTATAACTCTCTAACAGAGTGGGACAGTCTATTAAGCCGTTGATGACTTTATTAGAAAGCATCATGAAAGATCCATTGCGCCTGGTTTGCAGGCTCTCGAAGCGAACTCTTGAAGTTAACTCCTCATGATGCATATATTATGGATAATTTTCTCATGAGGAGGTACATCGAGAACTTATTTTGAATTTGTTCCAACATATTTATATACTTCCGCTCAGGCCCGGATAAACCCCTCTGGGGGCCCTGGTGCAGGAAAACTCGTGGCTTTATATATAACCTCCCCCTCCCTCAAAATTACATCACCACTTTCCTCCATATTTTTTCACAACGCCAAAGATGCATACCTTTTCCGAAAAAAAAAATTGAATTGTTTGTTTAATAATTTTTAGCCCTTTGTCACGTTTGCCTGTTAAGATTTGAGCCCCAAATATATTTTTGTTGTAATTCATGTCAGCTTATTTCTAGTCTGTAATCGAGAGCCCATTGGTCGCAATTACCCGGAAAGCACTGAATTTTTTTTTCTGATTCTTTGGGGGCCCCGGGTCGTGGGGGCCCTGGTTCTATCGTACCGCTAGAACCGCCCTTAATCCGGGCCTGCAGTTCCGCTGATAAGGAGTCCAAACCTTAACAGCGTACTCTAATTTAGACCCTATAAGAGATTTATTCCACACCTTTTACTTGTATTGTTATCTACGTATTCATTACAAAGTGTTAAAATTTCAAACATTTTCGGGAGTTTCATTTCACATTCCACTACAGTTATTTACAATTCATTGTTTTAAGTGTACACAACCGTTAATCAAAGTTTTTATAGCTCCACTTTCCTCAAACCGTCCTCTCAGTGCTTGTTTGTCTTATGTCCATCAAACGTAATTTCACATGATCAATGTTTGTATTTATACTCAACCTATGTATCTTATGTAAACTCGAAATTGATGTTAAAAATATTTAAAACAACTCTCACATTGTCATGTTTTACGTTTTTTTCCTAGCTTAGATTGTGTAGAATGTGATTCTTAAGACAATTTCATTGAAAGGTCATCTTTGAATCAAATGGTAGATAAGCCAAACAAGCACTTGGGGGGGGGGGGCGATACATTATTTCAACTAGATGCAACATTCTTTTAGCTTAGATGCAAAAATATGCGAAAATTTTAATTTTGATGCTGAAAATAAGCATGCTAAAAAATTTACAGCCAAGTAATTAACGTTTAAGAATTTCATTATAAATTTTTATACATATGTGCATACATACTTTGATCCGTTCTTTTATTACCATCTAAAACTGGTCGTGTAATCTTTAATCGAAGTTGCAAATATACATTACGTTTAAAATGTTCATATTACATACATTCTTATGAGCAGTGAGTCTATAATAATCTATCTACAATCTAACTTGCAATGATTTATTAACATTTCAAATTCATACTAAATGCATGTCCACAAACAGGCATGTGTAAGTTTGCGCTTTCAAATCCTGCATGTACACATACAAAATAAACTAAGCCTTACGTAAACATTGCAACCCTTGCCGCTGTTCCCTGAAACCGGAGTGGCATTTGTAACAGTTTGGGCAGAGCCTCAAATACAACGTTTATTCTATTGACTCAGCATACGGTTAACTCAATAATCATATTGCACATTGCTCAATACAGAAATAAAGTGAATTTCAAGATTCCTTTGTTCTCGGAGGTAAGTAATGATTTGCGAGATGGTATCCTTGTTGAGTGTATGGAGAGAACGATTCCATATAGAGAGAGATAGGCCAGTCGTCAGTGACGAAAAAAAGGTCTTGGGTCGCAAAACGGAGAGTACAAAAAACTTGATTTTTTTTTAAGGCTGATACGCCTGTAGTCAGCATGTCTTTCGAAGAGGCAAACTTGCTGATACTCTTTTATAAGTATCTACTCAAATTACATATCTGGTTAGAATTGACCATATCATAGTCTAGTAGACAACGCTGCGGATTCGTAATCTGAAGGTGTTGAGCTCGAACCCTGGCGAAACACATTTTTTTTTTTTTTTCAAAAATGCTCGTCGTTTAGTATGAAAAATTAATCTGCCTGTACCAAAGACCGGTCCTCGTAGATCCATCAAGCCTTACAGCTACTGGGTCTTGCTTGAAAATTGGCGCTTTTTACAGCAATGCTAGGGCTATTGAGTTGTATTTCACACAAAAAATACCAGCGCTCACCAAATAAAATTTGACATGTCCGTAGTCCCGTGGCAACACTTTGGACTCGTAAATGGAAGGTTGTAGGTTTGAATCCCGGCGGATCACAAAAAAATACCATTTATATTTTCAAATTTGCTCTTCGCTGGGTTGAAAAATTCATAAACCTTTACCAATGAACAGTCACCAAAGGTCCATCCGGCCTTACAGTAACTGGGTCTTTCTTGAGTATTGGCGCTTTGTAGTGACGACCAAGCTTGTAAGCAACACCTCTGCGGCACTACAACAAGTGTCATAGACCCCTACGGTGCTATTCTTAGACATTTAAGTCGTCCGTTGAGCCCACGCTTTGACACACTAATGATGCATTTGTATGAAGACCTGTCAATGCAAGATGGCCGCAAATGAGCAGCTGATTAGTCTTCATACAAATATTACCGAAATTCGGTAGATAAGAATGTCCGCGGTGATGAGACTTCCAGCCCAGGCATCATTAGTTTGTCAAAACGTGGGCTCAACGGACGACCAAAATGTCTAAGAATAGCACGGCTAGAGTCCCTGAAATCTAGGGAGTCTCCCGCGTAGGATTTCCAAAAAAAAAATCATCCTAATATTGAATAAGTTATAGGCTTACACGGCCGGCTGATGATGCTGGAGTGATGTTTTCCGGGATCTGTTGCCGTGGTATGTGGGAGCTGAAGCTTCCGGACGTTACGCTGAAGAAGTTCATCGTAGAAATGGGCGAAACGTCCAGAAGCTCCAGCTCCCACAGACCACGGCAACAGACCCCGGAAAACATCACTCCAGTATCCTAATACATATATTTTTATTTTTTTTGAAGAAATCCTGTGCGGGAGACTCTCTAGATTTTAGAGACTCCAGAGGTCTATGACACTTGTTGTAGTGCCGCAGAGGTATACGAGCTTAGTCGTCACTACAAAGCGCCAATACTCAAGCAAGACGTTGCTGTAAGGCTGAATGGCCATTTGGTGACCGGTCATTGGAAAAGGTTTATGAATTTTGCAACCCAGCGAAGAGCAAATTTGAAAATATAGATGGTATTTTTTTGAGCTCCGCCGGGATTCGAACTCTCAACCTTCCCATTCAGAGTCCGCAGTGTTACCACTGAGCTACGGACCGGTCAATTATTAACCGGTCAGTTATTATACCAAAAAATCATAACAGTGCAACGTTTTACCCGATGCTTCTGGTGACTGGCCTACGAACAATCAGCGGTGATTAAATCATCACGAACTGTTTTGGGCGATGACGAAACGTTGATGTGCGTCGTGATCATCTTGATCCGAATAGCGAGCGCTCCACAATACAACAGCAAGCAGCAAGTTCACAACAACAGAGGTGATCTGGTTCTGATGCGACTGATGGGCGGAGGTCAAACTGAATTGTAATAACGATTGTATTAAAGAATATTTAAATACTGACCAGTCTAATAGTTAACATTTTACATACAATTTATAATCCCTTGATTTAAAGGTTGGTTTGAGGCTGACCACCCATAATGTAAAAAATGGTTCACTTTCCCAATGTCACCCCTGTTTCAGGGAAGGTCGGCAAGAGTTGCAGGAATTATGTTCATTTGAGATAGGGGTTTTTATATTGTAGGTCCACATGCCGCATGTGTGAGTGCGAAATTGTGCGTGTCTGCTTGTGGGAACGCATTTAATATGAATCTCAAATGATACATATCTTTGCAACTTAGATTTAGATTAGATTGAGATTGTGATGAAGAATATTTAAAAAGTGACTGTTTTAATGTTTAACAATCTATAATTAGGGACTGGAAAAAAGTGGTGTTATTTTTTGCGAAATTCGCGTTATTTTTTTGGGAAATTCGCGTTATTTTTGATCAAAAACAGGGAAATTCGCGTTATTATTTATGATAAACGGGGAGATTCGGTGTAATTTTTAGGGTTGATTTGATCGAAATAAAGGTTTATGTAATTGCAAAACTATAGATTTTAGTAATATTTACAATTTATTATATAAACAACAATATGTACCTTCAAAAACAATGAATAAACAACATCTGAATCAAGACGAGTTACAACTTACAAAAAACCATTGATTGAAAAAAGTATTAATATTTAAATGACACTCCGAATACCCTGCAATATCCTTTTAAAATATTAAATTTAGTCTCTCTAGATGAGGGTTATCTAATTTTTTCGAGGGATGTTGGCTTTTATGAAAGCCTCAAGTTGTGCTCTTGGCTAATCCAGCAGCAGCTTCACTCCTTGATGTATTTACTATTTCATTGATGTCACGATTCAAGTCTGTTTGGATGTCCAGGACAGTTCTGCTTATCATTTATTTTTTTAATAAAATAGATTTGTGAGAATAGGAATGCGATTCACCAACCTCCTCTGCCTGGCCAGAAACACGTATTAATATAATTAATGAAAAATTCATTACGGGTATTGTTCATTTTAATTAATTATTAATTTATAATTACCCAATTACATTTGTTAAATCAGGGTCAAATTTATGGTCAAATGACCCATGCGGTGATCGAACCCCGCGTCTAGCGTTCTAGCGTGTTTCAACGTTGAAAGATCAGCCCACCTGGGCCCTTCGGCTATAACACCGACCATTATTTCTGTGCTTTGCACCTTGCAAAGGGTTTTCACAGAAATTTTTTCTTTCCCACAAAATAGTTGCGTTGCAAAAGCGACACATGACAACTTTTTCGCACAATTTCTACCAAAAGTACGAAAATTCGCGATATTTTGCGCAAAACCTCAAATTTCGCGTTATTCGCGTAAAAACATCAAAATTCGCGAATAAATTCGTTTTATCGCGATCGCGAAATTTTCCAGTCCCTATCTATAATTTATAATCTATACCCCTTGACTTATAAGTTGGTATGAGGCTGAAGTTCACATGCAGCATTTGTAAGCAATAACTTAGACGTCTCTGTTTTTTAGCAAGCATTTAGTATGAATTTCAAGTGCTACTATATGATTATATCTTAGATTAGATTACCATTTAGATTAGATTGGATAGTAAAAAGTTCCTCAAAAAATAGGTTGGTATAAGGCTGAACCCCCATGCTGTTAAAACTTTGTTCACTTTTGTCAATACCTACGAGGATTCAGAAAAAGGCGACAGAAGTTACAAGGCTTATGTTAATGTGAGGTTTGGTTTATATTGTATGTACACATGCAAAATGTGTAAGTGAATAGAATAGGGTAATTTCACTTTTTTATTTTATTTCATAAAATGGTAGGCTATATGTTTTCAAATGCATCTGCGTTTTCAAAAAAAATATATGTGGCTTAGTTTTTAAATTATAGCTCTTTAAAATTCGCGTATTTTCCATTCCCGCTAAAACAGGTAATTTTTTATTCGGGCGGATATGACGTCAGGTCTTCGGAGTTTATGTGTCAACTGGCCCAGGTAGTCAGTTTGACAGCGACGTTTGTCGTCAGATTGACGTCAAACGTCCCTAGCCGTTCACGCTGCATTTTTGGCGGGATTCAAATTCTCCGCATTTTATTTTTCAAATTTATCAATGACATCTTTATCTTTACTATTTAATTAAATATAATTGTGATCCTTGAAATGTACTCTACACAACGATATTGTTTTCAATCGTTTTCCCTACCCCTGCAATTACCCTATTGCAGCGCTCATGTTCAGTTCACGTATACTTATTTTGTCTATTATAAGTAAGCATACTGTTTATGTAAGCATGAATTTATACAGGTTTGTTTGCCCATTATTTGAATTAAAAAGGTTTATTAATATTAAAAAAAAAAACTGTTGACGTACTCTCTAACCGAAATAAACATAATTATTTCATTATTAGTTAATAAAGCACACCTATGAATTTTTTATGAAACTAATTCAAAATAGTATTAAAATATTCTTCTAAAGATTCATATTTTAGAAAGTCAACAACAAATTTAGCTCACAGCACGACTGTCTTATGAAACCTGCCTGACATTCATGGTAAATATAATATTTGTAAATCGTAGATCGTTACGGTGAAAAACTTTGAGTCTTTGTGCACAGATGGTGTCACATTTAATTATATAGCAAAATTATAAATATATTTTTAATTATTAATACGAAAAAAATGGTAGATTTATTTCACCAAAATTATTTATTTCGTGAATTATCTGGTCTAGTACCTAAGTCAACAGAAAATATGTTCAAATATTCACCCAAGAGCAATTTTGAAAGTAATTTCAAGATTTTCAGGGTTCGAACCACGTATCTTTTGATGAGTAAATAGAAGCAATGAGGTCCGCACTTGAATTGAAAAAGACCTAAATATAGACCCGTCCGGGTTGCTAGGGAAAAAGCTCACAAATATTTTGTTACTATAAACACCTCTGCGGCACTACAACAAGTGTCATAGACCCCTAGAGTCTCTATAATCTAGGGATTCTCCCGCACAGGATTTCTTTAAAAAACATAAAAAGGCCACACAAGAGTGACGTTTTATCGCCGAGAAAATACTTCCAAATTCAAAAAAGTTCTGATTCTATTGTGACTCGTCTACTACTTATTACCGAATTTTCTTTTAATTTATTTTTCTATGGAGTAAGTATTAAAAATTGGACACAAAAAACATGAAATATGTTAACGCGTGGTCTAACCTGAAAACCTAAACCTAAGTTGGAGACAAAAAACATGAAATATGTCAACGCGTGGTCAAGATGAAAACCTAAACCTAAGTTGGAGACAAAAAACATGAAATATGTCAACGCGTGGTCTCACCTGAAAACCTAAACCTAAGTTGAATTAAAAAATATATGAAATATGTTAACGCGTGGTCCAGCATGAAAACCTAAATCTCAGTTTGATAGAAACAACAGAAAATATGTCAATGCGTGGTCTCACATGAAAACCTAAATCTAAGTTGGATACAAAATAAAACATTAAATACAGGTATGTCACCGCCAAAAAACTTTGAAAAATTTAATAATTAAGCTGTCAAAATTATTAAAATTACGAAAAACTATATTTTTAAATTATTTTCCATATTGTTTTCAATCATTATTCAAATAAAAATTATCTCGAATTTTTTTTTTTTTTTACTTATACATACAATGCGAAGTACAAATCCCATATTTTTCTCCATTAAAACGTAAAATTTCTCTAAAAATATATAAGAACAAGCGCAAAAGAAAAAGTGACTGTTTTTAAATATTTGCAAAATTACGTTCCTCATTTTACGGAAACCTTTAAACATTTTTTTTAACATTTAAACTTCCATTTTATTTTTGTCTTAGAATTTAAAACGGGGATACAGAAAAATTGAGAACAAATATGAGGATTTGTTTAAGACATAAAAGCGCCCTTGGAATGATTTGGGTCAACAAATCGCACGTTTAATAATAAAGAGAAATAACTCTGGACTTTAATATCGACAGTAAAGGGATGAATGTGAGCCGTTCTACGAGTTGCCCTTGTCTCGACAATATGAAGAAGTATAAATGAGGATATTTCATCAAAACAGACACCGTTTGAGTACCCACAGAAGAGGCTGAGCAACGAGCATTCCAACTATCTTTCAGTGTTCGAGCTGTCTTTCAAGGAAGCAGTTTGTATGAAGATTTTGAGTAACCGTTCTACTTTAAGATGTGTGATCAATCTCCACGTCTAGAAATAAGATAGATTGGCAATACATCAAGCTGAGACACGTTATTATCCTGCACCAAAGACACCCACGCAAAACGTTTTATGCAGAATGGTAATTAGGTTTTTACTCGCACAGCGTCTTTGTTATTTTTTCGCAACGCGCGGTCTAGATTTAAGATCTCTTTGTGTTTGAATATCCACGTTAACAGGGTGCAATGTGTTTAATTTTAAATAATAATATACAAAAATAATTTAAATTATTGATGATCTTGATGATTTAAAGTTGACAATTGTAGTTAACACCAGGGACAAAAAATGCAACTAAGCTACACATAAATAGTAACTTCTTACCGCGATATCCTCAAAAGATTTTGCATATGGCCTGTGGAACCCTTTTTTTTTACAGGTAAAAGGCCGGCATTACACCAACCCTTTCAGTCAATGTGGGGGTTTTCCCAGCTCCCGAGAGAAAACCTTGCTGGTATTGTATGTTAGGGTTTGAAATAAACACCGAAACGGGAAACCATTTCTGACAATCTCGGTGGGATTCGAACCCAAGCTTTCGGTATGGAATGCAAGCACTCTACCAACTGAGCTATCGACCAGACATGATAAGTGGTATAAAAATGAAAATTTCATAATAAGAAAAGATTCGAATCTTCCTTAAAAAATCTTGAAGGGACAAGCGAAAAAACAATAGAGATCTTCATATTTAATCATTATCTGGGTTTCAAAAATACGTAAGGATTCATTTTAAATGCATGTCGACAAGCAGACGCGTATAAATTGGCGCTTGTACATACTGTACATATTTGAACTTGCAACATGGAAACCCAAATCTCAAATGAACATAAACCCTGCGACGCTTACCGACCTTCCCTTAAACAGGGTGACATTAACAAAGTGAACTATTTTTTAACAGTACCAACATATAAATAAAGCAACCACTTCATATTAAAAGAGCTTATAGATTTTGCCTACTATTCACAACTCAGGTGGATGACGATCAGTAAAGATATGAAGCTATCTTGAAAAGATGATAAATGACGCTGGTCGGAATCTGGATTGGAAAAGGACATTAGGAATCCTGGATAAAACTGGAAAGGACTTCAATTCGCAGAAACTAAAACTCGATGTTTTCCAGCACGACATATCTTTGGTACAAGTTGCAAACGCCGACAACCCAACCTTTCCGCAGGAAGGTCAGTACAAGTGTTGTCTTGGACCGGTCCGTAGTCCAGTGGCAACACTTCGGACTCGTAAATAGAATAGGTTGTGTATTCGAATCCCGGCGGAGCACAAAAAATATACCATTTATATTCCCAAATGTACTCTTCGCTGGGTTGAAAAATTCATAAACCATTACCAATGACCGGTCACCAAAGGTCCATCCAGCCTTACAGCAACTGGGTCTTGCTTGAGAATTGGCGCTTTCTACAGCGACGACCAAGCTCGCAGATGGCTCTTGAGGTGTGATACACACAAAAATAGCGCTCACCAAATAAATCATCCTAATATTATTATTATTACAAAATAGAGAAAGAGAGGTTATAAAAATGTGACATTAAAAGCAAAAACATCTGATTCTTCTTTTCACTTTCAATGGCAATAAAAGCTATATTCCGTCTATCTTGTATTTTGACAAGCTGTCAGGCTAAATTCAGACCAGACGCCTTAATATAAACCATCTTATAATTTCACGATGGAATTTGAAGGGGTCCTCGTAAATAACTTTGCTTTACCGCATTCCTTTCATTATGATCCCAACATTTCTCAACTTAATCCTAACACAGCGTTGCGAGTGTTTTATTGAACAGCAACCCTAGTATAAAACATAACATAAACTACCCTCAATAGCGTAAAACAAAAGTGCATTGAATATACGACGGCACATCTACTGAGTGATTTAGTTTCCGTACATTTTTTCAATTTACACGATCGAGGGGATTACTTATCAACGTCATGTGTTACGATTCGCAGTCAGTGATTCATATCAGTTCCAGTATAAGACTTTCAGTTTTAACGCAACCATAGCTTTTAACAAAAATGTATGAGAATCCAAACGCTCACTCTACGTGCTGTATGAGTTTGCATATATTTTTTGGTTGACGTTATGCTTGAGTGATGTAACTTTTTGACTTGAGGAACAGATTGCATCTCTTTGCATACTCATTCATACAGTTTACCAACGCAATGAAAACTAGAGATTCTGCAAGACCTTGTTATGTGGCCAGTGGTTGAAAACCTTTTTTAATTTTTTTGGGAGCGAAGTTTTCTGTTGTATAGTAATAAAAAAATTACCTTGCAACTCCTGTCACCCTACCCAGTAAGTTCTTTATAGCGCCGTTTCGTGATGTAGTCATTCCAAGGGAGCTTGTGCAAATGATTTCAGAAATTTGGTTGTCTTCATTGTATTTCGTAACTTTCTATGGTCTTCTTGCTACAGACCAGAGGGCCAGCAACTGCAAATGCACGCTCTCCAAACACTGTGTTAACTCTTATTATCGGCTCTTCAATACGTGACTTGGCTCCGGTTTCTGTCGAGCGTAGTGTGAGGCTTTTTTGCTGAGGATGACGAACTAGGTTCATATCCTTACCACATATAGGTACTGTTTTACAATAAAGAAAGCTTCTTATTTGTGACTTAATCGTTTGTTTAAGTTTATTGAAAAATTTAGAGAATATTGGTATCTAAATTGTGAAAATCAGATCCTCCCTTTCTTTGATATTTAGGCACACGTTGGTCGCGAGCCATAGTTGGTCAACTACTGGCCTGTACCAACATGTATCAAAAGAGGCATTTTCTTGTGTGAAAGATGTGTTCTATCACTCAGGTACATGTCTTACAATGCTAACTAGACCATAGTAATTCAGACGGTGATTGGGCAGAGCTAAGATTGCTGTATATATTATGTGTAAGAACCATAGACCAAGTATAAAGTGTTACCCATCATGATCTTCTCAAGGCAGTGCCTTGTTGTGCCAGCCATCTCGTGCCCTTACTGCATGTTTGTTTTATGTCCATCAGAAGTAATTTCACATGAGCAATGTTTGTATGTGTATTGGACAAATGTGTCTTATGAAAACTGTTTTTTTTTCTTAAATATTTAAAACAACTCTCACATGACTGTGTTTAACGTTTTTTTCTTAACTCAAATTGTTTAGAATATGATTCATAAGACAATTTTGTTGAATTCTTATCTTTGAATCAAATGAAAGGTAAACCAAACAAGCACTGGTGGTACAGTCTGTCTCTAGTGTTTGTCATACTCTTAAGCTGCGAATAGAATGAGACATCCATGAAATGTTAAAAATTACTAAATGCGCTTTATCTAATCGAGTATCGAATTAGTTTGATTTTACTCGTCAAAATATGTCAAATAAGCTTTCTATTTTATTTAATTTCTTTATAATGCCTGCAACCCCTTTTCGTTAAGCTTCTTTTCTTCTTTATGAGTTAAAGCATCATTAGCTTAAAGACGAATCATTTTTTTTTAAATCCACATCCCAAAAGTCCCATAATTGGTCCCTTTTGTATTTCTGGATGGTCGTAGATTAGGAGCTGTTATACAATATGATGGTAAAGAATCTGAATTTGTGTCATCGGGCCATCTGTTAATTGTACAAAGAATGATAATTTACCATCCGGAAGAAAAAAGAGTATTGGGAAGGCCAAGATTGTGATGAAAGGATGAAGTAGCGAAAGATGCAGTTAAACTGAAAGTGAGAACTGAAAAAACGACGTCAAAGGACAGACAGAATTGGAAGCAGAAGTTGAAGGAGATCAAAACTCAAACTAGGCTGTGGCGGTATTAAAGAAGAAAAAGATTGACCGTATAAATGAAAAGTTACCATTCTGCCAATCGTGATCTAGTAATCATTCTAAAGGGAGTGCCACCCGTAGTATGCTATTTCTTATTCGCTTCAGTAGTATCGATTTATTTAGAACCATTGGCACGCCTCTAACCTGGAGGTTCTCGCCTTGCTATACACATTGTTACACATACTAAGAGAGTGCTTTTTTTGTGTGTATCACACCTTAAGGGCCCTCTACAATCAAGGATAAGTATTTTCACAAATGTGTGACATTCCGTTCTCCCGAATACTCTGGTGTTAACGCAGATGGACAAAGGTGGACAAGAGCAAAGGTGATGGACAGGTGAGATTGTTAGGGAAACCAGGATTCAGCCAAAATCCACTTATGACTGTCTAGTTGATGATGATGATGGTTGTGTTAAATTGAATTCTCTTTTGTAAAGTTATATACATAACATAATGTCTTATGCACATATAATGTAGAATATTCATATGTTTTGACTTACACAAATGTCTTTTGTAATAGTTCACATTTTATTACTTAATATTCACCGTGTTTCTGTTAAGCTTACACATTACTCTCTGAGATGCACTATTGTTGCACTCTACCGACGTGCTGGGGTAAAACGGTTCCATCTCACTTTTAACGTAATATATTTAAAAGCTAAAGTTTAAATAATAACATCATCATTATCTAAAGTCCAAGTTGTAAAGATATTTTGACATTTAAGATTGATTTTAAGTGCATGCCTACAAACAGACACGCGTAAGTTCGCTCTTACAAATGCTGCATGTGTACTTACAAATTAAAATCCAAACTTCAAATGAACATAAGCCCTGCAGCTGTATTTGGCCTACCCTTCAACAGATGTGACATTGGCGAAGTGAACCATATTTTATAAAATTAATATTCGTTTAATTGTAGATAATTTCAATTCATTTTCCAGTGCTTGTTTAACTGAACTTCTATTTGATTCAATGACGACCTTTCAGTGAAATTGTCTTAATAATCATATAAGTACTGCATAACCTGAGCTGAAGAAAAACTTTAACACGAAGATATGAGAGTTTTTTTGGTGTTTTCAAAATAAATTCACAATTTTCACAATACGCATTGGTCCAGTATACATATAAAAATTGCTCATGTGACATTACCTCTGATGGGCAAACAAACATACACTAAAGGGACGAATTATTTGCTTCTGGCTCTTCTTAATACTTTGTTTAATTACATTTCTTTTCACATATTTTTTTTAAGCAATTAAATGCTTGTTTTTTCTCCATTTTGGACATGGATCACTATTGTCATGGAGAGACTGCTCCATATATTAACTTGCCGTTGTTGTAGGACATGTATCTGATCCGTCATCTCTCCGGGAGTCTGCGCGGTGAGCGAGTTTCTGGCCAGATAGAGTCGTAAAGCACGAGCCTTGCAGAGACGTGCATTGTTATGGTATATTATATACAAGAGGGCATTGTTCACAGTAGCGTAGCAACTAACTGAGACAAATCGGCGTAAGTTAGCATTTATCTATAAAGTAATGTTACGATTTGTAGTATTCAAGTATTAGTCCATTCATTCTGGTATTAAATATATCCAGATGCGGTAAAGACGGCATCTAATCTAATCTAAGCTGCAAAGATATATATCATTTAATATTTATATTAAATGCATTCCCATAAGCAGACATGTATAATTTCGCGCTAACACATGCCGCATGTGGACCTACATTATAAAAACCCAATCTCAAATGAACATAAGCCCTGCAACTCTTGTCGTCCTTCCCTGAAACAGGGGTGAAATTGGCAAAGTGAACCATTTTTTACAGTATGGGGGGTCAGCCGCATACCAACCTATAAGTCAAGGAGCATCAATTTGTTTAAGAGGGTGTGCGCTCGCGAAACAAATGAATCGCAAAGAATATAGTGGCTTTAAAAAGCCTATGCGACCGGGCTCCGATAAAAGAGTTGGGTACATACAGCGTCAAGAAGCGGTCACTTAACATTATACAGTCAACCTCACTCCTGAGAAGTTTGAGGATGTTTCTGGCATGTCACAATTGCCTTCTAAGGAGCAAGGAGTCAAATCCGAGGTCTCCCTGTATCGCAGACATGGACAAAATCATCCGGAAGCCCCAGCTCTGACAACAGATCCCGAAAAACAGCTCTTCATTATCAACCACCTGCCATGAAAATCTAAAGAAGCTATTTAACTTAGCTTATATTTGTTGGTAACGGCACTGACGGCAGTGAAGGTACAGTCCGCAGGCCTCACGTTACCTTCTGCATTCCTAATTATTTAGTTTGACGTGAAATGGAACGAATAACGCGGCGCTGTTACTCTGAGAATTATGCGCAGTTTCACAGGAGGAAGGTAAACGCGTCTGTGGTATCATACCTCATACCATAATCTACATACTGTTGCAAATGTACGAGTATATCGACGAGCCTCCTTTGCTTTGTGTAAACAATTGGGAAAGTGTAGCTTCACGAGAGGGCCTTCTGCCACTCGCATCTCACATAACTTTTGCATGCGAGTCCTGTGACACATCCCCGGATGGGATGGATATACAGGGCGTGGGTCAGTGGTGGGGAGACTGTTGAAAAGAAACAGGACATAAGCGTTAAGTAAGTTTTGGTCGAAACTGAATTATGAATGGTATCCTACTTTAAAAAAAACGCTCTTTCTAATGCGCTCACTCACATGGCTCTACGATGACTTTTTTCTTTTATGCCTAAGCAAAAAACTGCGTTTTTAACTACGATGACTTTTTTCTTTTATGCCTAGGCAAAAAACTGCGTTTTCAAAGTATGGTAGATCATCTTCTAAAGGCAGAGCCTTGTTGTATCAGCCATCTGTCTTTGTCTGCTGCCATCCTCTTGAGATGTGAACAGGAGGAGACATCCATGAGCCGCTTCAAATCCTTGAAGTATGAAGTTCTTGGGCGACCTCTTGTGCGTTGTCCTAAGATTTTGCCTTCAAAGATGTTGCTAAGAAAGTTGCTATATCTGATTGAGTGCCCTATTAGCTTAGTTTTCCTCTTTAAAATATGATTTATCAGCTCTCTTCTTTCTTCTACGTCCCGCAACACCTTTTTGTTGGACTTCTTTTCGACCCATGATGTCTTGGACATTTTCCTCCATGTCCACATCTATCGTATGGTAGATAAAGAAAATAAATATGTAAAAAATCTTTGTACTCCATTATTTTTCTTATAAACTAGCACTGTGACTGGCTTGTAAGTGCACGCGTTTTTGTCCTTGCGTCAAAAACTTAGTTTTTTGAATTGTGATTTTTGCGTTATACACTACACGTATTTTTTACTGAAACATTAGTTTTATAGAACTGACTAAAAGTTATTCTTGTTTGGGATTTGAAAGTAGATTTTCGTACCTTTCTTCTAGTCTCTCGATAGCTCAGTTGGTAGAGTGTTTGCATTTCGAGATATACCAAGAGCTCGGGTTCGAGTCCCACCGAGGTTGTCAGAAATGATTTCCCGTTTCTATGTCTATTTCAAGCCGGAAGTAAAACACCAACTCGGTTTACTCAGCTTTCATAATAAGGGCAGTGAGGTTGATCAATGATCCTTCTCTGACATCCGATCTGCAGCCGCTCCGGCACAGAAGAAAAGTTGGAATGCTCAGTCTTTTTTATCGATACTACCACGGAGCTTGTTCTAATGAGCTCCATTCATTATTCCCTCCCCCTCGCATTTCAGAAAGGCAAACTCGTAGTACGACTCTTATTCATCCTTTTGCAGTCGATTTCAAAACTATAGAAAACTTGGCGTTTTCATGACTCATTGCTTTACCAAACTGCCCGTTTATGGAATGATTTGCCAGTATCTGTGTTCCCTCCCCGATTTAATCCGGTTTTATTAAAAAACAACATCAATCGCCACTTCCTTGCAACGCCTCACGACAGAAGCAACAACACAAGCAACACCTTTGCGGCACCCTTCCAGGGTGACAAAGACCCTCAAGACTTTCAAGAATTGGGGAGTCTCCCGCACAGGATTCCTTAAAAAAAAAATAATAATACTGAAGGAGTACCATCTTCTCGGGAGCTGAGAAACTCTCACTCCTACTGAAATGGTTGGCGTGAGGCCGGCCTCCTAATCTGCAAAATATGTATAGGTTCCACTCGCTACATACGAAAACCTTTGGGGACAACGCGGCAACAAGTTAACTATAATGCTTGTTTGCGTAATTTTTGAACCAATTTCTTTAGTAGAACATGTTGGACCCCTTCCGGACTGTCTTCCACCCACCACATCTCTCTATGACATCAACACCATCAACAACCATCAACCTTGATCTACTTTTGCGTCATCTCTTGTACCCAACAGCAATAATTCCTCTCATCTGCTTGAGCGTATTGAGCAACAGATGCTCAATCTCTACCCGTTTCATTTTTTTATACATTTGCCTATCGACCAAAAATGGTAGCTGAAAAAAAAAGAGAGCAAGGATAGTGATTTGTATTTGTCTAAACTTTCAATGAAAAAAAAAACTTTTTTTTTTTAAAGACAACGTTTAATGAAATCAATTTAACAAAGCTAAAAAGTTTCTATGTAAATTGATTTTCTCTTATTAATATTACAGGATAATTTATTTCAGAGTACACATAATAAAAGAGCCGTTTTTGTGTGTGTCACACCTCACGGGCCTTCTCCGAACAAAGCAACTAGTATCTATAATCTGTAATCTAATTAAAGGGAAATCCCCGCTTCAACATAAGTGGTTGGCGTAAGGCCACTACACTCCTTACCTGTGAAAATAATATTCTTATTTGACATATTTTTTACTTTTTTAGAAATGCAAATGCAACTAAGCTACACATATAGTGCTATTTCTTGCCTCATTATACCAAAAAGGGTTCCATGTGATGAGTAGAACCTCAATCCTCAAGTGTTCCACTCAAGTTGTTAAAATAGCGCGGTCGGTAGCTCAGCATTCCATGCCGAGAGCTCGGGTTCGAATCTCACCGAAGTACAAACTCAGAATAAATTACCAGCAAGGTCTAACTAATGTCCTCACAAAAAATGAGCACCAGCCCCCTCGGAGCTAGGAAACCCTTACTTAAACTGAAATAGTTGCGTAAAGCCGGCCCTTTTGCCTGTAAAAATTAATAGATTCACTCGCGACAAGCGAAATCTTTGCAAAATAGTTAAGAAGTAGGTAATACTGTGTAGCTTAGTTGCGTTTATTTTCGATTATAAAGTTAATTGATTAACTAGCTTTCAAATTAAATCATCGTGTCAAGGGTTCAACTTTTTTCAGTTCTTAAAATAACAGTCTACGAGGTTGACATTCTTGTGTTAGAAGAGGATCCAATTAATATGTGCCGTCTCAGATTAGCCGCTCCAAATATCTCACATATCACTTACCTGATGCAACCTTATTCATCTTATTATAAAAGCAGTGAAGCTCAACCAACAGCAATATACTCTTATCATTCAGATTTGTGTCAAACAACTGGTGTCTATGATCTGTAATCTAACGTAAGGGAAACCCCCACTTTAACTGAAGTGGTTGTCGTAAGGCCTTCCTACCTCTAAAAATAAATAGGTTCCACATGAATGATATTTCGGGGGAAGTTCGGCAGGTCGCTAGTATGGTCGAGTGGATAAGGCGTTGGAACCCGAATTTTCGTTATTAAAACAAGCGCAAGCTTGAACCCCGCCTGCGCCGTGCCCTGTCGACAATAACTTCGACCCTGATTCAACAAATTTCATTGGATAATTCTTAATTCATAATTCATTAATATATTGAACAATAAGATATTTTTATACAAACAATACAAAATATAATAAGATATTAATTAATAATGTTAATACATGTTTCTGTTCAGAAAAATAAGTTGGTTTATTGTATCTATAATCTATAATCTAAGTTGCAAGGATATATTCATTTAAAGCTCTCAGATGCCCACAAACCAACACGTGTAGTTCGCGCTTACAAATGCTGCACGTGTACTTACAAATAAAATCCAAACCTCAAATGAACATAAGCCCCACAACTTTTGCCGACCTTCCCTGACACAGGGGTGACATCAGCAAAGTGAACCATTTTTACAGTATGGGTGGTCAGCCTCATACCAACCTATAAGTCAAGGAATAAATAACATCAATAATATTGGGATGATTATTGGTGAGCACTGTTTTTGTGTGAACCACACCACAAGAGTCCTCTGTGAGCTTGATCGTTTTTATAGAAAGCGCCAATTCTCAAGCAAGACCCAGTCGCTGTAGGGCTGGATTAGCAGGCATATTAATTTTTATTCCAGCTTAGAGCATATTTGAAAATACAAATGGTATTTTATTGTGCTCCGCTGGAATTCAAAACCACAATCTTCCATTTACGAGTCCAAAGCGTTACCACTAGACTACGGACCGGTCCTGGCAAAAGGTTCAGCACACCTCTCATCTTACTTTTAACATTGTAACGCTGCACTCTTCTTCTGTTTGTCTGACGGATGACTGTGTGATCAGTCTCCCTTGCGACACGCAGATCTGTCTCCGAACACCAAGGCTGCTCACATAAGGTGTCATCAACACCCAATGAAACAGGATCTAGTGACAGCCTAGTCTTCATGCCGGTGACAGAATATGTAGAATAGCACAGTGACAAAACAACGCACGACATAACGGCGCATGACAGAACACCACTACATATCTGTTACAATAAATGTCAGATAAAATACGCCAACCGTTTCAGTTGAAGTGGGGGTTTCCCAGCTCCCCGGGGGCTGGTTCTCATTTCTTGTAAAGGCTAAGTAAACCTTGCCGGTATTGATTTCAGGCTAGAAATAAAAACACAGACGTTCATATTTTACAAATATGACAGGACCTCAAAAAATGCTTTGGATTCAGAGAAATAGAAAAGAACGTGGGTGAGTTTTGCTGCTCATTTAAAGTATTTAGGTTCTTTAACTTATAGGTTGGTATGCGCCTGACCAGTGACCACCCATGCTGTAGACAATAGTTCACTTTGTCATTGTCACCCCTGTTTCAGGGAAGGTCGGCTAGAGTTGCAAGGTGTATGTTCATTTGAGATTTAGGTTTTTATGTTGTAGGTTCACATGCGGCGTGTTAGCGCGAAATTATGCATGTCTGCTCATGGGAATGCATTTCATATGAATTTCGAATGAGATATATCTTTGCAACTTAGATTAGATTAGGTACACACATAGATCCAATTATGGAAAAAACTCTATTTTTAACAGGCTATTGCAAACTTACGACTCCAAATTTAACCATTTCAATATATTTCATATCTAATAGACCATCTCTAGACCTATCATCATAGACCATGGCTGCAAATCCCGGAAAGCAACACTCCAGTGGTAACCAGTCGATGTCAGTCCAGTGTCGACCGTGTAAGCCTTAATCTCTTCTCGAACTCAAATGTTGGTAATTTGGGTAAAATAATGTTGTTATTTTAATCTGATTTAACGATGAACCTGTTACACAGTGTTCACGAGGTGTTATCACATTTCAGAATAAGTGTTTCATAAGCGCGCATTAATTGCAGCATAAAGCATCGGCTGGCATTGTCACGACTCTACCGGGTGTCGCAATGCCGAACCTCGCATACACCCTGTACAGCGTAATGTGTATTGAAATAATGCGAGGCGTCAGGTGATGCGCAAGATCTTATATTTAACCTGTGGCCTGCAGCAGACGGGATATCTCGTCAAAAACCTTGTGTGCTAATTAAGAAACAAGATATTTTGCTTATATCCATTGTTTGTTAGTGTTATGACAGATACAACACCTTTCTTAAGCAGAATCTCTGAAGGAAATATCTTGGAAAGACGTGAAAATATCTTGAGAAGAACAAAAGGTCTAGAGGTTTGTCTTGTATTTTTTTGTCTTGGCATTTTTACCACGCCGATGTGCTAGGGATGGCCAGTACCTCTGCAGATGTGTCTCAATTTTGTTTTTTCTTTAAAAACACTTCTTTTTCTCTTGGAAATTCATAGCTCTCTTCATGCGTTCTTCTTTTTTTTTCACTCTGCAGATTTCAACCATTTTCAATCTCACTTATTTTATCAATCAATTACTTTCTTAATCTTCTCTGCCACACCTAACTTTGGCATTAACGCTCTTTTAAAATGGACAAATTCAACTACATGATATGTTTATTGCAAAAAAAAAGACAAATTCATATGCATTGACTTATGATATCTGTGTTGATATGGTCGATAAGGTGTTGTCACTCAAATTTGCGAAATATTCAAACAATCGTAACTTCAAACCCGCCTGCGCCGTGTCCTATCGAGAATAGTCTTGACCCTGGTTCAACAATAAAACAACACCTTCTCTCAGGGGTCAGTCTCCCCTCCACTGACCCACACCCTATACATCCATCCCATCCGGGGGATGTGTCACAGGACTCGCATGCAAAAGTTATGTGAGATGCGAGTGGCAGAAGGCCCTCCCGTGAAGCTACACTTTCCCAAATGTTTACACAATGTCATTGGGTAACTATTAATTAATAACTTAAAACAATCGGCAAAGTAGGTTGATGAATTTCATTAAAAAAACGCAACTAAGCTACACATATAGTGTAACTTCTTGCCTGCGTTATCCCCGAAGGGGTCGCATGTGGCGCTTCGGGACCTATTTATTTTTACAGGTAAGGGGGCCGGCCTCACACCAACCACTTTCAGTTGAAGTGGGGGTTTCCCAGCTCCCGGGGGGGCTGGTTCTCATTTCTTGTGAAGGCTGAGTAAACCTTTGAGATCGAACCCTTGCTCTCGGCATGGAATGCAAGCATTCTACCAATTGAGCTATCGACCGTTTTACGAGCTTGATCGTCGTCGCTACAAAGCGCCAATTCTCAAGCAAGGCCCAGTTGCTGTAAGGCTGGATGGACCTTTGGTGACCGGTCATTGGTAAAGGTTTTATGAATTTTTCAACCCGGCGAAGAGCAAATTTGAAAATATAAATGGTATATTTTTTGTGCTCCGCCGGGAATCGAACCCACAACCTTCCCATTCAGAGTCCGCAGTGTTACCACTGAGCTACGGACCGGTCACAAATCTAAAGCCACCTGAAAGATTGATTGTACCTACTGTTGACTGGCGGCACAGAAAGGGTTGAATCCTTCTTTGCACACCTAAAATAATAAAACACTAATTAACACGTTTCATTTTTAATTCGTGATACACTTTCACTCACGCCTGCAGAATAAGGAATCTAATCTAATCAAAGGAAGTAGAACACCTTGCATGCAACTTTTCAGCGCAGTTTCGCCAAAGGGATAGCACTTGCGTGTGCAACCTGTTTATCTTTACAAATAAGAGGATGTGTTACTAACTGAACACTTACACTTCTTTCCATGCAAGGACGATACCCTACTATTCATCTATTTACATAGCCTGCAGAGAGCCTACCTCTAGGAAAGAACCTCGAGTGGCCCGTATGGAAATCTATGAACAGATTGAGGACCAATGTTGGAAGAGCCCGGGCCAACATGTTGACCTGGGGATTTCTGGGACGGGAGGACTCTACACTATGTGAGTGTGGAGCTCAGCAAACTATGGAGCACCTGCGGTGTTGTCCCTCCTGTCCGACAAGCTGCTCCATGGATGATCTCTTTGCGGGACACCAAAGAGCTGTAGACATTGCTCGTTACTGGGCCTATACGGTGTGAAGCTGACACGAAGAACAAGAAGACTCTATTTACATATCCATAATCTGTAATCTATGTTGGAAAGATATATATTGTTATTTTAAAGAATCGATCTGTAATGTTGGCGGCTAGGGTTTATTAAAGTGAAATTTGTTTTATGTTTTAGTTTTTTTTTTTTGATGTCCATGACCATGTTTATATTATATTATTGTTTATTAATTTTAAAAATGTAATTTGTGATGTTTGTTCCTTGACTTATAGGTTGGTATGCGGCTGACCACCCATACTGTAAAAAAAAAAAAGGTTCACTTTGCCAATGTCACCCCTGTTTCAGGGAAGGACGGCAAGAGTTGCAGGGCTTATGTTCATTTGAGATTGGGTTTTTATATTGCAGGTCCACATGCGGCATGTGTTAGCGCGAAATTATACATGTCTGCTTGTGGGAATGCATTTAATATAAATCTTAAATGATATATATCTTTGCAGCTTAGATTAGATTAGATTAGATTAGATTAGTATTTAGTGCATGCCCAAAAGCAGCATGTGTACTTGGAAAACAATAATCCAACCCTTAGATTGATATTAACCCTGCAACTCTTAACGACCTTCCCTGAAAAGTGATTTTCTTTTGTACAGAATGAGTGGTTAGCCTCGTACCACCATACAAGCTAAGGAACCAAAAAAAATAACATACAAACTATTTCAAAACAAAAATCCGTAGTCTAGTGCTTAACGCCACAGACTTGTAGATGGAAATTCGTGGGTTAAATTTTCAGCAGAGCACAAAAAAAACATTTATTTTACAAAATATGCTCTTCGTTATGCTGAAACGTTACCTGCCTTTATCAAAGACGGGCACCAAAGTTCTATACAAGCTTGTAACAACTAGGCGACGTATACAAAACTTGAAAACGGAGCAAATATAAACAGTCTCATAGAGTAGACGTCATATTTAGGTAACAAAGAAGTTAAATTTTTTTTTTTTTTTAAAACCTTACATGTTTTTTGTATCCAACATAGGTTGAGGTTTTCATGTTAGGCCACGCGTTCACATATTTCATGTTTTTTGTCTCCAACATAGGTTTAGGTTTTCATGTTAGACCACGCGTTCACATATTTCATGTTTTTTAATCCAACTTATATTTAAGTTTTCATGTTAGACCACGTGTTCATAGATTTTATGTTCAACAAAAAAACAAAAAAATATTAGAAGACGATAATGGTCTTTTTATTTGAAACTTTTCTCTCGGCGAACAAACGTCAGTATTGTATGGGACTACCGTCCTTAGCAACCAATAACACAGTGATTGTTTGCAGTTTCTCATGCAGCCCGGCCAGCCGGGTGACGACACAATTTTGTCTATGTCAATTCAAGTGCAGACTTCTTTATTAATTGTAAAATGTAAGACGGATTTTTACAGTGTGACTACGTAGACCATTAAAAATACAAAATAAAACTAACATTTAACATTTATTTAAAGATTTTATTCAATGCCATTGCTCCATCTAGTGGATCACATTATCGTTATAATTTCAACTAATAAAAACTAATTGTAAATCACTTCGTGACCTTTTTATGGGAACAAAAAAAAACCGCAACGGATTCCGGTGATTTTCGCAGCGTTGAATATCTTAATTCCGTTGCAGAAAAAACGTGCAAAAAATGGATCGTTGTAATTTTCATTGGGATCGTTAATTCGCAGAGAGGTTTGATTGGAGCATTTGATGATGTTATCGGAAGCCTTTTTAGAACGAGGTTGAATCTCAGAAGCCGACTGAGAATTTCGATTCTAATTTTTAGGTTTTTTTTTTGTACAACGGATAAATAATGAATGGTTGTAAATTTTAAGTGAAAAATATATGTGGTTACTTAAAGTATTCGGTTAAGCAAATTAATTCACTTTGCTGAGAAATTCTGCTGAGCTCAATTAGTAGAGAGCTTATATGAGAAGGTCCCCCCAGTGGTTCTTTGGCTTTTCTACCACTCGATTCAAAGATGACCTTTCAATGATTTTGTCTTAAGAATCACATTCTACACAATTTAAGCTTAGAAAAAAACGTACAACACGATAATGTGAGAGTTATTTTTGAAAACAATATCCGATAATATTTAACCGGTCCGTAGCTCAGTGGTAACACTGCGGACTCTGAATGGGAAGGTTGTGGGTTCGAATCCCGGCGGAGTACAAAAATATACTATTTATATTTTCAAATTTGCTCTTCGCTGGGTTGAAAAATTCATTAACCTTTACCAATGACTTTTTACTTTCATGTATAGGTATTTATTAGTCTTTTTCAATCTATTTTTAATTGTGTTTTTATATTCAGCTACTTACTTCTAATTTCTGCTTTTTTTTTTTTTTTTAAGAGATCCTGTGCGGGAGACTCCCTAGATTCTAAAGACTCTAGGGGTCTATGACACTTGTTGTAGTGCCGCAGAGGTGTACGAGCTTGGTCGTCGCTACAAAGCGCCAATACTCAAGCAAGACCCAGTTGCTGTAAGGCTGGATGGACCTTTGGTGACCGGTCATTGGTAAAGGTTTATGAATTTTTCAACCCAGCGAAGAGCACATTCGAAATATAAATGGTATATTTTTGTGCTCCGCCGGGATCCGAATCCACAACCTTCCATTTACCAGTCCGAAGTGTTGCCACTACAGACTACGGACCGGTCCAAGATGCCAACGACACGCGGTGTACCTGAGCGGTTACCCATCCAAGCACTGACCACGCCCAATGTTGCTTAACTTCGGTGATCTATGGGAACCGGTGCTTTCAACATGGCTAACGTCGTTGACAATGTTGACATTGACGTTGACATTTTTTAATTCTACATAATAACTTTATTTTAAACAAAAACCAGGATTACTATTATACATTCATGCTTACTATTTATACATTCATAAACTGTCTTTTCTCTTGTTTTTTTTATCTCATCTCTCTATTTTTTTAAAGTATTAATACCTACTTATGTAATCATTATTTTGTTTTATGTTACTTTTTTATCCCGGATAGTTTTCAATTGTAGTTCTGATATATTTGTTGTTTCATTTTATACTTTTTACTTACTCTTGTATTTATAACACTATTTTTAGTATGTATTGTAAAAGGCACTAAGTGTCGTGAATTTATAAATAAATGAATAAATAAATAAATAAATGACCGGTCACCAAAGGTCCATCCAGCCTTACAGCAACTGGGTCTTGCTTGAGTATTGGCGCTTTGTAGCGACGACCAAGCTCGTACACCTCTGCGGCACTACAACAAGTGTCATAGACCCCTAGAGTCTCTAGAATCTAGGGAGTCTCCCGCACAGGATTTAAAATAAATAAATATATCCAGTTCTCATAAGACACATCTGTCCAGATACAAACATTGCTCATGTAAAATTACCTCTGATTGACATCAGACAAACAAGCACTAAGGGTACGGATTGCCAGATAAATTATATTTTTTTCTTGATTTTAATGAAATAATTGTCTGCTATAGAAGTTTCTTTGGTATTTGGTATTTAAATACAAAATCTGGTACAGAAAAACATTTTTTTATTGCACAGGGCATCTACAGAGAGCCCGATGTGACCAGTCCCATTAAAGGGCTCTTGAAGTGGGCTGAGCGCATAATTAGAATGGAAGACGTGCTTAATGTTATCAGCATCATAAGGCCGAAGTAAATCAGGAAGGCCAAAAATGCGATGGATAATAATAATAATATTAGGATGATTTATTTGGTGAGCGCTGTTTTTGTGTGTATCACACCTCAAGAGCCCTCTGCAAGCTTAGTCGTCGCTGTAGAAAGCGCCAATTCTCAAGCAAGACCCAGTTGTTGTAATGTTGGATGGACCTTTCAGTGACCGGTCTTTGCTAAAGGTTTATGAATTTTTCAACTCAGCGAAGAGCACATTCGAAATATAAATGGCATCTTTTTGTCCTCCGCCGGGATCCGAATCCACAACCTTCCATTAACGAGTCCGAAGTGTTGCCACTGGACTACGGACCGGTCCAAGATGCCAACGCAGGAATCAACCAACTTAGATCTGGATGGACGGTGTGAACGCAGATACTGGGAGAGGATAGCTGGAGAGCAAAAGCGATAGACAGGCGAGAGTGAAAGAGAATCCTGGATTCAGCCAACGCCCATCCAGAGCTGGTCCATAAATGAAATTTGTTTGAGAAAGTTTAAATAAAAGAGTAGATTAGCCAATTTTTTAAATGAATCTTGTGCGGGAAACAGATTAGAAAAACTGTCCACACGATTGACGTATGTACGTCCTTTTCAATCAGTATAAAGTCAGTATGCTAACGTTGAAAATACCGGGCCTAAGTAGACATACATAGGTTGCAAATCAGATAACCCATAATCAAATGTGCTCCACATTTCTTCAACTGATTTTCGCCACATCAAAGCGTTGCAGCTTCCATATTGAATTTCACACTTAACACACGAGTCACGAGATAAATTTTAAACTAGATAAATTTAAATTATACAACTATATGTTCCTTGACTTATAGGTTGGTATGCGGCTGACCACCCATGCTGTAAAAATGGTTCACTTTGCCCTGTCTCAGGGAAGGACGGCAAGAGTTGCAGGGTGTATGTCTATTTGAGATTTGGTTTTTATGTTGTAGGTTCACATGAGGCATGTGCAAGCGCGAACTTGTATATGTCTGGTTGTGAGAATGCATGTAATGTGAATCTCCAATGTAACATATCTTTGCAACTTAGATTAGATTAGATTAGATTTCAACAATTTAGTTTTTTTTTCTTGGTTTCGGTTACTTTTGTTTTTAAGATTTGTATGAAGTTTTGTTCAAAACATACACTAACAGATGGAATCATTGTACATTTAAACTTTCACGGCCGGTTCTTGTTGACACAAAAATCACCTTTTTCGGGCTATGTAGCCGTGGTCTGGTAGATTCTTTCCGGCCATTTTCGCCCATTGCTCTGATGGGCATTATCAGCGGTTGGCTAGTCGCTGTGATCTTCTTACAGGATCTGATGTAGCTGTAGATGTAGCTACTAGTAGATGGAATCATGTTTTATTTTTTATGAACTCATAGTAATGCTGCTAATTTTATCTACATGTTCTATGACTAAGAGGTTGGTATGAAGCTGACCACTCCTACTGTAAAAAATGGTTCACTTTGCCAATGTAGATGACATTGGCAAAGCCGTCCTTCCCTGAAACAGGGGTGACATTGGTAAAGTGAACCATTTTTACAGCATGGGGGGTCAGCCGCATACCAACCTATAAGTCAAGGAACAGGGATCATCTTTGTACCTATAATAATAATCTGTAATCTAAGTTGCAAGGATATATTAATTTAAAGTTCTCAAATGATGCCCACAAACAAACAAGTGTAGTTCGCGCTTACAAATGCTGAATGTGTACTTATAAATAAAATCCAAACCTCAAATGAACATAAGCCCTACAACTTTTGCCGACCTTCCCTGACACAGGGGTGACATTGGCAAAGTAAACCAATTTTTTACAGTATGGATGGTCAGCCTCATACCAACCTATAAGTCAAGGAATATAAGCAATTAATTACATCCAGTTATACAAACAAACAAACACTAGAAAATCTACAAAACATCTATAAAAATGAAAATTGAATCTTGGCCTCAGCCGCCTACATTACAGATCAAACCAAACCAAATAGTAGATAAGCAAAACAAGCACGGGGGGGACGTATTGTAGCATTTATTCTGGATCACTACATGTGAAGTACGTGTACCCTAGATCGGAAGCTATTTAGGTCGTGAGTGGCCCACCTAACTTTGAGTGCGCGTCATACGCAGCTGCAGTTGCGAAAAAATCGTGACTGAATCTAGGGTAGTGTGGGTAAGGCTGATCTAGATGTAATGATAGAGACGCCACTTGCAATTGGAAATGCATCAATATTGCTCAATACAAAGCATACCTGGCCATCCACGGTACTGGATTATCTTATTCTTCGTCTTCTTGTTCCTCTTCAATGAAGATTGGCGATCATCCTAGCGATTTGTATCCTTAATATGTATTGTTATGTAAATATGAAATATAAATATTTAAAATAAGTAGGTATTAGTTATAGGAATTCTGTATTGTATTGTGTGGGTAGGAATCATTGAATAAAATACGTGAAGCATCGAGAAATAATAATTACTATGCCTTTCTGGAACTGTCTAGCAAATATAGGTCTAGATTGTACTGTTTTAAAGAGTATAAGAAGGGTGCGAGTGGCTTGCAGGGCGAGTAGTATCATACGAGATTTACAAACACATAGAACTAACTTGATCAGTGAACAGAAACCAAGTGGAATAGTCGAGAAAGCTTTGTGAAAATACATTATCTAAAAGTGTAAAATAAACAACTGTATAAGAAGACCTGTGTATTTTAATTTGAAAGACTTTTGAACCCTAATTTCGTAACAGTATGTTCCTTAACTTGCGGCTGATCACCCATGCTTTATAAAATGGTTAATTTTGTCAATATCACCCGCATTTCAGGAAGGTCGGCAGGAGATGCAGGGTGTATGTTCATTTGAGTTTTGGGTTTTATGTTGTAGTTGCGCATGCGGCATGTTCTACTACTTATACAGACACTAACGCAGACATTAACACATGTAATCAATACACAACACTATATTCATAACAATAGATACCTGTCTCATTCTATTCGCTCGGTTGAAATATTCATTTGCCTTTACCAAAAACCGGTCACCAAAGGTCCATATGGCCTTACAGAAATTGGATCTTGTTTCAACAAACGTGACAATATTTTTTTTTTTAAATGTCTACATCGACTGCTCCAAGGAAGACAGCACTAAGTCAAAAAAGATACGTTTGCAGGAAAGCCAATTGGATGTTATTTATTCTATGGAGTACAATGCATAAAGTATTTGTTTTACATTAATTTATTAACGAATTTAAAAGAGATAGAGACACGGCTGTCATCTTGGAATGAAGATTATGATTATAATAATCAAATTAACAAAGTTTTCCAATTCACTTTTTACAATTTTATTTCTGTCTAGCACTTTCGCCTACAAGGCATCATCAGGACAATCTAAATCTAAATCTAAGCTGCAAAGATATGTATCATTTGGATTCATATTAAATGCATTCCCACAAGCAGACATGCATAATTTCGCGCTTACACATGCCGCATGTGGACCTACAATATAAAAACCCAATCTCAAATGAACATAAGCCCTGCAACTCTTGCCGACCTTCCCTGAAGCAGGGGTGACATTGGCAAAGTGAACCATTTTTTACAGTATGGGTGGTCAGTTGCATACCAACCTATCAGTCAAGGAATACAAGCAATTAATACATTCAAATATATAAAACAAATAAACTCTAACCAATTAAACAGTAAAAAAAAAAAAAAAAAAAAATCAATGATGATGACAAATTTGTCCTGATGATGCCTTGTAGGCGAAAGTTCTAGACAGAAATAAAATTGGAAAAAGTGAATTGGAACTTTGTTAATTTGATTAATATACCATGGATTTTCACTGTGTAAACCACCAAACCCTTAAATATATTAAGATAATGATTTGTTACCTTCAGAATTGGAAATAAGTCAAAAACCTAAATTTCGGAGTTTCTTTAAATTAAGTTACTTCCTTCTTCCTTGGAGCAGTCGACATGTTCTCAATCCTTTTAAGCAATCGTCTAGTCATCTGGTTTCAATATTGTCTCAGATAATTATTTCTGAAATATAAAGATCAGATCGGCGCTGTCGTGTGTCATCAATACAGTGGCTCTAAAATAGTTTATGTATTATTTTTTTTGTATTGTTTAAATTTCTTGTAAGCGCTCATTAATTCTGATATTTCTTTGTTGTAACGAATATATTTCTGTCACTTAATAAACTTTGTTTTGTACGAGTATATTTCTGTCAAATGGATTTTTTTGTGTGAAATTAAGTAAAATTACCCGATCGATAGCCCAAATAAAGACTACAGGGGAAGAACAAGGAGTGTCAGTTGAAGAACATTTTGAGTGAATCAAAATCATAAATTTAAAAGTCTGTATTTCTCATGGTGTCTTTTTTCGCATGTCACAAAGAACCGGAAATATCGCACGCTTAATCATAAAGAGAAATAACTCAAAAAATAAGAATGTTGGGAAATCACGTTTGAAGTTCAGACAACCAGTACAACTTGTATAGGATGAAAAAGGCGACCGATGTTTTATCTAGGTCATACATATTTATCCAAATTGAACGGCTGTCGCATTTTACCTATTCTTCTCGCATTGTTCTTGCGTTTTATTACAAAATCTCGATTTTCCCAATTTTCGAGCTATTGCTCTTTATTATTAAACGTGTGATGTGTTGTTGCATTGCAAATTTTACAAAGATTTAGATACACACAGAATCCATTAGATAGCATAAGTAGATTGTTTTCTTATTTTTTCTGACATTCCTTGTTTTTCCCCTGAAGTCTTAAAAAAGTAGAATGCTTGCGTTCCGTGGCAAAAAATTAGAGTTCAATCACCCCAAGGTTTAAGAAATGATTTACTGTTCCGACATGTATTTTAAGCCCAAAATAAATAAATGAATTAGGATATTTTAAAATAGTTGTGTTTTTTTTTCAAAGTTTGACAGGCACTGGTCGAGACTTAAGACAGATATCTGCCTTATATGGATGGTTGGCCTATTGACTTATCTAATTGAAGGAAATAATTATTCTGAAAGCTAATTAAAGCCCATTCAATTGGATCCTTTTATGGTTCTATGAGAAAGATGGTTCATGTCACTTTCATTAATTATGTGTTATGCATTTAAACATCATGTCAATCAAACGTAATCTATAATCTAAGTTGCAAATATGTAAACCAATATTGAAAAAGTTTTTTTTTATTATTTAAAAAAGACAAACATTTATTTTCACAAATTGCGCATTTATTTCAGTTGCTTGCATCGTTTACAAGAGGACACTGTTAACAAGACTCTTTTGGTATTTTTTTTTAAATAGATTTATGAAGAGGAATGCATTTCACCGACCAATTCTGCCTGGCCAGAAACAGGTATTAATATCAAATAATTCATTATTGTTTATATTAATGAATTATTAATTAATACTTCCCCAATAACATCTGTTGAACCAGGGTCAAAGTTATGGTCAAGTGACCCAAGCGGGGATCGAACCAACGTTATTATATTTCATATACGCTAGAAAGATCGGCCACTTGGTCCCCTCGGCCATAACACCGACTTATGTATTGTGATTTATGTATTGTCAATTATGTAACAGTGTCCTCTTGTTAATGACGTAAGCAATTCGAAAGTACTTGAGGTGAAATAAATGCACAATTTGTGAAAATAAAACTCTGGGTTTTATAAAAACAAATATTTTCTTTTATAAATAATATATTTACGTAGATATACTTGAAAAGTTGACATCAGTATTTTTTACATGTTCGCAATAAGACTCGTGTTTGTTCGCGCTTACACATGCTGCATGTAGGTATACTTACAAAAAAAAAACCTTGCAACTTCTGCCACATTTACCCGACACCGGGTTGGCAATCTATCTATCTAAGGATCCATTTAATCTAAATCTAAATCTGAATCTGAGCTGCAAGGATATATTTCATTTAAGATTCTTATTAAACGCATTCCCACAAGCAAACATGTATAAATTCGCGCTAACACATGCCTCATGTGGACCTACAATATAAAAACCCAATCTCAAAAGAACATAAGTCCTGCAACTCTTGCCGACCTTCCCTGAAACAGGGGTGACATTGGCAAAGTGAACCATTTTTTACAGTATGCGTGGTCAACTTCATACCAACCTATAAGTCAAGGAATACAAACAAATCATTACATTTAAGTATATAAAAAAACAAACACTAAACAATTAAACAGTAAAAATTAAAACCTACAAAACATATTCTATAAAAAAGGGAAAAATATTTGTTTTAGGCCTCAGCCTTAAACGCCAGCATTACAGATCAACCGCCATTTTTTCGGTCCTTGCACACTCCTTTAATTTCATCCAGACTCATAACCTTTTTCATACATGCTCTCCTTTTATTATGACTCTGGATTTTCCATTCATTCGCTATTTCGGAAATTTTATCCATCCATACCTTTCTCGGTCTTCCTCTAACCACGACATCCATCTATTCTTGCAACATATACTTTCTTCGTCAGTCTTTCATCAATGATAAATAATTAAATTCAATTAAAAAAAAATCTGAACTCCTTCCTGTGATGCAGAAGACCAGCTATTCTTCCATCTTTTGGGTGGTTTGCCTGGTAGACGCTAGCCGTCTGGTATTTTCTGTGACACGATTCGGATTAACCTACTCTACATGGCCCCTTCAGAATCGTCTCCTCTTCTCTTAATTTACTTCCTGACACAAGATTATGTATCTACAACTTAAAAAAAAGAACAAGGCTACTACCTAAGTCCGAAAACAATAATTTTATGCCAAAATAACAGATCAGAATGTGCAATTTGTAAGTGTGGAAGTGCAAACTAAATAATGACTGTGATTCGCGATGGACGTTGCGAAAATATAACGTGGCGAGAGTGGTGGCCTTGGAGGAGCATCCAGGAGAACCCACGCCTAGATCAAGAGACGTGTAACAAATGATAGTGTTAGATTGCAACACTGTATATACTGCTTATTTACGCTAGCTACTTCAAGGGATAGAGAAAAATGGGGTTCATCTATTTTTCTTTTTGGACGCTGCGTATAAGCTTGAGAACTACAAACATGATAGTTTATCTAAGTTGAGCATATACATAAACTTATGTTAAGAATTCATATTAAATGTTAGTCCACAAACGGACTCTAGCAAGGTCGCGCTTAGGTAAACTTACCGCATGTGTGCTTACAAAATCGAAAACGAATATAATCCTTGCAACTCTTGCCAGTCTTCCTGAAACACAGGGTGACAAAAATGTAAAAATCGGGGTGATATTGGAAAAGTGAACTTATTTATTACATTAGGTATGGTAGTATTTATAACTTCATACCAACGCAATTATGCGATGAACATAAAAAAAAAAACTTTATTTCACATAATATGTTTTCCAACTTTCGACGAATATCCTACATTGCCTCCTTTGATTGTATGCAACTTGAATATCTGTTTTTAATGGCTGTGGCTTGTTCGGTTTATATGGCTGGTCACGTATTGCACCCTCCGCGTGACCGAGCTGGAATAAAGATATATTATTATTATTGACCATGTACAAATAACTTTTTTAATAAAAGAACTATGAAAAGAACTAAAAAATGTTATCGAGAGAACAACTTTCTTGAGAATGGTGTGATTTTTTTCTCACACACACCATCAAGAGAGCAACTCTCTGAATAATGGTATGATAAGACTAAAAGCGCTCGAGCAAATAATTTTAAAACTTTGTTTTATCTCAAAAACATAAAACACATAAATGCTAATCAAGATAAGTGATTTATTTTTTATGTTTCTAGCACCTTGCAGTGAGTACAGTATATTTCGGGCACGAGTAACTGATACGTAGTTGCGTACACGCCTAGTTGGTAAATGCTCTTACAATTAAGCCCGCTAATGAGGCCGCAGTTGGGCTCATCTCAGCGCCTAGTGGGCACCTGCCAGCAACAAGTCTTCACGTGGGTAATCTGCTCAAAGCGATGCATAACTAAAAATAAATCAAATTTAAATTACTTTGGTTGATTGTTTAAAAAAACCTTATACTTTTTTATAGTGAAAGAATGGGATAGCAAAGTGAGTGTAAAAGAAGAAAATATATGAAAAAGGTGATATGAATGAATTGAAAGAGGTATGTAAAGATAGAAAGAAATGGAGGCATGCCAGAGTTACCAGTTACAATTAAAATGGACTCCGAATATTCAAAATATTCCTCAGCTGTGTGACGTTATCCATAACGCAATTTGCAACTACGTAACTAAGCTAAATCTATATTGTATAACTTCTTGCCGCGTTTTCCCCGAAGAGGTCGCATGTCGCGAGTGGAACCTATTTATTTTACGGGTAAGGAGGCAGGCTTCACGCCAACTACTTCAGTTGAAGTGGAGGTTACCCAGCTCCCGAGGGGGCTGGTACTCATTTCTTGTGAAGGTTGAGTAAAGTGATTCGTGTAAGGCTGATCCCCTAACCAATAATCTAAGTTGTAAAGATATGTCAACATTTAAGATTCACAGTGTATGCCCACAAGCAGACATGATTAAGTTCGCGCTTACAAATGCTGTATGTGTACTAATAAATTAAAATCCATCCTCAAATCAACATAAACCCGGCAACCTTCCCTGACACAAGGGTGACATTGGAAAAGTGAAGCATTACTTAAACTATGGGTGGTCAACCTCATACCAACCTATAAGACCTTAGAACTTTATAGGTTCCTGTTGTTACACTATATGTGTAGAATAGTTTTGTTTTACGTTGTATCGTAAAAAATAATTTAAGTTCGAGTACTTGTCCACAATGTTTTTTTTTAGATTTTATATACTAAATGAAATTAATTAACATTTGAGATACCTCTCTCTTTAAACGACAAAAATCTAACCAAACATGTCGGTCTCATCGCAACGTACAGTGCACGCAATACTTTTGTAATTCACCGCAGACTGATCGTGAGGAAATTGTATGTGTGTTAGAATTGGATTACATTTGAGCTGGTGTACACAACCATTAAAACGAGACAACCACCCTAAGTACAAAACACTCACATAAACTCCCCTCGATTGCGTAAATCGAAAATGTATAGAATATACGATTACACTCCTTTTGAGGGATTAAGTTGTAGTGATTTTCGATTTACGTAATCGAGGTCAGACTCAGGACTTTGGAGGAAATGAAAGAAGTGTGTAAGGACAGAAGTAAATGGCGATTAATCTGTGATGTTGGCAGCTAGGGTTTTTTAAATTAAAATTTGTTTTCTGTTAGTTTTTGATGTCCGTACGAGTACATATTATAACTTGTTGATTTAAAAAATGTAATTTGTTGTGTATGTTCCTTCACTTATAGGTTGGTATGCGGCTGACCACCCATGCCAATGCCACCCCTGTTTCAGAGAAGGTCGGCAGGAGTTGCAGGGTGTATGTTCATTTGAGATTTCGGGTTTTTATATTGTAGGACTACATGCGGCATGTTTAAGCGCGAACTTAAACATGTCTGTTTGGTGAAAATGCACATAGTGTAAATCTCTAATGTTACTTATATTTTGCAACTTAGATTAGATTAGAGGGGAGTTTACACAATGCTTTATGTTCGGGTAAAAAGTCTTACTGCACGAAATCATGACGGAAGTATCTGTACTTTACTCACTAAATAGATCAATTAGAACACGATCAATATATTTATTAAATCGATCGCTATTATAACATCTTTATCATGTAATAATTAATCATATTTTGAACTTAATTAACCTTTTTCGTGCACGTCTGCCTTCATCAGCATCACTAGCACGACAATACGGGATGAATTTTGACCTATTGGATTAACTGCTGCATTGCCAGCTCACATTGTGGCATTTAGAAAACATGTGCGTTTAGAAAAAAAAACTTAAATGATCATAAGCCCTGCAACTCTTGCCGACCTTCCCTGAAGCAGGGGCGACATTGGCAAAGTGAAACATTTTTTACAGCATGTGTGGTTAGTCTCATACCAACCTTAAAGTCAAGAAATACAAGCAATTAATTACACTTGAGTTAATAAAACAAATCAACACTAAATAATTAAACAGTGAAAAATTAAAACCGACAAAACATGTTCTATAAAAAAGTGAAAAATATTTTTTAAAAGCCTCAGCCTTAAACGCCAGAATTACAGATCAACCGCCATTTTTTTCGATCCTTGCATACTTCTTTCATTTCATCCAGAGTCATAACCTTTTTCATACAAGCTCTCCTTTTATTATGACTCTGGATATCGCATTCATTCGCTATTTCGGAAATTTGATTCATGCATACCTTTCTCGGTCTTCCTCTACCACAACATCCATCTATTCTAGCAACATATACTTTCTTTGTCAGTCTTTCCTCATTCATTCTCGCCATATGTCCAAACCATCTAATCATACTTCTTTTAATCTTTACTTTCACACTTTCTCTTGCACCACATTCATCTCTTACAAAATCATTCCTCACCCTATCCGTCTTTTTCCAATCATACTTCTTAGGCTGACTACTCATACTATGTTCATTTGAGATTGGGTTTTTTGTTTAAGGCCACTTAGCGTCGTGGTCTACATACGACAATTATGCAAGTAAGACCCAGTTGCCAACTCACTCTTTCACTCCCAAAATTTCAGCGTCGGCTTCGACGTTGTCTGCCTCCCGCGTCATTGGACGTCTGAGTGGTCTAACACCCGAGGGGGCAACATCCAATACATTTCTGATTATCCTGGAGTCCTCTGCGCATACTTCTTAAAAACATTATTTTTAAAGCAAGCTCACAAAAGTTCATTCAGCCTTATAGCAAATGAGTCTTGTTTGCAGAATTTTCGCTAACTTGTCGCTAGTTAGCGTCGCGCTAAGTGGACTCACAACATAAAGACCTAAACTCAAATGAACATACGCCCTGCAAATCTTTCCGACTTTTCTTGAAACAGGGAAGACATTGTCAAAGTGAACCATTTGTACAGTATGGTGGTCAGACTTATACCAACCTAAAAGTCAAGGGGAAAAATACAGGGAAGTGGACTAAAGATTTAAAAAAATAAAGAAAGTTTTTTTTTTTTAAAAAGATTTAAAATACATATAAAAAAATTAAAAGCCCAAGCCGCCAATATTGCAGATCAACCGCAATTTCTTTCCGTCATTGCTAAAACAAAGGAAAAAAAAGGAATACTAGATTAATTTAAATGGATTTTAAAAACTATTTGTTATTAGAAATAACCGGTTGAAGACCTCTGACTCAAAATTGGTCTGGATCATCTGTTAATTAGAATCCATCTCTTTCCAACACACGCTTCGCTGTGAATCAAGCCATTAGAGCAACAGAGATGGCAAGCTGTATTTTTTTTACTATTTTCTGTAAACGAGCCTAATAAACATGTTTAATTACTTTTATTGCTTGTTTCAGTCATAAAATAGTGTTGAACATTTTGTTTGTTTTTATAGTTTTTTTTACAGGTCAGGTGGTTGGTCTCACGCTTCATTTTACAATACTTAATTTCGATAAACAAATTTTAAAACAACTTACAAGACCTTGTTTTTCTTTTCATTGATACACAAAATCCCATACAATAATTGAAAGCAAAAATCTTCTCGTAAAAAATCAAGAGCTTTTATTTGCAAGTTAATGAGATGGTTATTTGTTTTTAATGCACCAGATTCCCTGACTTATAGGTAGGTATGAGGATGACTACTCATTCTATGTTTGTCAACGATTCTATGTTTGTCAACGTTAGCCATGTTGAAAGCACCGGTTCCCATAGATCACCGAAGTTAAGCAACATTGGGCGCGGACAGTACTTGGATGGGTGACCGCTCCGGTACACCGCGTGTCGTTGGCATCTTGGACCGGTCCGTAGTCCGTAGTGGCAACACTTCGGACTCGTAAATGGAAGGTTGTGGATTCGGATCCCGGCGAAGCACAAAAATATACCATTTATATTTGGAATGTGCTCTTCGCTGAGTTGAAAAATTCATAAACCTTTACCAAAGACCGGTCACTGAAAGGTCCACCCAACCTTACAACAACTGGGTCTTGCTTGAGAATTGGCGCTTTCTACAGCGACGACCAAGCTCGCAGAGGGCTCTTGAAGTGTGATACACACAAAAACAGCGCTCACCAAATAAATCATCCTAATATTATTATATTATGTTCATTTGAGATTGGGTTTTTATAAACAATTATAAAAAATTATAAAAAAACACAGAGTTTTATTTTCACAAATTGAGATATTTTATTCCACCTTGGGTTTTTATGTTGTAGGTCCACCTAGCGTCATGGTCTAGTTAGCGACAATTATGCAAGTAAGACCTAGTTGCCAAAAGGCTGAATAAACTTTAGTACCTTTAATAAGCACATGCAGAGGGCTCTAGATAATCAGGACTGTCTTGGATGGTGCCCGCACAGTGTTGATAACTCGGACGTCCCAGGATGCGGGGGGCAAACAACGTTGAAGCCGACGCCAAAGTTCTGGGGGTGAGGGGACCATGGAGGGAAGCAGCACAAGACAGAGAGTCCTGGAGGATTGTGGTGCGGGAGGTCCTGAATTTTTTAAGGCTTTTGAGCCGAAGAAAGAAGTTAAGATAAACATCCTAGCTTTTTTTTCAATGTCATCTCTGTTTTAAAGAAGGTTGGCAAAAAGTTGCAGGGCTTGTGTTCACCTGAGCTTTGGATTTTAATTACACACAACTACACATGCAACATTTGTAAGTACGATATAACACGTGTCTATTTGTAGGCATGCATTTAATATGAATCCATATAATCTATAATCCAAGCTGCAAAGATATGTTGACATTTAAGGCTCATATTAAATGTATGCCCAAAGACAGGCACATGCATGTGGCATTGGCAAAAGTGAACCAATTTTTACAGCACAAGGGGTCTACCTCACACCCACCTATCATTAAAGGAGCACAAAACCATATAAATGTGGTGCAAAAAATGACTTAGTAGGTATATTAATTAAATGTCCTAGCCGCCAACACTGCAAACCAACCGCCATTTCATCTTTGCAACTTAGATATAAAGGTCCTTTGTTCTACCGTTTATCATCTAGACCTCACGCAGACACTTGTATGTGCTCGATTTAACATGTTGAATCACGACGTCCATATTAGCAAATCCATGACAAAGAAAAAGTGATCTCATGAGATACAAACAAGCGAAAAATATGTTTACAATAGTTGTGTTGTGTTTTATGTCTGACCTGCATAGTATTTAGTTGTCCAAAGAATAAAAATGTTTCAAAACTGCAGCGTTCTTTCTATTGTAATTCATTATAATAACTTAGCGATAGTTTTAGTGTGCGTTTACACTGTGATCATTGTGTCCAAGCAAATTGACCGAACACACTGTTTTACATGGCCTGCGACTCTATTTTCATTCACAATTCAATCATTAAAAAAAATCGTGTACCTCATTCCGCTCATTTTTTATTTTGTCTTTTTAATATTCTAATCACACAAATAAATGAATATTTAACATTAGGAAGTCCCAAAATACTCAATTTTAAAGGAAATATGCATACTGGACCGTTATTCTGCCAAATTCCTTACACTTTGGATATCAATCCAAGTCGGAGCTTGCTAGCGCTTGCGAAAGAACTCCATCTCTATCTCGTCGCCTTAAGGTCATAAGTAGTTTAGCAGAATAGCGCTTCTGGTTTTGAATAGAATAAAGTTAAATCGGGAGGAGAACACAGAGACAGTAAACTCGTTTAATAAACGGGCAGTTTTGCAAAGGAGTCGTAAAAACACCAAGTTATGAATGTTGTGACGTCGACTGCAAAGTTGCCCTTGAGTATATTTCATCACAACATACATCTTCATAGTAGAGATAGTAGAATCAGGTCCAGGTTAAGGGCGGTTCGAGCGGTGTGACTGAACTATTGATATTCATCTTAACGATATTCATTCATATTTTTCAGGGTTTGGTGGTTTACACAGTGAAAGTCCATTGTATAATTAATCAAATAAATATACTGTTTTAATTCACTTTTTTATTATTTTATTTTAAATATGTCTAACAGTTTTCGCCTAAAAAGGCATCCTCAGGACAATGACAATTTTTGACAAATTTTGATTATCATTGTCATTGTCCTGAGGATGCCTTTTTAGGCGAAAACTGTTAGACATATTTAAAATAAAATAATAAAAAAGTGAATTAAAACAGTATATTTATTTGATTAATTATATTCATTCATCATTGAATGATATTCATCTTTGACGTTGTAAAAAAAATATGGGTGAAAGGAGGGTAATTTTCTGTTAAAATTTAACTAATAAAGTTTGTACCTATTTAGGTAGTAGATGTTTGAATATGGAACAATGTTATTTAAATTGAAACAAAGGAACAGAGAAGACAAAAAAATGTAGTTGTTGTTTAAAAGCCTGATTGAATAAAGTATTATTAATAAATCTTCCTGCCGTTTTTCAAAATTATAACATTTTCAGGGAGGGAGGGGGGGTGGCATATAAGGCGCCTTGAGTTTTTCCCGCACCAGAGCCCCCAGAGGGGTTAATCCGTGCCTGAGTAGAATCTTGATCGTTTTAAACGCTCGCGCTGTCAATACGCACCTAAGACATTGCAAATAAAATGTACACGGCGAAAACAACTGCGGATTATTATTTTGGAAGAGCCGATGTTATTGATGTTGCCCGCCTTCTAAATAAGCGTAGCATTTTCGGTTGCGAAAAATATTAATTAGTCCGCGGTGTTGAAAGCTGCCAACATTGTTAATGAGGTATTTTTTTCGTGCCTTGTAGGAGCGTCCAGAACAAAAGATCGCATTTAAGTCTAGTTTAACGCAAACAGCTGTACCTGCGGTTCCGATTTCCCAACCTCTTGGTTGATTGGGTCAAAGCCGCAATTCAGAGAGAGAAAATATAACAATGAAAGTCCTTACCACTTCATTGTTTTGAATTGAGAAAAAATATATATGAAACTTTACAAATGATTCTAAAGAAAGAACTCTGATTGGAAGTTTTGTTTACCTGATGATGCTCTAAAGGCTAGTTCGCACAAGGCCACTGATTTAGTCAAGTAACGAGTAATTTAGTAGTGGGCGGGGCGCTACTCGCCCGTGAAGCGTTCGCATTACGGTCCAGTACAGTACACAAGTGCGAAGTTGGCTGCAGAAAGCCCTTTCTATAATGGCGGAAAATTTGAATTGGCTGCAGTTTGAAAATATTAATTGAGTATTAAAATCATGTTATTATAAAGCCCTTTAAATTGGCTATGGTTTGGTAATATTAACTGATTTATGCCCGGCCACCTAGCTAGGAGCCTGTTTAGCAAACAACTTCGAAACTCGACTTTTGTAAATTCGAAATGTATTTTATGGTTTATAAAATAATATACACATTTTAAATAAAAACAACACATGACTATTTAATGTTTATAATAATATCTACCATTTACGCTGCAAACATTATTTTAATTGAATTTTTATCTTTTCAATGATGTGTACAAAGTATATTTTGTATGCACACACTATAATACGGCTCGTAGTCTGCAGCTGTGGTCTGCAGCTGCATTCAGATGCATTTCTCTGTTGCGTTTTTCGTTGTTGACAATTAACATCAATATTCGACATGTAAAATCGGCATTTCAAATACACGGCGGTCACCAATCAATTATTAAGTTAAAGAAGAAACATGGTTCAACTTTTCAGAGGCTGACCGCGAGAAACTTGTTCAATCCTGCTACATACGCCTCTCACGTCTGTCACAGATACCAGCTGATGGCTTACAGTGGCATAAAATTGTAATGCCTCTAATCAGTTATCCCCGTGTGTCACTGAATTGTTTCTGTACAAAACAATAAGTAACAATCCATCTGAAGGATATCATAAGGCCTGTGATATGACAAATTTATGGTAGGTACCTATAAACATCGATCAATGTAAAAGATCGATGTTTTTAAATACGTAATAAATTCATGGACGATAATAGTTATTTCCACAACATCTTTACCAAAACTATATTTGTACAGCTCTATTGTCCGAAAACTTAAAAATTAAGTACTACAATTTCACCCAGCAAGGAGCTACATGATTGTATTTTTGACAGCTGATATCCGCACCAAAAATCGATGTCATACTATTCTTATCGAAAAAAAATTACCTTTCTCAAAACTTTTTGGACGTAGATAAGTCCTAGCAACTTCTATATTCTCAAGAGTTTCTAAAAAACCAAGGATATCGGTGTGCATATCCACTTATTTACAGTTTAAACATGACATAACCTCACTGACAGGTCGCTAAGTTTAGGGAGAGGAACATCGGGCTCGCAAATATAAGAAGTTCTTAAGTACTTAAATATTTTTAAACAGCACTTTATCTTTAAATATTCTTGCTGAAAACGGGCATTATCTTTTCAAACTGCAGCCAATTTAAATTGCCGCCATTCTTGCATTTCCGTTTCCCCGCCAAGAGTGAGCGGCCAATGGCGCGGCCGCTAATAAACTCGACTCGGACTCGGGCTTTTCCGTGGCTCTTCGGACTCGGACTTTTCCGTGGCTTCTCGGCAACACTCGCCCACGGACGGTGGGCGGGGCCGCTACTTGCCCGAAAAAATAGAATGAAATGGATCGGCTTGACTAAACCATTGACTTAACTACTGGACTAAATTTTTGTGGTTCGCACACGTTTAGCCACTAAATTACTCGTTACTTGACTAAATTACTCGCCTTGTCCGAACCAGCCTTAAGGGCCGAAAATGAAAAAAAGGGAAAACTAAAATTCTATGATGTGTATTTTAAAAATTTTAAAAATTGTTTTTACGACCATCAAAAAAAAAAAAAAATCTTTTTAATTTCAGGGTAGAATGGACTCATTTTTTTAATAAGGACCTCTTCTCTCGGCGAGTAAACATCAGTCTTGCATTGGACTGGCCTCCTTAGCCACCATTATAAAATATTTGTTTGCCTTTTCCCTAGCAGCCCAGCTGGTCGACGTCATAGTATGCATTTAGAATATATTTTTTGTTTTTAGATTTTTTTGTTTATTCGGGTTTCATGCTTGACCATACGTTGGTTTCTTTTTTACGTTGTGTGTTATCAATTTATTTTTATTTATTTTCAAAATTGTTCATTTCATTATGAAGACTTTCATTTTCAATTCGGCCGAAAGTTCAATTCGTAGAGCTTTTCATTTTGAGTTGAAAATTAAATCTATTGGTTGAAATCCTACTTACCGACTCTCCAACCACGCCCAACACAATGAACAATAATCTTACAAGGAGTGCTAACTACTTACTTTCCGTGTCCGGAACACCATCATATGTGCAGCCCCCAGTACTCGGCCACACGAACTCCACTTCCGCTCGCCATCACCACGTCCTCAAGCGTGCACGTTGCTCCAATGGTGGACAAAGAAGGAGCCTCCACGCAGATTAAGTTTCATAATACGGAAAGTAATCGGGCGTCCCCTGGAAACGGCATCAAGCCGGCCAATCCTTCTATCACCGAAACACAAATCAAATCGGGAGTGCTAACTGAAGCGCGCTTTAATGCAATTCCTTTTTTCTTTTAATAGTTTCTAAGTCCGGTCGATAGCTCAGTTCATAGAGTGCTTGCATTCCATGCCGAGAACTCGCGTTCGAATCCCATCGAGGGTGTCAGAAATGATTTCCCGTTTCGGTGTTTATTTCAAGCCCCAAAATAAAATACCGTCAACGTTTCCTCAGCATTCACAAGAAATGAGTACCAGCCCCCTTGGGAGTTGGGAAACCCCCACTTCAACTGAAGTAGTTGGCGATTTTAAATAGGTTCCACTTGCCATATGCGAAACTCTTCGGGGACAACGCGGCAAGAAGTAACAATATATGTGTAGCTTAGTTGCGTAGTAGCGTTGCGTTTTCTTCTTTTGATGCCGTGTGAGGTCTTTCCGACGTTGACGATCACTTTTTTTCACATTTGATCCACAAAACGATCAAGCTTATATTTGCGAAATTTTGGCGTCATGTGATTAGCAAGAAATGATCTGTCTGCCATCGCATTTGGTGCAACATTAGCTTGGTTCGTCTACACCCTAAATTGCTTGGTATTTTTTGCTCATCCATCTTTCCTCATTGCGGATTTCATCACTGCACTCTCACATACAGTGTCGGCATCCGGTCTACTCATGAGTACCTATTACCTGCTCTGAGAATAACTAATAACTAAAGCTAACAGTCAGTTAGCCGAAAAGTAAATAAGTTGCACTGGGTGCTCAAGACAAAGCTTGATCTATTATTGTGATCGTCTTCTACAAAAGTTCTAAGAAAATTGGAAAGCTCGCCCCCAAATAAATTGTAAGGAATGATATTAAATGTGCAATTTTCCCACAAACAGACACATGTATGCTCAAACCCTCCTCATACCCGTCTTGTATGTATGTGTAAGGAAAACCAACGTAAAAAACAAGCTTTGCCAACTTCCCTGAAACAAAGGTGATATAGCTCGGTCATGGACAAATCAATCACACTACAGTTCTTCCACAGACACATCGGTGACAGACAGTCACACGGTAATGCATCCAATCAACTTTTCGATCAACAACATTTTGGTCACATACAATATATGGTCCAGGGAGCTGTCCCAGCGTCTATATTGTTTGTGATCGAAATGCCGTTTATCGAAAAATCGTAGGGATAATCTGTCGTGTGCCCAAATTTTCCAAGACTAATATGTTTGTGAACTAGTTATTTCCACGTGTGGATAATCTGTCGTGTGTCCAAATTTTCCAAGACTAATATGTTTGTGAACTAGTATTCTCCACACCTAAGACACAGGTTTTCTATTTCAGGCACATGTATTATTTTCTTACTCAAGTTAAAAAGCTGCACCCTATGTTAATCTTCTGTAAAACATTTTTATGAATAATGTATTATTATTATTTGTGGCCGAGTTCTCTGTGACCGAATTTTTATTGACTGAGAAGTCGTGTGAATGAACTGTCATGTGATCGATTTGTCAATGGATGTGTTGTCTGTAGACGATCTATCTTTGACCAATTTGTCGTAAAGAAGACTCTACGGTCGAAGAAATACGTGAAAATTTAAGATTATTTAAGCATACATAATCTCTCATCGCTGTTAGCTTAGCTGCTGACAGTCTGATGCAGTGATCACCCTGTACTCTTGTATTTAGGAGATGTTACCGAGGTCAGGCCTCATTAGGTAACACGCGGTCGTGATCCATGATCGAGCGATCCACGATCCACGGAGCCTGTGAAAGGATCCGACAACTGGAGCAGCTAATCTCAGATTAAGCTGTTGCACAATCATGCTCGCCGAATCTCAAGATCACCGCGGTTATTAATTGTTCCGATGATTCTGTAAAGTGGATCCGAGTATTCAATGGCAGAGTTGTTTAACTTTGAGAAAAATTGGTTTAAGATTAGATGAAATTTCCATGATTTGTGTAATGGCATTGTGAAAATTAATTTTAAATAAAATTAAAACAAAGTTGTCTTTATAACATAAGTTTATTAGTTTTCGAAGTGTAAGGCACTCCATTTTCAAGTAAACAGCTGACAAAGAACATGATGGCAATAAAACAAATGTTAATAATAACATAAAGTTCATGCATAAAAGATAAAAAGTAAAAACCACTTTGTTTACGATTACTTTGAGTATATTGAATTCCGCAACCGGTTTTGCAAACAACCCCTTCGCATCATCAGGTGGTTTAATTAATACTACCTAAATGGTTCAGAAACGGAATATATCTTAGTGGGTATCATTGTGTGAAGGTATGAGGGAGAGAGGGGGTGCAGGGCGGCCATGTGGGGAGTTTATGTTATCTGGATCATTTCTTAGAAATTGTTTCCTTATGAATATGGTCAACAAAGGGGATGAATTGGGTACTAGAATGTTATTGATAAGTGTATTAGGGGAATTTTTAAATTAGTTAATTCCGATTATTTCAATTGTGGAGAGAGTTGGTCCGTAGAAACTGTGTGCAGAAGTTTAGTGATGTGGTTGTGAAAAGAATGTCCAGTCTTATGGGGTTAGCAAATTCGGAAAAGTAATTATTTGATAGACATCGTCTATATTTGTCGAGTCGTATATTTAAGTTTCTGGAGGTCTGTCCAATGTAAATTTTATTACAATCCCAGCATTTAATACTCAAAGTATTCGTAAACAAAATTGTTCTTTCTTTTTATCTTTTAAGATGAACGATTACAAAGTTAATAAAATTCATGCATAAAGTTTAATGTTAAATAATAGATTTAGAATCAAATGCACTCGGTCATTTCTTCCTGAAAGATGACGTTATGCATGTTACAAGATTATCATTTCATTATAATGAAAATGCAAATTAGATTTTACGGTAAATTCCAATGTTTGCATCGAACCGGTTCGGAGATTGAAGATGAAGAGGGGAAAATTGTGCTGCCACGATGCCGCACCAAAGACACCGTGGCGTCATTAAATAATCCAGTTATTTTATTTAAAACATTGCATAACAATAATATGAAAATAATGGCGCATGTATTACATACGGCAGTTGTTGTGCGTAGCGAGGTTCTGAACCAGTAGGTGAGTAGACAAGGGTTCTATTTTAAATTATTTAGTAATTTACTAGGAGGGGTCGAAAAATGCACAGAGCTTTTGGTCTGAAAAGTCTAAAAATTTACATTAATAAAAATAAAGACAATATTTGTAGTGCCGTTTTGTGATAAAAATACTGCAAGGGCACTGTTCAACTGTAACATCTCCGAAACAAACATATCGATACCTTCAGGGTAAAACCGAATATGTGACACATTAAGCTGGCATGGGTTTCTAAGATAAATGCACCTTTTTTCCTATTTTCTACGAGAGAAAATACTAAAAAAGTGTAAAAATCTTGTAGGTTAGAAGTTTTTTATGAGCACTTCCTTTTAATTAGTTCACTTACTATGAGAAGTTACTCTCAAGAAAATGTTTTTTCCACGATTTTTCAAATCATTGAATCAGCACTTATTTAGTTTTACCTTTAAGGTGGCGATATTGTCTTACACTCTCTACAGTTCTAAGCTCATGGGGTAGGGCATTACATAGCATAGGGCCGACCATGTAAAAGGCACGATCCAATTACTTTGCTTTATTAGATCGTTTTGGAAAAATCAATTTATTCCATGCAGTTTATTCATAGCATTGAAATAAATACATAAGAGTTAAAAAAAAATGGAATACAGCTATATCTCTAAAAATTCAATGAATGTGAGCAAATTTCTAAAATAAATTGTTTACAATAAAACTTTATTTATTCGATTAAATAATTGAAATTTTATAAAATTGAACCCAAGTGAATCGTAACAGTATGTTTACATCTTATATGGTAGATTATAGATCGTTGAATTTAGATGATTGTTGAGTCCTCCCTCCTGAAGAGAGTACGCGGATAATGCATTCGTGCGGTGGCCTAGAGGTCGCCAGTGCAACTGCCTGTACCACCATGTGCATAACCAACCAGAGACTCAGCTAGAGACTCAGCTACAAAGGAAACCAAGTCCCTTCTCCACTGGACTCCGGGGAAACGTCACAGGTGTATGTGACAAGGATCTTTAGCAACCGCTAATACAGCTAGTCTTCATATTTAGTTCTACTTCTCACCGCATTGTGCGGGAATGAGTCGTGAAATGGAATCTTCTTATTATTATAGGCAAAGGTTGCAGGGTGTATATCTTTTTTATGTTGTAGGTTCACATGCGCCATGTGCAAGCGTGAACTTGTCTTGTATGCTTGTGAGAATGCATATAATGTGAATCTTTCATATAACATATCTTTGCAACTTAGATTAGATTAGATTATAATGGCCTTAGTTACAGCTCCCGAGGGAGCTAGTTCTCATTTCTTATGAAAGCTGAGTAAGCCTTGCTGGCTTGTTTTAAATTTGGGTTTGAAATGAACATGGAATTTCAGGCACTCTTGGTGAAGATCGAGATTTAGCCCTTTGGCATGGAAAGTGAGCATTTAACCAACTATTAAAAAAAATATTAGAAAGGCTTTTCCCTAAAAAAAACACGGCTGTGTGACATCACAATTTGGTTTATCTACCTACGGAATTTGTGCCAAGCTCATTTTGGGGCTTATGTTCATTTGAGATTTGGATTTTATTTGTTAGTACACATTCAGCATTTGTAAACGCGAACTACACGTGTTGGTTTATGGGCATACATCTGAGAGCTTTAAATGACTAATCCTTGCAACTTAGATTATTGATTATTTATTGATATTGATTAATTAGATAAGCTCATAAAATCGCTCTTGGGGTGGCTTGTGCCACTAAACGGCGCTGTATACAAGTGGCCAATCGTTATTATTATAATTAACTTATTAATTAAAAAGAGAGAGTCATAATAAAAGAAGAGCTTGTATGAAGAAGGTTATGACTCTGGAGGAAATGAAAGAAGTATGCAAGGATAGAAAGAAATGGCGGTTGATCTGTGATGTTGGCGGCTAGGGTTTGTTAAAGTGAATTTGGTTTTATGATTTAGTTTTTTATGTCCATGTATATATTGTTATTTTTATTCTTTGATTTTAAAAAATGTAATTTGTCATGTATGTTCCTTGACTTATAGGTTGTTATGCGGCTTATTTATTGTAGGTCCACATGCGGCATGTGTTAGCGCGAAATTATACATATCTGCTTGTGGGAATGCATTTAGTATAAATCTTAAATGATATATATCTTTGCAGCTTAGATTAGATTAGATTAGATTGGACAAAATTCGACACGCCACCGGGTTCCTTTTAAAAAGGCATACATTTTGTTATTGGTCGCTAAGGACCGTAGACTCATCTAAGTATCCCAGCGAAAAACAATATAATTTTAAAATTTCTCGATAGCTCAGTTGGTAGAGTGCTTGCATTCTACCCCGTGAGCTCGGGTTCGAATCCCACCGAGGAGGGTGTCAGAAATGATTTCCTATTTCGGTGTTTATTTCAACCTCCATAATAACAATACCGGCAAGGTTTACTCAGCCTTCACAAGAAATGAGTACCAGCCCCCTCGGGAGCTGGGAAACCCCCACTTCAACTGAAGTGGTTGGCGTAAGGCCGGCCCCCTTACCTGTAAAAATAAATAGGTTCAATTCGCCACATGCGACTCCTTCGGGGATAACGAGGCAAGAAGTTACACTATATGTGTAGCTTAGTTGCGTTAGTTGCGTTTAAGTCCATTGTATTACATGATCTTTCACTGAGAAACAACAAAAACTAAATAGTTAGACTTAGTAACTTGCTGCGCTGGATCTTGTATGAAGTATTGCCAGAGTGCTCACATTACTGCAGGTTAGTGGATCACAGAGAACGTCGAGGAAGACCGAGAGACGAATAAATTGCCGAGATAATGGCAACAATAATTGCATTATAATATTACAAGAGACGCGTGGGTACACAGCATTTACATAAACTCTGCGTAAATCAAAAACGTATCCAATATGCGACAGCACATCTACTGAGCGATTTAATTTAATACAAATTTTCGTTTTACGTGAATGAAGGGAGTTTACGTATTGCTTTGTACTTGGAGTAGTGATGTACGGCTCTGGGTTATCTAACAAAAGCGTGGAGAGCATGGCAAATTTACACCGCCGTGTCGCTAAAATTATCCAATTACTGGAAATATAACACAATTTGGATACATCGTCATCTGCTTCTTGTTCTTCTACGGATGATACAAGGATTTTTTTTATCTCAATCCACTCCTGTACCCTTAGTACGAGTTGCAAAACTTGAGTAATGTAAAGTTTACGGCAATTATTAAAGAGTGATTTTCCCCAAAATCTGCCGGTTTTGTTTGTTTGAACTTGATCTTCTTCATCACTGTAACTCTTTTGCTAAGACCATAAAGTGTAAGAAAGAAAAAGGGCAGATGTTGGGAGAAATCCCTCGTTAATATTTTCCGAAAACTTTACTTTTCTCAAGTTTTGCAACTCGTACTAAGGGTACTGAATGCAGGCCTCCTCCTATCTTCTCCGTGCTTCTCTATCGGTTTTTAAGACAGGGCTGGAAGTCTAATCAACACGGTTATTCTTACCTACCAAAATATCGGTAATAATTGTTGAAGACCTGTCAATCCAACATGGCTGCAAGTGAAAAGTTGATCAGTCTTCCTACAAATTACCGATATATATATATATATATTTGGATAATTTGTTTTTTTAAAAAGCGCCGTTTTCGTGTGTAGCACACCTCAAGGGCCCTTTTATTGTTTGGTTTGTCTTTATTCCTCACTCACTCACACAAAACTTTAAGTTCACCCACTCACACATAGTTTTTAGTCCCAAAATGACTGACTGAACATGTAAGTCTTTAATTTTTTCTTAAATGATGCTTCAGTACTCGCCGTCCTGACCTCCACGGGCAGTTTATTCCACACCAAGGGTGCGCCATTGCGGAACCCTCGGTCGCCAAAGCGTGTCGCACAAAATCTGATGGGTTCGTTGAGTCTGGCCCCACCAGACACAGCAGATCTAAGCACCGATATTAGGTATGTAGGTAAGAATTACCGTGGTGATGAGACTTCCAGCCCTGAAGCGCTATTCGAGATAGCAATTCGCGTCGAAAAATAAGGTGTACTGTGATTTTTTATCCATGGAGCTCTTTCGCATGCGGTAGCAAGCTCCAACTTGGATTGATATCCAAAGTGTAAGGAATTTAGCAGAATAGCGTTTCTGGTATATATTTACGACCTTTAAAAACACATTGGCTGGGTCACATGCAATAAGTTGACGATCGAAGCGAGGAAAAGGTACTTTTGAAGACAGATCTAAAAGTGCGCAGGGCAGTGGGAAGACACAAATTTAAGCGGCTGGACGGAGTGGTGACGGACTGCTGTGCGGTAGGAGTATGGGGCGAAAAAAGGAAGGTGGTGGACAGGCATCGATATTTGATATTGATCAAGGAGTCCTAGATCCACCTCGAGTTGTGGAGCCATTGATGATGATGATCATCCTACAACCTCTTCCCTCAATCCTTGCCTTTGCTTCTAATTCAAGCGCCTTTGGGTTGAACAAGAGTCATGAAAAGGCGCTATAAAAATCCTGAATTATTACTATTATTAATTATGTCTGTGCTTGACGCTGCTGTTTAGTAAAAGCTAAGGGCCTGTTGCACCAACTTCCAATCAATATTTGATTGAAACATCAAATTTGATTGCTTAGTTAGAACTACTTACTAGAGTAAGGACCTCGGTTAAATATTTCTCGAAAGTTGGTAAAAATGTGATGGAATTTGAACAGGAAATATGATTCACATCAGCTGACTTACGTATATGCAATCAATTGTTTGATTTGAAAGGGAGAAATCACACTTACTTTTGATTTTCGTCTGATTGGAGTTTGGTGCAACAGGCCCTTAGTCACAAACTCCCCATTCCCATCGAAAGGATAAAATAGGTTTATTTCAGCCACATAATAAGTAATAGACACCCTTTAGGCCTGAAAAACCTCCATGAAGCCACGCCAGGAGCAGTGAAGTGGATGAAGGGCTTGAATCTTCGCCTCTGATGCGGCCCAATGGCCAAGAAATTTGTTGCGCTTGCCGGCCATACAAAAAGTACATAAGTATGAGAAAACTCTTGTATCTCATCATACAGGGAAGAAAATCTTGATATCGCATCATAAAAGGAGAACGTCTTGATTTAAAAACCTGAGACAGTGGTTTGTTATAAGCTCAACAAGCCTCTTTTGTGAAGCTATATCGAAGGTGAAATTGCTATGATGATCGCCAATCTTCATTGAAGAGGCACAAAAAACAATGAGTGTGGATTTCATACAATATGACAAAATGTTTACATGTAGTAACCCACTGTGAGAACAGCTGATGAAGATCTGAACAACTGGGTTCATAGCGTTTTGTCTAATTAAGTCTGCCAGTGCAGTAACTGCAAAATTTTAACACGCAGTTCTCACCTTTGTCTGGCAAACGCAACGATACAAGTTATGTGTAGCTCATGGGGCCGCCAACCTACTTTGTAAAAATGAGTGTAATATTCAGAAAAAAAAATTCAAAAAATAATTTAAAAACTACATCGGATCGTATCCCGGTGGAGCAAAAAAAATACACTTTATATTTTCAAAAATGCTCTTCGTTGAGTTGTAAAATTCAATGTCTGTACTAAAGACCGGTTACTAAAGCTCCATCCATCCTTACAGCAACTGGGTCTTTGTAGCGACGACCGAGCTCGTAAAAAAATCCGGTCGTTAGCTCAGTTGATAGAATGTTTGCATTCCATGCCGACAGCAAGAGTTCGAATCCCATCAGAAATGATTTCCCGTTTCGGTATTTATTTCCAACCCAAAATAAAACACTTAGACTTCACAAGAAATGAGTATCAGCACTCTTGGGAGCTGGGAAACCACCTTTTCAACTGAAGTGGTTGGATCCTCTTCCCTGTAAAAATAAATAGGTTCCACTCGCCACATGCGATCCCTTCGGGAAGAACGCAGCATAAAGTTCCACGATTTCGTTTTTTTCCCTCTCTGAAAATTGAACCACATACCTTCTGATATCGATACTAAAGCATAAACCACTAGACCACACGCATATTGTAACTTTTCATCATCATCATGAGCTCGACAGCCCTGGATGAGCCTTGGCTGAATCCAGGATTCTCCTCCACTCTCGCCTGTACGTACCATCATTTCCACTGCGGGTAAATTGGCAATTTAAATGCAAATCTCTTTCATGCAATAACTTTCTATATAAACACATATCTTAGTGTGCATTACTGTCCAGTTACAAGGGCGATAAATTTCAGAATGATAGAATTTAATATCCAATAAACATATTACGTAATTTGTACTAAATTTGCGATTAGAATCGAGTAATGCATTTAATATAAATCTAGGCACTTACTGTGCTATTCTCCAACAGCAAAGCCATGGCTCATCCACAGCCTGCAGTGAATTTTCAGTACAAAAAAATGATGATTCGTAGATCTATAGATCAAATGTTTTGTAAAGAGCAGTGTTAATTAATAAATAAACCTGCATCATTATAATTTAAAACTATTGTTCTAATCTAAGTTGCAAAGATGATGATGATTTGTAGAGCGCCGTTTCGTGACTACTGTCACTGCAAGGGAGCTTTCAGGCTTGACGCAGCGGTGAAGAAATGGGTCTTCATTCCCTTCTTGAAGCTCTCGATCCCTTCCTTGGCGCGCACTTCTGGGGGCAGCTGGTTCCAAGTAGACGGTCCCGCAACGGCGAAAGCGTGGTCTCCGAACACTGTGCTTCTTTTTCTGCATTGTGTGTTGACAGAGGTAAGAGCGCTGTCGGCAGATCGCAGAGTGAGCTCCCTCTCACTCAGACTCCTCGGTATTATCAACTCCTGCAAGTACTCTGGCGCCACTCCATGCAGCGCTTTATGTACCGTGAGACCCAGCTTGAATTTGATCCTTTCTGGGATCCTCAGCCAGTGGAGCTTGTAACATTGGGGATTCACATAAGTATATGCTTTTTAACAAGCAAACACGTATAAGTTTACGCTTGCACATGCCGCATGTGAACCTATAACATAAAAACCCAAATCTCAAATTAACAAACACCCTGCAACTCTTGCCGTCCTTCCCTGAAACAGGGATGAGATTGGCCAAGTGAACCATTTTCTACAGCATGAGTGGTCAGCTGCATACCAACCTATAAGTCAAGGAACATCCACAAGAAATTTCATTTTTTAAATTAACAATTCATTTCAAATTATTACATTAGCACACAACTGGGTCTTGTTTGAGAATCGGTGCTTTCTATACTGACGATAAAAACTGCATGGAACTTTCATGTCATTCATACAAAAACACTGCTCACAAAATGTTTTATTAAAACTTATCCCTTCTGGAACAGGGAAACCCCCTTTTTCAGTGAGGTGTTTGGCATAAAACTGGTTCTATTACCTGTGCAAATAAAAAGGTACCATTTGCCATATGTGACCCTTCAGGAGCAACGCGATAAAAAAATTCTGTTTATTCAAAAATTTAAGTATTATGACGCAGTTGATTTTTAATATCTTGCGACCCTGAGGGTCAATAAGTACCGGTCCGTAGTCTAGCAGTAACGCTTCAGACTCGTAAACGGAAGGTTGTGAGTTGGAATCCCGGTGGAACACAAAAAATGTGCCATTTATATTTTCAAATATGCTCTTCGCTGGGTTGAAAAATTCATATACCTTTACCAAAGACCGGTCATCAAAAGGTCCATGCGGCCTTACAGCAACTGGGTCTTGCTTGAGAATTAGCGGTTTCTACAGCGACGACCAAGCTCGCAGCGGGCTCTTGAGGTGTGATTCACACAAAAACAGCGCTCACCAAATAAATCATCTTTATACTATTATTTACTATTTTGCTTTGATTTTTTTTTGAGGAAATAAATTCTTACGGGGCTATTCTTAGACATTTTAGTCGTCCGTTGAGCCCACGCTTTGACAAACTATTGATGCATTTGTAGGAAGACCTGTCAATCCAAGATGGCCGCAAGTGAACAGCTGATTGAAAAGCTGATGAACAGCCCCAAAACACAAGCTATGCTTACTTTGGGGAGTATTTATTGTAATTACATTTTTTAAATTTATTTTTATTGTAATATTTTGTACATATTGATAAAAACAATAAAAACCTTATGATTATGATTAGTTTTCATACAAATATTACCAAAATTCGGTAGGTAAGAATGACCGTGGTGATGAGACTTTCAGGCCAGGCATCATTATTTTGTCAAAGCGTGGGCTCAACCGACGACTAAAATTTTTAAGAAAAGCCCTGATAAACTTTTGATATTCTATAATAATCTATAATAATCTATAATCTAAGTTGCAAGGATATATTCATTTAAAGCTCTCAGATGTATGCCCACAAACCAACAAGTGTAGTTCGCGCTTACAAATGCTGAATGTGTACTTACAAATAAAATCCAAACCTCAAATGAACATAAGCCCCACAACTTTTGCCGACCTTCCCTGAAACAGGGGTGACATTGGCAAAGTGAACCATTTTTTACAGTATGGGTGGTCAGCCTCATACCAACCTATAAGTCAAGGAAAATATTGTAATGTAAAAAAGTTGAAACCTATTTATATCGACTCTATTTCTACGCAATACAAACATAATCGTGACTACGTGCATCTTTTATTGGTATATACTCAGTTCTCGAAGCGGATATCATCACAGATCGTATAAATTTTAAACCAAAATATTAAATTAACGCATCGTAATTAAAATATACCTTAAGTATGAAGAAATCTTCATATTTCATTGCATGCAATCAAGCCTCGATCACATGGAGACACTAGAGTTGCAGTAAACTTGGTCGTGGGCTTGGTCGAGGGGCTAAGGCGTACGGTCTAGAATTTTCGTTAATGAAACTCACGTAACAATCAAAACAAAAAAATAGAATAGTAGATAAGCCTATGGTAGATCATCTATGGGTAGAGCAAGTACTGCCACATCACCCCACTCCTGCAAAAGCTCCGCTCGCTGAAGATCCCAGAAAGGATCAAATTCAAGCTGGGTCTCACGGTACATAAAGCGCTGCATAGAGTGGCGCCAGAATACTTGCAGGAGCTGATAATACCGAGGAGTCTGAGTGAGAGTGGGCTCACTCTGCGATCTGTCGACAATGCTCTTACCTCAGTCAGTACACAATGCCGAAAAAGAAGCACAGTGTTCGGAGACTGCGCTTTCGCCGTTGCGGGACCGTCCACTTGGTACCAGCTGCCCCCAGAAGTGCGCACCAAGGAAGATATCGAGAGCTTTAAGAAGGGAATGAAGACCCATTTCTTCACCGCCGCGTCAAGCCTGAAAGCGCCCTTGCAGTGAATGCGCACTACAAAGGAGCTCCTGCCTACCATTAAGCAGAGAAAGCTAATGTACTTCGGTCACATTATGAGAAATGATAAGTACCGTCTCCTTCATCTTATCATTCAGGGTAAGATTGAGGGGAGAAGATCTCAGGGACGCCGAAGGACATCGTGGCTGAATAACCTACGACAGTGGTTCGGCAGAAGCACCAAGTCCCTAGCTATGATGATCGCCGATCTTCGTTACAAGTGGCACAAAAAGAAGAAGAAGTGACAGTAGCCACGAAACGGCGCTCTACAAATCATCATCAAACCAAACAAGCACTGGGAGGACGTGGCGGTTTGCATGATTTCTTCTAGATTCGCGTTGCATCGCCGTCTCGTCCCAGTCGCTTCACAGTTGCCTAGCTTTGGTCCACCTGTGATTTCGCAACATGGCTCGTCCTCCGACCGCTCCACATCTTGGTAGAGCGAGGTTTGTCAATAGCGGCGTCACGCGGCGACCTTGCGGGCAGGATTTGGGAAGTGCAGATCGCTCCATTATACAATAATGAGACCACTTTTAAATAGAACCAGAGCAGGCGTCCTCAAGCGCTTAAATTCAAACACTGAATGCAACGCAACTAAGCTACACATAAAGTGTAACTTCTTGCCGCGTTAACCCCAAAGGATTTCGCATGTGGCGAGAGGAAACATTTTATTTTTGAAGGTAAGGGTTTCTTGACTTATGTATAGGTTGGTATGCAGCTGACCAACCATGTTGTGAAAAATAATTCACTTCGTCCATGTCACCCCTGTTTCAGGGAAGGTCAGCCAGAGTTGCAGGGTGTATGTTAATTTGAGATTTGGGTATTTATGTTGTAAGTCCACTTGCAGCATGTTGAAGCGCGAATTTATACGTGTTTGTTTGTGGGCATGCATTTGATATGAGCTTTAAATGTTAAAATATCTTTGCAACATAGATTATAGATTATTATTATTATAGACCGAGCAAGCAAATCTTTCATTGAGATGAAAATATGAACAAGCAGAGACAACCGACCGGTCTGTAGTTCAGTGGTAGCACTTCCGACTCGTAAATGGAAGGTTGTGGGCTCAAATCCCAGCGGAGCACAAAAAATATACCATTTCTATTTTCAAATATGGTCTTCGCTGGATTGAAAAATTCATACAACCTTTACCAAAGACCTGTCATCAAAAAATTCCATCCAGCCTTACAGCAACTGGGTCTTGCTTGAGAATTGGCGCTTTGTAGCGACGACGACCAAGCTCGTAAAAAGGTCGATAGCTCAGTTGGTATAATGCTTGCATTTCATGCCGAGAGCCCTTCACAAGAAATGAGAACCAGCCCCCCCGGGAGCTGGGAAACTCCCACTTCAACTGAAAGTGGTTGGTGTGCTTTACCGTACCCTTACCCGTAAAAATAAAGAAGTCCCGAATCACCACATGCGACCCCTTCGGGGATAACGCAGGCGAGAAGTTACACTATACGGGTAGCTTAGTTGTGTTTTTTTTTAACTTGTTAAAAAAAAACTTTCAAATAAATATAATTAAGATTTTATTAAGAGTGAACCCGATATAAAACATAGCAATACTTTGAGATCCCTGCTCTAGATCTTGCTCTAATTTCCCGATGGCTTTGATGAAGTTTTATGCGCGTCGTGAGCAAATATATTGACACCTATTATTGTCTTGGGAAGGATGCACTGCATTATTGTAATGTGCTATGAAAGATACTCAGCGTTTTCATATCAGCGCCTCACGAATTCATTCTTAATAAAATATTAATTACTCCTTTCCAATCGACGACCTAGAACTAGTAAAAAAGTGGATATTAATGTAGTCATATACAACCAATATATTCTTATAATGATGTTTAAACTTAGGATCAACAAAAAACATCGTCAGATGGAGCAGGAAGAGGAGACGGTTCTGAAGGGACCATATCGACGGTTAAAAGGCAGTACCTACGTAAGTGACATAAACTAAATTGTCAAGAAGAGCAGTTTAAAGTTTGAGCATGCAGAAAAATGGCATACCTTTTTTATTTTTTATCATATCGTTAAAATCAAAACAGCTCTAAAATTTAAAAAAAAACGCATTTTTTGGCATTCCTATTAATGTGGTTTTACGATTTTTTATGTCACAAGCATCTTTAGGACAAAAAAGGCTAAAATCTTGTCGGTTAGGTACACCAAAACCATACTTTGAAAACCAATTTATTTGCTTGGGCATAAACAACACAAAAAAACATCGTAGAGCTATGGGAGTTAGCGCATTAGAAAGAGCGGAAGATTTCAAGTAGGTACGATAGCATTCATAACTCATTTTTGACCAAAATGTCTGTTGTGCCCTACTGCCTTTTAACCGTCGATATTAATGTAGTCAAATGAAATCATTAGATTATTATAATGATTATTAGACTTAGTATCAACAAAAGACAACGTCAGATGGAGCAGGAAGAGGAGACGGTTCTGGAGGGACCATGTAGACCGCATGAACAGCGGAAGGATAGCCCGAGTCGTGGCGCAGGAGATACCGGCCAGCGTCTACCAGGTCGCCCTCCCAAATTATGGAAGAACAGCTGGTCTTCTGCATCACAGGAAGGAGTTCCACAATAAACAGATCATAGATCTATAACAAGAGGAAAAATAAGTTTCAACTTTTATTTCTTATACCCGGTATTTTCAACGTTAGTTTGTGTGATTTTAAACTGATAAAACAATCTACCAATACGATTGACTTATGTGCGTTCTTATCATTCAGTATAAAGTTGTTATGCTAACGTTAAAAATACCGAGCCTTAGTTTGTCTAACTACATAAATAAACTACGCTTTATGTACTCGTCGAACAAACAAAAATATTAATTGAAAAAATTAACCAGCTTTATTAATAAAAGTGTACAATTCAAAATAAATTATTATTATCAAATAGTATTAAGGTAGGTGTGAGGCTGACCCCAAGCTGTCAAAACTTGGTTCGCTTTTGACAATGCCACCCCAATTTCAGGAGTTGCAAGGTTAATGTTCATGTGTTTTTTTTAAGTACACGAGCAGCATGTGTGAGCGTAAATTTACACGCGTCTGCTTGTGTGCATTCATTAAATATATCTTAGCCTTAAATGTCCATATATTTTTACAATTTAGATAATAAATTAAAGAGATTATAATATTATACAGCCAAGAAAAATAAACCCAATAAAATAAGGGTTTTCTTGAAGCTGAGTAGAATATCCTTAAGCGGAGCCTGTAACCGCCCAGGTGGCAGATAGGGGAAAGCTCACTAAATATAGAGGAGAAGGAGGTAAATAAAATACCTCTCGCGAACCAACTGGTAGTAGCGTCTGATCCTGAATGGGCGGCTGCAAACAGCCTCTGCAGCCCATGTTAGGGGCGGCTGATAACAACAACTCACCAACCCGTTTGGCAAGCGTGGTGTTTTATTGCCAACTCCCTTTCAAAACAATGTCGAATTTTAACACAAAATTACCCCAGGCGAGTATAGGTAACTGCTCACAATATCGCGCCGTTTACGCCACGTGCTTTAGGGATTCTGGGGGGGCAAAAAATCCATGAAAACCAAAAAAAAACATGAATCGCGGCCGGCCCGGTCGATAGCTCAGTTGGTAGAGTGCTTGCATTCCATGCCGTGAGCTCGGGTTCGAATCCCATCGAGAGTGTCAGAAATGATTTCCCGTTGCGGTGTTTATTTCAAACCCCAAAATAAAATACCGGCAAGGTTTACTCAGCCTTCACAAGAAATGAGTACCAGCCCCCTCGGGAGCTGGGAAACCCCCACTTCAACTGAAGTGGTTGGCGTAAGGCCGGCCCCCTTACCTGTAAAAATAAATTGGTTCAACTCGCCACATGCGACCCCTTCGGGGATAACGCGGCAAGAAGTTACACTATATGTGTAGCTTAGTTGCTTTTTTTGCGTTGTGGTTTGGTTTTTTTTTGCCAGTTGGTTTAAGGCTGGATGGACCTATGGTGAGGGTCTTAAGTAAAGGTAGACTATTTTTTCAAGAAACGCAGTGAACAAATTTAAAAAATGAAATATTTTTTCGTGCTCCGCCGGGATTCAACCCCTCTACCTTTCAATCACAAAGTGTTAACCACTAGACTACGTACCAATCAATACATGTAAATGATCTTCAGCAACACAAATAAAAATATCTGTATTCCGTTTTCCTAGCAACCCAGTTAAGTGACATCACAATTATGTTGTCTACAGAATTTGACTCGAGTCTGTTAGTTAAGGCATTAATTAATTAGTAAAACCATGCACCACCCATCTTTTAATTGAATCAACACAAACTAGTCCACGCAAAGTAACTATGCGTTCATCTTTTCACACACACACATCTCCTGCAGTCGGTCCACCATCCCCCCCACATATCTCTAGTGCAGAGATTCCTCTCGTCATTGTTTTGCAACGCAGCATCCTCGGCTGTATATATAAGGCCCGCGGTTTGATCCAGATCATCAAACAAGTCCATCATAGCAACCAGTCAACAGCTACCACGCAAACAAACAGACGGTCCTGCATTTCGGAATAATAGACTGTAAACAAATCAATGTGAGTTGATCGAACACACTATCTCTCTAACCAAGTTAATAATACATAGCTATCGAAAATATCTAAAAATAGAACGACCAGATGGGAAAAGTCCTATTCCTTAAAAATATTAAAGGCGGTTCAATCAGATTGTGTATCTAACCAACAAAATAACAATAAATACCTACCCATTAAATTTTTTCAAAAAAAGAACAGCTAAAGTGGGGAAAGGTTTAAGGTGGTTCAATCACATGGTGTCTCTAACCAACGAAATGATATTAGATACCTATCAAAATTATTGAAAAAAAGAACGACTAGATAGGATCTTTTAATGCGGTTAAATTATATTGTGTTTCTGATCAACTGAAATAATATTAGATACACATAAAAAAAAAATAAGAACAGCTAAAGTGTGAAAAGTTATTTTTTTAAGGTGGTTCAATCATATTTTGTTTCTAACCAACTAAATGATATTAGATACCTATCAAAACTAGTAAAAAAAAAAAACGTAGATTGGGAAAGTTATTTTTTAAGGTGGTTCAATCATATTGTGTTTCTAACCACTGAATGATATTACATACCTTTTTTTTTTTTAAATAACTAGATAATCGAAAATCGTTGATCGAGTTTGCTATGTTTCTAAATAATAATAAATACCTATCATGAAAAGTCGAAATATAACTGAATAACCTAACGAAAGCTCTTTTGTGAGCATTAAATTTGATCGAGTTAGCTGTCTAACCAACTTTTCTTAAATTATCTTAAAAATTATAGTTCTTTTTACTAAAATCTTTTATTAAAATAAAAAGACAGTGTTTGATTTTTTCATTTAAACTAATCAACTGGATCAAATTGCACAGGATCAAAGGCAGTTATCTAGGATTATTTCCGAAAGTATGATAAATGTACTGTGGAAATGATGAGAATGCAATTTCCTGTGTTTTCATACATTTATATATATTTCGAATAAAAACGTTTATTTTTCGTTTCAAATTCTATACGACTTAAATATGAATTAATTTAGTAACATTGTTAATATTATTAATTTACGACCGTTAAAAATATTAAAATGTATTTAATGTATCACAATAAACCTAAATCAGCCAATATTCGATTGCTGTGGGAAAATATTTGACATTGCAACACTGAATTTGGCGCGCGGAATTGCAACGCATTCCAAATTTTAAAAGTGTTCCATATTTGAATTCAAATTGACCATGCGTTGATGTCACTTTTGCGCGCTATGGACTCAAAAAGATTATTGCCGTCCATTTTGAACAATGGCGGCGTAATAAAAAAAATCTTATGAAATAAGTAAATCGTATGTGAGCAACAAACAAAAACAGTTGGTAGAACGCTTGCGTTCAAAATCAGAGGGTTAGGATTCAATTCTCAACGAAAGTGCAGATATAAATATTATTAGTAGGTATTCTTATACTAAGTTTCGCAATAAAAAACGCAGCTTACTGCAAATAAAGTGCAACTTTTTACCGCGTTATCCCCGATGGAGTTGCGAGTGGGATGTGGAACCTATTTATTTTTTCAGGTAAGGTCAAATAACTCTCAGTTTCTTCTCATTTCGTATGAAAGCCGTGGAAACCTTATCTTGAGTTAGAAAAAACTGGGAAAAAAGAAATGGGAAATTATTTATGAAGCCATAGGTGGGGATTGATCCCTATATCTCTGGAATGGAATTAAAGCATACTACCAACTAGTTATTATAGCTATTAGTCCGGTCGATAGCTCAGTTGGTAGAGTGCTTGCATTCCATGCCGTGAGCTCGGGTTCGAATCCCACCGAGGGTGTCAGAAATGATTTCCCGTTTTGGTGTTTATTTCAAACCCCAAAATAAAATACCGGCAAGGTTTACTCAGCCTTCACAAGATACGAGTACCAGCCCTCTCGGGAGCTGGGAAACCCCCACTTCAACTGAAGTGGTTGGCGTAAGGCCGACCCCCTTACCTGTAAAAATAAATAGGTTCAACTCGCCACATGCGACCCCTTCGGGAATAACGCGGCAAGAAGTTACACTATATGTGTAGCCTAGTTGCGTTTTTTGTGTTTTAAGTAAAGATTTTCATATAATTTTTCTGCTGTCAAAAAGATAAACCTAGCTTAAAATTCAAACGTTGCTAATCACAAAGCATTTAATCCGTAGCTTATCCATGGATCATGGTTATTTTTTGTTTCAAAAAATTAACTTTAGGCAGTGGTTGAGCCATGGATTTGATTGTTGTGAAAAACACCGAAATAGTTGAAATTTTGACACATGTATGGCTAACATCATCCCACGTTTTCACAGATGTTTTTTTTTATGAATGGATAAAACCTTGTGCGTCCCATATAAGCGCTAAAAATATTAAAATCATTGTTTCTGAATTAATTTTTAACAATTTTTGACATCTTGTTTTCCCAATAGATGTCAAATAAAAACAATGTATTTTTTTCGTAAATACTAAAATACTTATATAAAGATTGTAATGAGTCATAGAGAGCCATTTTTTGGAAAATTTTGGCTTCACGCTATTCCCCTTACCTGTGTAAATAAATATCTTTGAGTTTTTTTCAGCGATAAAAGCGATCAAAAGACGCAAACCGTCATTTTTAAATCTAATCTAAATCTAAGCTGCAAAGATATATATCATTTAAGATTCATATTAAACGCATTCCCACAAGCAGACATGTATAAGTTCGCGCTAACACATGCCGCATGTGGACCAACAATATAAAAACCCAATCTCAAATGAACATAAGCCCTGTAACTCTTGCCGACCTTCCCTGAAACAGGGGTGATATTGGCAAAGTGAACCATTTTTTACAGTATGGGTGGTCAGCCTCATACTTAGTTTTTGTTTGTCTTATCTCCGACAGAGGTAACTTCACATGAACAATGTTTGTATGTGTACTGGACCTATGAATGCCAAATATATATATTAAACTCAACTTTCACACTATCAAGTTTTAATTTTTTTTTGTTAACTCAGATTGTGTAGAATGTGATTCTTTAGACAATTTAATTAAAATTTTAATCAAATGCTAGAAGAGCCAAACAAGCACTTGAATGACGATATTATACGTGCAACTAACATTAAAAAACAGAGTCTTAAACGATAGAAAAACTATTTAAAGATCCATGATAAAAGTGTGATTTCAAAATTCGAATGTTTTTTTTTGCCAAACATAAAAAGTAACGGCTAGTAATTACTTGTTATTAAATTTCATTTGAATTTAGAACACTTTTGAATACTACAATAATTAAAACAAATTAAACAAGACTGCCCATCCTTTTCTCTCGTATTGGTTTCAAATGTATTTGCCAATGAAAGAAAGAGAAAGCATGCGTTTAACATCATCTAATTCATTGCAAAAGTTTATCTGGTTTAATTTGAAATTAGAACTTCATTGGAATCTCATATAACGAACTCCGCAAATAACGGATAACTTGCAGAACGAACAAAACAGATTGTGGAAGAACGTAAGAAATATTTCGCAAGACGATTATTCCATATTTGTATCAGCACAGACTTCCCTTGAACAGGTTAGGGAAATAGCGATTTTTTTTTTTGTTTTTCTAAGGACCCTAGTTCCCTCGACCATTAACGTCATTAAACCGAAAAATGATTTGTTGAAAACTTTTTTGTTCAAACTCGACTTTATCGCCGATCTTTAATCTCATTGAAGCAGTAAAATTTAAGATTTGCATTGAATACACGCCCACAAACAAACACTCGTGAATTCGCACTTACACATGCTGCATTTGTGTTAACACAATAGATCCAACCTCAAATGAACATACTCTATGCCGACCTTCTCTGAAACAGGGGTGAAATTGACAAATTTACACAATTTGAGTTGTCAGCCTCATACCAACTTATAAATCACGGAATTTTTACTCTATAATTTAATAAGAATACATTACAAATCATATATTTTGATTAACTTCCGTTATTTTTTCACTTTACGAATGTTTCACATAACGAGTAAGATTTGTGAACGAATAAGTTTCGTTATAGTAAATTTTGAACGAAACGTTTTTGGTTAAAAAAAGCTAAAAAGAGAGATGGAACGTTTTTTGTACTAAACGTCAGTCGAGATTAGTCATTGATTAATTATAGTTGCACGTCAAAGTTAGTGGCGTGCGATTAAAGTTACTTAGCACATAGCAATTAAAGTGATTAGGTGCTAATTAAATTTGCTTAAAATCCTCTCTGTGAATCGACTGATTGGTGTCAAAGATCACGCAGAACGTGTATGTGAAATTCCTGATTTTTTTATACAAAATTGATTCATGATTTCATTCAAATAAATTTACATTTAAAATCGATCAATTGAAAAATAATCTAAGTTGCTAGATTAAATGACCGTTTAAGATTCACACTTACAGCATATACAAATGAACAGGTGTATGTTTTCACTTGCACATGCTGTATGTGTATTTATAAAAGCAACCCAAAACTCAAATGAGCATAAGCTTAGACCAGTCCGTAGTCCAGTGGCAACACTTCGGACTCGTAAATGGAAGGTTGTGGATTCGGATCCCGGCGGAGCACAAAAAAAATTACCATTTATATTTCGAATGTGCTCTTCGCTGAGTTGAAAAATTTATAAACCTTTACCAAAGACCGTTCACTGAAAGGTCCATCCAACCTTACAGCAACTGGGTCTTGCTTGAGAATTGGCGCTTTCTACAGCGACGACCAAGCTCGCAGAGGGCTCTTGAGGTGTGATACACACAAAAACAGCGCTCAGCAAATAAATCATCCTAATATTATTATTATTAGCAAGTCTCTTGACGTAAAAATAAATAGGTTCCACACGCCATACGCAACCCCTTCGGGTATAACGCGGTAAAGATTTGCATTATATGCGCAGCTTAGTAGTTACGTTGCAAGTTTGACTGTTCTCTGCGTGGAAAAGTAAAGATTTTTTTCACAATGAAGGTGATCAACCTCTTAACAACCTATTTATCAAGAAAGACATATTTTTAATGAGAACATCATTTAAATTAACAAAGACTAAAATGTTGTGACCTCACACGGCCGAGCTACTCGGGCTACTAAAGACCCTAGTTTCATAGACGTGCGACGTTTTTCTGCGGAGAATTTTTTTAAAATTTGAATATCCGTACGGGAAAAGTTTCGATGGCATCATACAAAAATATGAATTCAATTTTATTCATTCAAAAACCATATTTTAACAAAATATTAAATTAAATTTCAAATGTGATAATAAAATTTAACAATTTGAATAATCAGATGGCATGTTTTGAATATTTACTATTTATTAAAACACATAAATAAATTTATTTCCAGCAATAAATTCATTCGCTATTTATTTTTAATAATACGTAGAACGATGTTCTAGATTGAAATTGCGAAATATAAATCGACTGGCAACATTATTTGCGCTCATTAAATAAATAAATGATATTATTTTTAAATTGCCATACCAAAAGGTTAAATGGCTAATCGTTAATTTTGTTCTCGATAATTATGACAATTAGGTATTTGTTTTTATTTTACAAATCTTAATTAATTGTTTCATTCAGAAACAAGCGTGTAACAATTTATAATTTTTCTCATTTGTGGAAATAAATAGATTTTGAAATTTATTTTGTAAATTTTTACCTTGTTTATCTATGATGTATCGTTTTCTACTTGATTCCACCTCAAAGGTAAAACTGATTAAGTGCTGATTCACTGATTTGAAAAATCGTGGATAAAACATTTTATTGGGAGTAACTTCTCATAGTAAGTGAACTCATTATAAGGAAGTGCTCATGAAAAACTTTTTATCTACCGGACTTTTACACTTTTCAAGTGTTTTCTCTCGTAGAAAATAGGAACAGAGGTTCATTTACCTGAGGAACCCATGTTAGCTTTATTTGTCACTGATTCAGTTTTACCTCCAAGGTATCGATATAAGCCTTTTTTTTCTTTATTTCTCTTTTCCTGAATGAGCAGGTTTTTATTTTTTGTGAAATTCTAATATAAATATACTTAAAAATTTAAGTGCTTGGGTAATATGCACATAAATATGCATTTTTGATTCGAACCATTGCTTTATGTACAGTCTCTTCAAACCTTTGGACCATTGGCAAAACTTATTCATACTAAAAAGTCTGGTATTTTCAACGTTTGCATAATATGCGACCTTAAACTGATACAAAAACTACACTTACGATTGACATAAGTGCGTCTTTTTCACTCAGTATAAAGTCGCTATGCTGACGTTGAAAATACTGGGCCTGAGAAGCAATGATATTTTCTAAAATAATCTTTCCAAAACAAACATATTTTATTTTGAAAATTATGACCAGTCTTTGGTCTAATGGGAACTACTATGGACTCGTAATCGGAAGGTCGAGGGTTTGATTTCCGATAGAACACAAACAAATCGCAATATATTATTTGGTGGGTTGAAAAAATCGTCTCCCCTTTTTCAATGACCGGTCTCCAAGGATCCAGCCAGCCTTGAAGCAACTGGGTTTTGTTTGCTAATTATTGCTTTCTATAGCAATAACCAAGCTTGCAAAGAGCTCTTGAGTTGTGATTCGCATAAAAAATAATACAAAAAAACATTTATTCACTCATTTTTATTCATGCGGTTGATTTAAAAACATGTATTTTTTTTTTATCACACATTTAAAAATCTAATAATAATTGTATCTTTTTCAGATTCTCCGTAGACAACCCTAACGAATTAGACAACAAAATGAAGGTAAGATGTTGTACGCCTTCAACCTTCAATCTAAGTTGCAAAGATGATGACGAAGTAACAACGTCGAAAGCACTCGAGATAGTTAAAACTCATCAGAGAAGAAAATTAATGTTTTATTTTAATTTTATTGATGAACTTGAATACATGAACTCTGAACATTCACCATATCTAATCTAATCTAATCTAATCTAATCTAAGCCATATCCTTCGTCCATATGACGTCTGTCTTGTCTTTAGCCCGGCTCACTAACATCAATTTTATTACTATCTCGCATTTCAGAAAGAGAAACTCGTAGTACGACTCTCATTCACCCCGTTGCAGTCGATCTGAAAACTATGAGAACTTGGTATTTTCATGACTCATTCTTTTGCCAAACTGCCCGTTTATGGAATGATCTATCAGCATCTGTGTTCCTTGCCCAATTTAATCCGTTTAAATTCAAAACCAACATTAATCGTCACTTCCTTGCAGCGCCTCATGACAAAAGCAAAAATTCAAGCAACACTTTTGCGGCACCCTTCCAGGGTGGCATAGACCCTCAAGACTATCAAGAATTGGGGAGCCTCCCGCACATTTCAAATATTGAGTCCATCATGTGTATATTGTTTTGTTTCAGTTCGTAGCCTGTTTACTCCTTGCCTTTGTGGCTCTCTGCCGGTCCGAGCCGCCTGTAAACCGCTACCTGCCCCCAAACCAAGGTGGCGGAGGCTCCTCATACAACAGAAACAGTGGTGGATCTGCCAGCGCGCCTTCTCAGCAATATGGAACTCCGAGCCAATCCTACAGCGCACCAAGCCAAAACTACGGAGCACCAAGCCAGTCTTATTCTGCCCCTAGCCAAAACTATGGAGCACCAAGCCAGTCGTATTCGGCACCAAGCCAAAACTATGGCGCACCAAGCCAATCTTATTCTGCTCCAAGCCAGAGCTACGGTGCACCAAGCTCTCTCTCTAGCACTTATGGAGCTCCAAGCGGTGGTGGACAGACCCAGGCTGTGTTTGGGTAAGATTTTCATTGTTAATCCCAAGATATTTTGTCAATGAGTTAACACTGTGTGCGCTAAATATGAAATGATTTGTCGTACGAAGCTAATTTAAGTAAAATATGTTATACGTGTTAAGTCTTATGCGAATTAATACGTGTCTGCTTGTGAAAATGGATATAATCTGAATACTCAATGTTACATATCTTTGTAACTTACATAAGATTAGATATACCCACTATATCTTGACTTAAACAACAAGTTCTTCAATGGTGATTACCATTTCTATTAAAAATGTTGATTTCTAAAAATCTGAGAGAGCAGACTTTACAAACAGACGACTCCCGACACATTGTTCTCATCAATTCTACCCACATAGTCTATCTTATCTACGTATCTTGTATTAAGCTCTCATTATACAGTTCCAGCTCATCATCCAGGCCTTCCCAGAACTACGGCGCCCCCAGCAAGCCCTCCCAGAGCTATGGCGCTCCCTCCAACCAATATCTGCCAGCCAACCAGGGCTATGGAGGAAACCAAGACGATCAGTACAATGTAAGGATTATGTTGCAACTATCCTATAACGTTGAGTTTTATCAATCAGTTTAAAAAACGACAGTCAATGTTATCTACAGATAATTAACTCAAGTTATGGTAAGGTTTATATACATATATAAATGGTATAATAACTCTATCACTTCTCTTAGATCTTGTATTCACATACTTTTCTTTCGTATACGTACACATCTTTATCTCGTATTCATATACTCTCAATCCCGATCCACATATCTTTTATTCGTGTATGTTTATTGATTTTTATCTTCGTATTCATTTAATGTCAATCTTGATTCATAGATTTCTTATTCACATACTTTTACCGAACTTTTATCTCGTATTTACATACTCTCAATCCCGGTTCATATACTTTTATTGGCCTTTATTTTAGTATTCATATACAGTCGAACTTGATTCATAGATTTGGTATTCACATACTTTTATTTATCTCGTATTCATATCCTCTCAATATCAGTTCAAAGATCTCGTACTCCTTTACTGATTTTAACAGCTATTTCACACTAGACGCATCCTATCCGGTTTTTCCATGTGTCTGAAACTTCTGGCACATTACTAACAGACTGTTTCTTCCTCTTCCAGGAGCCCGCCAACTACAACTTCGAGTACATGGTAAAGGACGAGCAGTCAGGCAACGACTTCGGCCACAAGGAGTCCAGACAGGGAGATCGCGCTGAGGGAGAGTACTATGTGCTCCTTCCCGACGGCAGGAAACAGGTAACAAAAAGACACAAACTACACTGCAAACTACGGCTGCACAAACTACAAGAATAGCATGTATCTTGTTTTTTGTAGACGACAGGTTTCCTTTATTAAAATGCACCCTTGTACAGTTAATAACAAGCTCAAAAGAACTCTTATGACGGGATCGTTTTAAAAGTATTTATTTAATTAAAACCAGATGTACCATGGTATTGTATCATGCCGCCATTCTGTTGGGGGGTGGCCAGTATATTTGTTAAAGTGTCTCCACTGTGAGATGTCTTTGCATCATCCTTTTAGTCTAAGAATTTCCCTGTCACAAGGTTTAAGCATATTTCTGCTCTCGTTCCTTGACTTATAGGTTGGTATGCGGCTGACCACCCATGCTGTAAAAATGGTTCACTTTGCCAATGTCACCCCTGTTTCAGGGAAGGACGGCAAGAGTTGCAGGGTGTATGTCCATTTGAGATTTGGTTTTTATGTTGTAGGTTCACATGAGGCATGTGCAAGCGCGGACTTGTACATGTCTGGTTGTTAGAATGCATGTAATTTGAATCTCCAATGTAACATATCTTTGCAACTTAGATTAGATTAGTTTCCTTTATTGCTCCAGTTTTTTTTTTTACAAGAGACTAAGTTGGCATGTAAACAATAACTCTTCACTGTCTTCGGTCATATAACTTTGAAAAATATCTCAACTACTCCTTCTTTTTCAGATCGTCAAGTACGAAGCTGACGAGAAGGGATACAGGCCCAAGATCTCCTACGAGGATGCTGGAGCCGGATATGGCAGAGGACCAGCCAACGGTGGATACTCTTCAGGACCCCAGGGACCTTATTAAACCCAAGAAAAACAGTCACAAACATCTAAAAAACAAAAGACTACATCATTTTTTCCAATTCTAAAATGAAAAATTATCTTTTGTTAAGTCTCTTAAAAATCGAGTAAATTTTCTTATTTACGAATAAAAAATATTTTTGTATTTTTTCGAGCCACTCTGTTCATTATCTAGTACAGTGTGTTTGAAAAAATATTTATTTTGAATATCTTCTTTTTACTTGATTTTCTAATCACGCATGGTTTAATTGTTCTGAAAAGTGCAATAATTGATTTTAGATTTAAGATACAATTCGGGTGCTATATTATTTTTTTAATTTTTTTTCTCTTTCAATACTTCTTCACTCTGTCATTTTGTTTTCATTTATTTTTACACTTTAGTAGATCGTTTCGTATTACGAAATGTTATTTTTTCTTCGTATTCTCTTTAACCATAATCTCATGTAAATATGATCTTAAAAACTCTATTTTACTACATATTTTTTGTTTAAAATTGTATACATTTTAATTGATCTCTTATGTATTTTTATACATTTCTTCTTCAGTTCTAACATGAGGCTGCCTTCACTTATTTATTATTTATAATTTTATGTGTGTATGTGTATTTATGAACCAGGTATTCAAATTATCATTACTTTGTGATAATCTTGTCTACTGAATTGACGACATGGCCATTCTTAACGGTTAACAATGATTCGTTTAGCATTTTAATTATTGTATTAAAATTGCTTATTTTGAAAGCTTTAAATGTATGTATGTAGCGAAACAGTAGTGGAAAATTCCATGCGATTTATTTATATTTTAAGAACATGAAAAAAAAAACACGGAACACACTGTATCTTTCTGTTTTGACAGTTAGGACTGTGTGGTCCAAATAAATACTCAAAATAAAAATTAATTAAAGTTACCAATATCGCATGGGGTTCTTTCAAATGTTTTTTACTATTATAGTTGATTAAGTGCCAGAAACAAATTCAAGATTTTCGCATGTGTAATAACGATGTCTTGATTTGTGAAAATAAATCAATAAGAACGCGGTACAAATGTAATATTTATTGTACAATAAAATAATCGATGTCATAACATCAAAATTAACTTTTTTGTTTTCTTTTCATTCCAAACGAATTATCTATAAATATACATTCATGTGTACAGACCTGCGTGGCTTAAAATGAACGTGGTGAAAATTGGAACCAACATCGCCATCTTGTAAAACGTCTTGTCTTGTCTTGTCTTGTATCCTGCCGCCATTCCTCTAGGGGTGGCTGGTACCTCCACACAAGTGCCTCCACTTGACGCTGTCCTTGCATACCTCTTTCATCTCATCCAATTTCATCACTCTTTTCATGCATGCTCTTCTCTTGTTTCCACTCCGTAAATTCCATTCATTCGCAATCTCACTTATCTGATCAATCCACTCTTTCCTAGGTCTTCCCCTTTCACGCTTACCTATTAAATTCCCTTTATACACTTTTTTTGTCAGTCGGTCTTCATTCATCCTTTCAATATGTCCAAACCATCGCATCACACTTCTTTGAACTTTCACTTTCACGCTTTCTTTTACTCCGCATTCATTCAGAACCCATTCGTTTCTCACTCTATCTTTCAGTGTTTTTCCTGTCATACTTCTCAAATGAGCCATTTCTACGGTGCATACCTTATCAACTTCTCTTTCATTCACCGTCAACGACTCGCTTCCATACATCAGGGTCGGCAACAACATACAATTGTGTACCACCATTTTCATTTCTTAGGGATTCTTTTATTCTTCGCAATTCTACCGAACGCTCCTATCACGCATCTTCCTTTGCTGGCACGCTTCTCTAAACGTCACTTTTAATAATTAAATATGATGTCAACCGAATTGCTAAAATTTAAGAAGTAATTTGTTGAAAGAAACCAAAATAATGCCCATTGATTTTAGGGGTTTGAAGGTCCCAACGTCATAAAAACGCCCTCCTTTAGCTGGCATCTAAATTCACCAGTATTCGTGTAGCACTGTATTATAAAATGAAATTAAAACATAACACAATTGTAGAACATTTCAATAATTTAAAAAGCAAAACAAAAAAATAAATCAAAATATAAAATCGCCTTTCATTTAAAATAATACAACAAATTAAAGATGTTTTGCAAGTAAAGTTACTAGTTTTAAAAAGAAAAATAAAAAACAGTGTTTTAAAATTTTGGAAAATATTTTATTTATTTTCAATAAAAAAAAACCATGGAAAGATTGGCTGCAGTATCATTTAAATATGTACATATTTTTCCTTTAAAAAAAATAAACTATAAAATCATACAATTTTTAAAAATGTGCATTAAAAACAAGTGAAATTCAGAAAACTTATATGTAATTAAAATAATATGAAAATATGTGAATATATTAGAATACGGGAAATCCTAAATAAATATTTAAAAAATGACGTAAAAAAACATATTACTTAATAAAGATAGGGTGTGTTAAAAAAACTGAGTATTTTTTTGCTAAATTTTTTTAACTTAGAAAATTCTGACGAGTTGTCCGAATTGGTTGTACATGTAGACTGGATCTGTGATTTGCTGGAGGGTGTTCACCCTGGAAAGAAAAAAAGGTGCATGTTAAAAACTTCATCATAATTTAAATTCTCGAATAACAAAAAAAAACCGTCTATACACATTCTTATTGTAAAAATATGCATAAAATTAAAAATAAATTGGAAGATACTTAGAGAGGTTTCAAATAACATTTTTAAAGTCTTCTACATTTTCTTGACTTAGAGGCTGGTATGAGGCTGACCACTTGTGGTTGTGGGTGTGCAATAAATATAATTATCAATACCCATATATCTTTGCGACTCAGATTCTAGATAGCTTTGTATGAGGCTGACCGATCGATAGCACAGTTGATAGAGTGCTTGCATTCTATGCCGAGAGCTCAGGTTAGAATCCCACCGAGGGTGTCAGAAATGATTTCCCGTTTCGGTGCTAATTTCAAACCCAAAATAAAATACCGGCAAGGTTTACTCAGCCTTCAGAGGAAATGAGTACCAGGCTCTTCGGAAGCTGGTACTCATTTCTTATGAACCTTTTCTTATGGCCCATTTCAACTAAAGTGATTGGCGTAAGGCCAGCCGCCTTACCTGTACAAAGAAGTAAGATCATTCGCCACATGCAAAACTTTCGGGGAGAACGCGGCAAGAGGTTATACTATATGTGTAGCTTAGTTGCGTTGCGGAACACCATACTCTAAAAATTGGTTTATTTTTGTCAATTTTCCGTCACCGTCGGCAAGAGTTTCGGGGTTTATGTTCATTCAAATTTTTATTTTGTTTATACACATGCAGCATGTGTAAGCGCGAACTAATGTTCATATTTTTTTGCGTCTTATTTTCCAGATAATTATAAATATTCTCAAACAACCAGGATTATAAACAGATTTATACATATTTTTCAGAGTCTTATGATCAATTGACTTGAAGACCTTCTCAAATTCCAGATGGACGTGGTCTGCTTACCTGAGTTTTGCGGGAGCAGATCTCCTGGAATCAGTCAGCCTCTGGGGTCTTCCTCTCAGTTGGACGTAGCGTCCAGTGGCCACAGCATTGGAGACAGCCACTCCTGAATCACCTTCAGAGTCTACATCATTGGCTTCGGGGGCATCCTGGAAAGTAAGCCAAAGGTAAGTATTTAAAATTTTCACTCACCTTCCATGCCCTAACATTTCTAATCTTTTACAATTATTGGTATGCTTTATATGTGTTTGCCAGGGTGAGAAGTCTCGAGATATTTACCGATCACACAGGTAGATTGTGTGATAAATAGGTTTTTTTTTAAAGATTAAATATGTCTAATGTAGAAATATTGTCTTGGAAGTTTTATTGTTGTAACAGGACTCAATCAAATCAGTTACAACTTACAACAAAACCTCTTTTTCTTCTTATATTAGATATTTCCATAACAGATAAAAAGCGATAAAACATGGTACTGCGTGAACAACTGATCTCGCTGTTGTGTAATTCCGTGCGGCCATGTTTTATATCGTTCTATCTACCCGTATGATCGGTAGAACTAGAATAGAACGGCAATAATTCAACAGTTCGTGCTTCTTACTTGTAGAAGACACACGCCTTCTGAAGACGTCGGATATGACTCTGAAGAAACTTAGAGAGAGTTGTTCTTCTCTTTCCACGATCAGTAACATCCGTTTTTGTTTTCATTCAAAAAAATCGGTAAAATTGTTGAGAAATTTCACTCAGTGCCGGGTTTAAATTTCGCCATTTCGCTATCACGAGCAAAAGAGACGGATTCATTGAAAGAAGGAAAGTGCTAGAGAAACAGATGCGAGATGAATTCATGATGGTTGTATTGTTTGCGTGCTGGCACAGTTTGTAGATAACAAGAATAATAGAGTGACAAAGACTCTAGATATTGTGATTGTGTATCTTATTTATTTTTTAAAGTCTATTCTTGCTCGCTTAAAAACTTCCACCAAGAGTGCTTGCAAGGCAAAGACCCCCTGGTGCTCTTTATTTTACTGGCTCTTTGTCATCATCTAATTCATCAATGGCATTACTTCATTCTATTGTTAGTCTACATCAGAAAGATCTTTCTGTGGCAAATCGTGTGGCTAATCCACATTAGTCTCTGGCTCAGGAATGAAATATGTCCAAATACGGAACCAGTAAGGTTGCGTAGTGTGCTATGTTTATATATTGTCATCACCTAAATCTTTAACGACATCACCTCATTCTGCGGTTGTTCCACATAAGAAAGTTCCTTCTGCAACAGATTCTTTAGCTGGTTCACGTCAGTGTCTGGTTGTAAAACTCCCTACTGGTTGTGTATTGTGCCAAATTCATATTCATTCACCAAAATTTAAACGGCATTACCTCATTCTGTGGCTGGTCCACATCAGAAAGGTCTTCCTGCGGCAGATCCTCTGGCTGGTCTACATCAGTCTCAGGCTGAGGAGTCACTTGCTCTGGAGTGCCGTACTCATTCTGTGGGGTTCCATATTCGTTGGCTGGTGGGCCGTAGTTGGGCTGAGCGGGGGCACCATAGCTGTCCAGAGCTTCCTGACGTTGGCTGGTCAATCTGAAAAACAAAAAAAACCCATCAGAACTCAAATACGCAACTAATCTACACATATAGCGTAACTTCTTTCCTGCGCAACCCCCGAAGAGATCGCATGTGGCATTTCGGGACCTATTGATTTTTACAGTCAAGGGTTTCCCAGCTCCCGAGGGTGTTGGTTCTCATTTCTCGTGAAGGCTAAGTACACCTTTCCGGTATTTATTTTGGGTTTGAAGTAAACACCGAAACAATAAATCATTTCTGACACCCTCGGTGGGGATCAAACCCTTGGACTCTTAAGCAAGACCCAATTGCTGTATTGCGGGATGGACTTTTGGTGACCGGTTTTTGGTAAAGGTTTATGAATATTTCAACCCCGTGAAGAGCATATTTGAAAATATAAATGGTATTTTTTATGCCCCACCGAGATTCAAACCCACAATCTTTTATTTACGAGTCTTAAGTGTTACCACCGGACTACGGAAAACGACTATTTTTTTTTTGATATTTCAATACCAACAGCTCAATCAGCTGAAGTACTGAATAAGAGTTTTAGGCTTATACGGCCGGCTGGCGTGATGTTTTCCGAGATCTGTTGCCGTGGTCTGTGGGAGCTCGAGCTTCCGGACATTTCAATGAATGCCCAGACCATCTATTGGACTTTGATAAGGAGGAAAAGGTCGTCCTACTGGACCAGAAAAATGGAGACCGAAGCCAAGAACCCCAGGGCGCTGTGGAAGTCGATGAGCTTTGTCCTGGGAAAAAGTTCTACTCAGCATCCGGAGCTTCCTGCAAGTGAATTCTCTCGTCACTTTTCAGAGAAGTTACGAAGAATAAGAGAATCCAGTGCAGCGACCATTTTTAATCCCCCAGAGTCAAACAATTGTTGCAATGTTATTTTTTCATTTAAGCCTGTCTTGTTGAATGATGTTGTTAAGCTTGTACTCACATGTCCAAACAAGCAATGTAAACTAGATCCAATTCCAACATGGCTGGTCAAAAGATGCTTAAGTGAGGTGGCACCTATTCTGTCAGCATTGGTCAACAAGTCTCTCACTACAGAGTGTATTTTTCCCACGGAACTTAAAAAATCAATTGTTACACCAATTCTCAAAAAATCAAGCCTTCCAGCTGATTCTGTGGAAAATTATAGACCTGTGTCGTCCGTTCCTTTTATATCGAAAATTATTGAGAAGGCCGTTGTTTGGCAACTCACTCAGCACATGGAGCGAGGCGGATATCTGTCTAAGTTTCAGTCAGCATATAGAAAAGCTCATTCCACTGAGACTGCCTTACTTCGCATTGTGAATGATGTGATAGCTGCGGTTGGGGACGGTGCTCTTGCCATGGTGGCAGTACTTGACATGAGCGCTGCCTTCGACACTGTTGATCACAGTATACTCATCACTAAGCTTGATAGGTTGTACGGAGTCCGAGGAGGAGTATCTAAATTGCTATCTTCATATCTGAAAGGCAGATGTCAGACTGTGGATGTTGATGGTGAGTCATCAGGTATGCCCATGGACTGTGGTGTGCCTCAGGGATCTGTGCTCGGGCCTTTACTTTTTACCCTGTACACAAATGATCTTGAGAGCACTGTACTGATGAACGGCACCAGCTACTATTCTTATGCTGATGATATTCTACTTTGTCGTTTCTGTCAGCCATCTATGACAGATGCCTGTAGTCTTGAGATGGTCCGGTGCATTGAAGTGGTGGCTGAGTGGATGGCAAGGTGTCGCCTTAGAATGAATCCAGACAAGACAGAATTCATCTGGATGTCGTCTCCTGGTAGGAAACACTTGCTTGGCTCTTCACCAATTAAAGTAATGGGCCTGGATGTATATCCATCTAGCTCAATTAAGTTTCTTGGGGTCCATCTTGACAACACTCTCTCCATGAGTACGCAAATAAGCTCGACTGTGAGCTCCTGTTTTTTTCACCTGAGGCAGTTGAGATGGGTCAGAAACTGTTTGACATCCGAAGCTGCTAAGATTCTCATTGCGTCCTTTGTTGTGTCGAGACTGGATTATTGCAATGGTCTGTTCTGGGGTCTTCCAAGGTTTCAGCAGTCTAGACTGCAGTCCGTCTTTAATGCTGCAGCCAAATTACTTTTAGGAGGACGAAAAACTGACCATGTCTCTCCTCTGTTGCGGCGCCTTCATTGGCTGCGAGTCCCAGAGAGGATTGAGTACAAAATATGTGTTTCTGTTTTTAATGCCCTCAGAGGAGTTGCCCCATCGTACTTGTGTGAATTGTGCAGAGTCGACCAGATAGGTGGAAAACGATGCACTCTTCGTTCTGCACAGAGTGACGCCGTAAACAGGCTTCAACTGCCTCTTCGACGGAACAGAACTGGTTTCGGAGACAGGGCTTTTAGTTCGGCTGGTCCATCCTGCTGGAATAGTCTACCTCTGGAGTTGAGAACAGAGACCAGTGTTGGCAGTTTCAGGAAGTTGCTTAAGACACATTTGTTTAACAGAAGCTTCAACACATAAAAGCGCCCTTGGGGTGGCTAGTGCCACTAAACGGCGCTGTATACAAATTGTCCAATTATTATTATTATTTATTCACCCATTGTAGAAATGGAGCTTCCGGACGTTCCACCCATCTTAGAAATGGGCGAAACGTCCGGAAGCTCCAGCTTTCACAGGCCACGGTAACAGATCCCGGAAAACATCACTCCAGCAGCTGAAGCACTGTTTGAGGTGCTTGCAAGAAAAGTGCTTCACCAGATGTGTGGTCCAGTAAAAGAAGGAGTAAAGTGACGTATAAAGCGGATAAATGACCTGTCCAGGACAAACCAAACATCTAGTATATATTATATGATAAGACAAAAGGGATAAAAAGTTGCTTCTTCTGGCTATAAAATAATGATAGCTACTAGAATGTGCTTGTTAAGTATTCCTCTCCGGGTGTATTATCACTCAAGAAAGAAAATTCTTGAGATATTAATGATTACCAAGTTTTGAGTTAAAAGGCTCAAAAGATTTCTTCATTCTTCTGTAACTAACTTTTACATTCTGAAAGAAAATACATACCTCTGGTTGAAGGCAGGTCTAGCTTGAAGGTTTTGTCTGGCACCAAAGTTCTGGACTGGAGCAAATTGCTGTTGGAAAGCAACCGGAGCTCTTGCTTTAGTTCCAAATTGTTGGGTCTGAATCCTAGCTGGCACCACATTGTTGGTAGACTGTTTGTACTGTCTTTGGGCAGGTCTTTGGGCAGCAAATTGTTGAGTATTGGGATTAACAGCACCGAACTGTTGAGCGTTTCCAAACTGCTGCTGACGAGCGAATTGCTGCTGGGAGAACTGTTGCTGACTGAAGAATTGCTGGTTCACTTTGGAGGTCTGGATCCTGGCTGGTTTCTGTTGATTCCTCGCTGGCACGCGAATCCTCTGACCTCTGTTTTGTTGGATGTCGTTTTCTGGCAGGTTGCGGAATTCTTTGGCTGGTTCAGTTCCAGGCAAACCTACAACATAATGTCATCAGATTAGTAAACTTACAAAAATGGATTATAATCATCTGTACAAAATCTTCGGAATGACGAACGTTACTAAGGAAATACAAATCTAAAATAATCTTGAGAATATTACATATTATTACGATTAACGGGTTCAATTTAATAAAAACTTCGGTATTTATTTCAAACAATTTATTTTAAGATTCCGTCTACATTTGGAGTGGCTTTTCAACTGTTCAGCTCGACGGCTTTGATTAAAGTCTCCCTTCGAAGCATCTCGATCTCTATTTATAGGTGTTAAAGGATTATCCCGGCAGGCTCTCATTAATTGTGAAAGCTGACTAAGCATTGCCTGTATTTCATTTTGGGCTTGAAGTAAACACTGAAATGGGAAATCATTTCTTGTATCCTCGATAGGATTCGCACCAGATTTCTCGCCATGGATTTCAAGCACTTTACCAACTGAGCTATCGACCGGAACAAACCGGAAAGCATTGGTTCTATTTGAAAATGTTCTTACCTTGCACTGTGAGTTCATCATCAACAGCATCAGTGGTGGACTGATCATCAGGAGGTCCGTACTCTTGGAATGGAGTTGTGGCGTCAGTTGTGCCGATCTCTCCCTGGTACTGGATCTCTTGCTCTGAGATGTCCACGTTGTCACCACCGTCCTCTCCTTGATCTGTCTCCACCTGGTCTGGTCCACCGTATTCAGTGTCGGGCTGCTAGAAAATAAATTGAAAGGTTTCACTTTGACCGTTTTTAGGCTGAATCTTTTGGAGTCATCTAAAACCATTGAGTTATTGTCGAATTTATTGCATTTGGCGAGTAAAACCAATGGCAATATAAACTTATAAGTAAAAGGTTTCCGAAGAAAAAGAGAGAGCTTATGCGCTAAAACCACGCTCTACGAATGCGGATCCCAACAGTCCATGGATCATCTTCGGATCTGTCCGGCCTGCCCAACAAGCTGCTCACTGGCCGACCTAATGGAGGGTGATGATGGAGCGGTGGAGGTTGCTTGAACTGGGCCAAAAAAGTGTAGCGTGTGATTCGACGAAGAAGATTATGAAAGAATTTAAAGACCCACCTTGACTGATAGGTTGGTATGAGGCTAACCCCCTGTGCTGTAAAAATTGGTTCACTTTTGCCAATACCACCCCGTTTCAGGGAAAGGCGACAGGAGTTGTAAGGTTTATGTTCATGTGAGTTTTTTTTATTTGTATGCACACATGCAGAATGTGTAGGCGCGAACTTGCATGTGCCTGTTTGTGAGCATGCCTTTAATATGAGCCCTAAAATGTTAACATATACTTGCAGCTTAGGTTGTAGATTACAGACTTGTTCTTTGGGATGACCAAGAGTCATGACAACGCGACATAATTCTAAATTTCAATATTGTCATTATTTTTGTGACTGCATCGGTCTAGTTCTTTAAAAAATGCATGCCAAACAATAACTTGCAACAAATTGTTTTGCCACAAATGGGGCAAGGATAATGTTGAAACAAAGCAAATCCATAATGTGACAACACTCAATAAAACAGACTGTCTCCAATTGTTTCGGCGGCATGTTGGGCAACACTACAATGGGTTTACTCGCGTCGATAGAAAAACAAATCCAGAGAAGCGACATTGCAACTTTAATTAGTATTCAGAGCCAACAAAGGTTGACGTTTGAGCAATGTGTTTGCACTCTTTGCGGCTTCTTCAATATTTGAATACAAAGAAAAGAATGGCTTGATCAAATAAGTGAAATTTAAAAAAAATGAGAGTGACAAAAACCTTAGAGAATATCCCACGCAGATACAAGGTAATTTTGCACTTCAATTGTTTATTAAATAAGGCACAAATGAAGAAAATATTTCAATTTAAACAAAGTAACATAGCAAGGCAACGCAACTAAGCTACACATATAATGTAACGTCTTGCCGCGTTCTCCCCGAATAGGTCGTATGTGGCAAGTGAACCTATTTATTTGTACAATTAAGAGGGCTGAGCTTACGAAAACCACTTCATTTTAAGTGAAGGCTTTCCAGCTCCCGAGGGAACTGGTACTCGTTTATTGTGAAGCCTGAGTAAAGCTTGCCGGTACTTTTATGCAACGAAACGGGAAATTATTTCTGACACCCTGGATGGGATTCGAACCCGAGCTCACGGCTAGAATGCAAGCACTTTAGCAACTGACCTGAATCTCTCAAAAGTTACATCGAATAAAAGGTTTTATCCTCGATTTCGCAAATCAGTGAATCTGCACTTATATTCAATTTTACTTTTAAGGTGGCAAAATCATTCTCATTTAAAATTTCCTCGTTTTTTTTTACTTCAACACTATGGTAATTTCTGTATTTGAATTGACATAGACAAAATTGTGACCCCACATAGCCGTGCTGCTAGCGAAAAGACACATAAATATTTTGTTGCTTAAAACCCCAGTTCCGTACACATATTCGCTGCCTTAGTTCTTGTTTACCGAATACGCCATTGAGAAAATTTTACATGAACAATGTTTGCATGTGTACTGGACCAATGTGTCTTATGAAAACAAGAAATTTATTTAAAAAATATTTAAAAGAACTCTCACATTATCGAGTTTTACGGTTTTTCTTAGCTCAGATTGTGTAGAATTTGATTCATAAGACAACTGCATGACAAAGTCATATTTGACAAGATTGGCGTATACGGTAAACAAGAACTGGGGGAGCGATATGACGGTTGTCTCCAGAAAAAGTTATATATTCAAATTTGTAACAATCTATTTTTGAATTTAAAAGATCGAACGCAAGGAACCAAAATGGCGGTCCCAAAACACATGTTGGTATTTGAGCTGTCATGTCAACCATACAAATGTGACATAATTTGTCATACGTCTCATTTGAAATGCATCGCACGTACGATCGACAGGTCGGTCACTATTTGAAAAATTTACTCTTGAAACTAAAATAAATAAATTACGTAAATTTACACTCATGCAATTAGTTAAACGACTCAATAGAATGCTGCGCTTGTAAGCGCAACTAAGCTGCACATATAGTGCAACTTTTTAATGCGTGTGGAATTTATAATTTTTACTTGTTAGGGGCCGGCCATACGCTATCTACTAGGATTTTCACAGATTGCTTGGTTGGTTCTCATTTAATGTGAAGGCTGAGTAAGCCTTGCAAATATTTAAGTATATAATCTTTAACCTATAATTTAAGTTGCAAAGATATACCTGATGTACACGTAATATTCATATATTACGTGTACATCAGGTACACATGCCGCTTGTGGACTTACAACATAAGAACCCAATCTCAAATAAACATAAGCCCTGCAACTCTTGCTGACCTTCCCTGAAACAGGGGTGGCATTGGCAAAGTGAACCATTTTTTACAGTATGGTTGGTCGGCCTCCTCCGAACCTATAAGTCAAGGAGCCAGGATTGAAATAAACATCGAAACGGAAAATCATCCCTTATACCCTTAGTGGGGATCGAACCATATGTGGCATGGAATGCAAGATTCTATCAACAAATCACGTTGATTCATTTGTCTAAAATTAAGTTTTAATTGATTATTTTAGGTAAAAAAGAGTCAATACTGCCTTAGAGCAAAAACGCAACTAAGCTACACAATAGTGTAATCCTTGCCTGCGTTGCCCCGAAGGGGTCGCATGTAGCGCTTCGGGACCTATTTATTTTTACAGGCAAGGGGGCCAGCCTCACACCAACCACTTTCAGTTGAAGTGGGGGTTTCCCAGCTCCCGGAGGGCTGGTTCTCATTTCTTGTGAAGGCTGAGTAAACCTTTTTGAGATCGAACCCTTGCTCTCGGCATGGAATGCAAGCATTCTACCAATTGAACTATCGACCTTTTTACGAGCTTGATCATCGTCGCTACAAAGCGCGAATTCTCAAGCAAGATCCAGTTGCTGTAAGGCTGGATGGGCCTTTGGTGACCGGTCATTGGTAAGGTTTTATGAATTTTTCAACCCAGCGAATAGCAAATTTGAAAATATAAATGGTATATTTTTTGTGCTCCGCCGGGAATCGAACCCACAACCTTCCATTCAGAGTTCGAAGTGTTACCACTGAGCTACGGACCGGTCAAATGGGTCTTTCTTGAGAATTGATTTATTCTATAGCGACGACCAAGCTCGCAAAGCGTGTGATTCACACAAAAACAGAGCTCATCAAATAAATCATCCAAATATTATTTTATTAAGATGGTACAGCAAGGACTTGTCACATCTCATGTAAAAAAATGATGAATCATTTTAAGAGTTAATCTTGGATTACATGTGAACGTAAGAGAGCCTTAAATACGTCGTCTTGTATTAATAAAAACATACATCACGAGGTGACAAAATCGTTGCCTTGACTTTTTTTTGTCACCTTGTTTTTTATTATATGATGAAAATTTCAATTTTCCTAATAAAGGAGTTACCATAAATTATAAATGACTTGCAAAAAGTTTTGGAGATTTTTCATTCGAAAATTGTTGTCCTTTTGGGGTCCGTACATTTAAAAAAAGCCCTCGGCTATGTGACGTCATCCATGGTTTATAAAAAATGGATTCCTGATAATCTAGTGTAATTATTTTGTCACCTTGTTTTTTGTTATGTATAAAAAAATCAAATTTTCCTAGTAAAGGATTAATGAAAATTTGTAAATAACTTACACACTATTTTGGATTTTTTTCATTCGAAGATACTTTTTCTTTTGGTTTCCGCACTTTGAAAATATCCCTTGGCTATTTGACGTCAGCCATGGTCAATTAAAAAGTGTAGTCCTGATAATCCAGGGTATTTTGTTTTTTGTTTTTAAGGATTATGGAATATATACCGGATTATACGGGAGCCAATTGTAATAAATTCAGTACGTACGTTTTAGTGTTTTTTCAATCTTATCTAATCTAAATCTAAGTAGCAAAGATTTGTATCATTTGAGATTCATATTAAATGCATTCCCACAAGCAGACACGCATAATTTCGCGCTCACACCTGCCGCATGTGGACCTACAATATAAAAAACCCAATCTAAAATGAACATAAACCCTACAACTCTTGTTGACCTTCCCTGAAACAGGGGTGACATTGGCAAAGTGAACCATTTTTTACAGTATGAGTGGTCCGCCTCATACCAACCTAAAAGTCAATAAGTCATTGTTCATTATTATTTCAATTTTAATACTTCTTGGACTTAGTGACTGAGTTGATAGCAAAAAAAACGCAACTAAGCTACACATATAGTGTAGCTTTTTGCCTTCGTTATCCACGAAGTGATCGCATGTGGGGTTTGGGACATATGTATTTATTTTTATTCTGGTAAATAAAGCAAATTTTTGTAAATTTTATTCCTCTTGACGCAGATTATTTTCCTTCATTTAAATACTTTTATTGCAGTCATCGTAGATTTTTTTGCTGTATTGCAGTTACGCAAAAAATAGCGCACAGAGGATATGATTACTGGGAATCCGCTTTTTACCTTTTTCTCGGTCCTGGGGGGTAGTTCAAACGCAGGACCCTTGGGTCTCCATCCACTGGGCGCGTATGGTGCTGCCGGAGCTTCCGCCATGGCGGCCACCAAACCAAGAGTCATCAGGAGGCATACTGACATAACCTGGAAACAGAAAAAAAAAGTTTTAAATTATTGTTAGAGTAAAATAGTAGTTGCAGATGGTAGTAGCTACGATATATAGAAATAAAATCTAATCTAAGTTGCAACGATATATAAACATTCAAAATGCATGCCCACAAACAGACACGTGTAAGTTCTCGCATACAAATGCTGAATGTGTACTTTCACAAATTAAAACTAAACCTCAAATGAACATAACAGAGGGGTGACATTGGCAAAGTGAAGCATTTATACAGTATGGCTGGTTAGCCTCATGATATATTTACCTACAAATTATAAAATAGAGATACTAAGCGTACTGTTATTGGAGAATTGACATTGTTTTTGACGTTTCGATGGCGTTGTAGGCGCCAGCAAAATGCAGGGATTTATAAAGTTCTCCCATAACAGTTCGTGTAATATCTAAAAAGTATTTCTTTTTTAATACATAATGTAAAAATAAAACACAAAGTTTTTCTTCACGAATTGAATTATTTCCTCGAGCGCTTTCGATGTTATCACATCATTATCAAGAGTCCTGTTGTCCTCGTGCGTTATTGTATTTTTTGAAGTGACTGAAGTGCGATTCATGTAACTACTGACCGGGTAAATGGAAGGTTGTGGGTTCGAATCCCGGCGGAGCACAAAAGATATATCATTTATATTTTCAAATTTGCTCTTCGCTGGGTTGACAAAAATTCATAAACCTTTACCAAAGACCGGTTACTAAAGGTCCATCAAGCCTTAGAGCAACTGGGTCTTGCTTGAAAATTGGTGTTTTATACAGCGACGACCAAGCTCGCAGAGGGCTCTTGAGGTGTGATACACATAAAAACAGCGCTCACCAAATAAATCAACCTAATATTAATATTATTACTACTTTTAATTGGTTTATCTTTATCTTAAAGTAGCATTAATCGCCTTTGAAACAAACTAAAATAATCTATGAAAACACTTTTGTATACATTGAACCACCCTCGTTTTCATGTTGTTTAATATTTTTTAAAGATATCAACTAAATATTAAAAATGTCATTGATCAATTATCTAATGAGGAATCTTCAAAGAAATATTAATAATATTATAACATTTTTACGTTTTGTACAAGTGTAAACTGTATATTAATAACCAACAAAAAATCTGCGTAAATTTCATCACCTGTGAAGGAGACAAACATTTTTTTATCGCGCTAAATTTTGTAACAAAAATAATCACCATAATCTAAGTTGCAAGAAAATATGAAGATTTAACACGTGTAAATTCACGCTCACACACGCTGCATGTGTACTTGTAAAATAAATACCCACACCTTAAATGAACATACACCCTGCAACTCTTGGTGCATTTCATTGAAACAAAAGTTAAATCTAATCTAATCTAATCTAATCTAAGTTGCAAAGATATGTTACATTGGAGATTCACATTACATGCATTCTCACAACCAGACATGTACAAGTTTGCGCTTGCACATGCCTCATGTCAGCCTACAACATAAAAACCAAATCTCAAATGAACATACACCCTGCAACTCTTGCCGTCCTTCTCTGAAACAGGGGTGACATTGGCAAAGTGAACCATTTTCTACAGCATGGGTGGTCAGCCGCATACCAACCTATAAGTCAAGGAACAAAAAATCGTCAAAAGTAAACAGTTTTTTTTTATTGTACGGGTGATCAGCCTCATCCCAACTTATAAGTCATGAATTTTCCTTTAAAATTGTTAAACTGCAAGTGAAACAAGCGTTCACTCTGAAAAGAAAATTTTGCAAATTTTACATTGCAACGAAATTTGCTACTTATGTGTATTAAATTTGTAATAGATTTCAACGGTAGGTAATGCACGAATCGCCATATGTACAAACGCTTAAATCTAACGGTGCTATTCTTAGACATTTTAGTCGTCGGTTGAGCCCACGCTTTGACAAACAAATGGCTGTCCGTCTGAAAGTTTCATCACCACGGTCATTCTTACCTACCGAATTTTGCAATATATGTATGAAAACAAATCAGCTGTTCACTTACGGCCATCTTGGATTTACAGTTCTTCATACAAATGCATCATTTGTTTGTCAAAGCGTGGGCTCAACCGACGACTAAAATGTCTTGTTTCATGTCAATGTTTCAGATTATTCACTTTCAGCACGAATGTACACGAAATGCTTGTGAGCTTGCATTAAATATTAATCTAAAATATTATTTGATTTTTGCCACTTAGATTAAAGATTGTAGACTTGACTTATAGGTTGGTATGAGGCTGACTAATGCGACCTCTGTTTCGGCACGGGTAGTACAAGTTTGTGAAGGAACATTTTATTTAATCTAATCTTATCTAAGTTGCAAAACATAAGTTCTATTAGAGATTCACATTATATGCATCACAAAACAGACATGTTTAAGTTCGCGCTTAAAAACATGCCGCATGTAGTCCTACAAAATAAAAACCCGAATCTCAAATGAACATGCACCCTGCAACTCCTGCTGACCTTCCCTGAAACAGTAGTGACATTGGCAAAGTGAACCATTTTCTACAGTAAGGGTGGTCAGCCTCATATCAACCTATACGCCAAGGAATACAAGCAATTAATTACATCCAGTTATTCAAACAAACAAACACTAGAAAATCTACAAAACATCTATAAAATTTAAAATTGATTCTTGACCTTAGCCGCCTACATTACAGATCATACATTACAGATGATATTAAGTACATTACAATTGATTCTTGATTTTGATCCATCTACATTACAGATCATACATTACAGAATTATAATTGTTAAATTAACCTACCCTCATCTTGGAATCCACAAAAAATACACTCGGAGATCTACTGAAGAAACTGAAACTACTGTGCAACTGAAATCTGTGTTGATTTTCAGCTATCGACAGACTACCTGTGACTGATGGCTTGTCCACGCGACACAGAGCTTATATACCACAGCGGCAAGTGTGTGCTCGGAAAGATAATTCTCTGTTCGGATCGCCTACCTCAATATTGACTTTAATCAACCAAGGACAGATTGTAAAATTAATTCTTTATTTTCTTTAAATGTGAAGTGGACACCTGATTTTACTCTGGCAATTAAAAAGTGGTGTAATTATGTGAACGTGTCAAAGAGATGCTGGGAATCAAGGTTCAGTAAACCCTACTAGATAGAAAACAAAACACTGAAAAATAATTAAGTGCAGTCTAATCTAATCTAAGTTGCAGAGATATGTCACATTAAGGAGTTCTTGGACCGGTCCGTAGTCCAGTGGCAACACCTCGGACTCGTAAATGGAAGGTTGTGGATTCGAATCCCGGCGGAGCACAAAAAATATACCATTTATATTTCCAAATGTGCTCTTCGCTGGGTTGGAAAATTCATAAAACCTATACCAAAAGACCGGTCACTGAAAGGTCCATCCAACCTTACAACAACTGGGTCTTGCTTGAGAATTGGCGCTTTCTACAGTGACGACCAAGCTCGCAGAGGGCTCTTGAGGTGTGATACACTCTTAAATTCATTTAAAATTCATATTAAATGCATGCCCATAAAAAGACACATGTAAGTTCGCGCTTACAAATGCTGCATGTGTACTTACAACTCAAAAACCAAACCTCAAATGAATATAAGCCCTGCAACTATTGCCGATGTTTACTGAAACAGGGGTGAAATTAGCCATTTAAACTATTTTTTAATGTTGAGGTGGTCAGCCTCATACCAACCTTAATGTCAACTTTTGTCAAGGAACAAAAATTAAACAATATTACAAATTACAAAATAGATTGACGAATAACAAATCAAAATATCTGTGAACAATTAACGGTTAAAAAAAATAATGTCATACAATCTCGTTTTTATGGTTGGTGTTATGGCCGAGGAGTTAAGTCGCTATTCTTGACCAGCGTATTTGAAACAGAATAACGCTGGTTCGAATCACGCTTGGCTCTTTGACCATAACTTCGACATTGGTTCAACAGATGCCATTGCATGTACACAAGCTTCTGTTTTCGCATGAAGACATCCGGCAACGCAAAATAGGTTGGTAAGCTTGCATTCCTTTTCACAAATCTTTTTTTTTTTAATCTCCACTGACTTATAGGTTGGTATGCGGCTGACGTCTGCCTCGACCACCCATACTGTAGAAAATGGTTCACTTTGCCAATGTCACCCCTGTTTCAGGGAAGGTCGGCAGGAGTTGCAGGGTGTATGTTCATTTGAGACTCGGGTTTTTATATTGTAGGATTGCATGCGGCATGTTTAAGCGCGAACTTAAACATGGTTATTTTGTGAAAATGCATGTAATGTGAATCTCTAATGTTACTTATATTTTGCAACTTAGATTAGATTAGATTCACGTCACAAAAATTACAGTTCCCCAAAGTTGAAGGGCAAGCGGCTATTAAATTAGTGATTCTCAAACTATCGCCGTCATTAAAACATAGTGGCCCAATCCAGAGACCAAAATAATAAATCGGCACCAATTTTATCGTTCTCGGAAATCTCTATCACCATTTCACTTCACAGTCTAAGCGCTGTGACTACTAAAGATTGCTTGACAGTGCCGATCAGACTGTGAGCGTTTGTAAGGTCGGGCTTAAGAGTCAAGTACACACGTACGCATGCGGTTCTAACGCAATTTTTTTTTGTAATTATTTATTCTCGTACGTTTTCGGAGGTTTGAGAGCCAGCAGATCGGAACCTTTTGTATCAATTTATTTTTTCATGTGTCGCTCTAATAAAATTTGATGAACTTCCAACATTCACATACAGTGTGAGGATTCCCGACATATCGCATATATGTTGGGACCGAGATAAAACATCGGTCGCCTTTTTCATTTCATACAAATTGTACTGGTTGTCTGAACTTCAAACGTGATTTCCCAAGAGTTATTGCTCTTTATGATTAAGCGTGCGATATGTCGGGAATCATCACACTGTATGTGAATGTTGGATTTTGACATGGGACTAATAATAATCATATTAGGATGATTTATTTGGTGAGCGCTGTTTTTGCGTGTATCACACCTCAAGAGCCCTCTGCGAGCTTGGTCGTCGCTGTAGAAAGCGCCAACTCTCAAGCAAGACCCAATTACTGTAAGGCTGGATGGACCTTTAGTGACCGGTCAAAATGAGTATTAAATTTCAATCCATCCTACCAACTATAGATTATCCCTATCGTTATCAACAAGAAAAAAAACAGTTTCAATCTTCTGAATTGTGTGATTCGATAGATTTGTTTTCGAAATCGAAAGAAATGTTTTTAACCTAGAAAAAAATGCACAAAGGTTGTGCATCGCTGACAATTTAGTGTATATGCAAATAACACGAGTACTTGCATACAAACTTGCTCGTCCGTCAGTTTGTATGTTATGATGTAATCTTTAAATGAATCTATGTTGGGACTCAATAGCTTTTTTTCATATGGGAGCTTCGAAAACAGGGACGGTCGGTTGTTTAAGGTAAAATGTAAGCTTAGGGTAAAACAAAAATAAATTAAAATGTGTTCATACTTAAACTTGCAGAAAGAGTGCCTCCTCAAAAAATGGCCTTTGGAAGGGACCTCAAGAAGTTTTCCATCAAAGCGGCTCATCATTTTTTTTAATACATCTGTGAAGAGGAATGCCATCTATCAACTTATTTTTCCTGACCAGAAACAGGTATTAACATTATATATCAATTAGTAAATCATTATTTGCGTATTTTAATTAATTATTTATAAACAATTACACAATGACATCTGTTGAACCAGGGTCAAAGTTATTGTTGATAAGGTAACGAAAAAGGTAAGAAGAGTAAAAAGAGGTATGGAGAATAAGAAGGGATTCAAATGAAGAGTAAAAATTGTCAGGAAAAAAAACAGTAAGAAATCAATTAAGAAGGTAAGAAAAAAAGGCATGAAGGGATGAGAAAAAGTGTGATAAGGGTAAAAATAAGTAAGACAAAAGATGAATAGATGCGAAAAAATGAAAGGAGCGTAAGGGGCTGTCCAAATATTACGTCATTCGCATTAAGGGGGGGGGAGTCTGGTCTGCGGATGATGGCAAATGATGTACGAGTACCAAAAGTGACATCGTTCTTGTAAATACCAATTTCTACAAAATATTCAAAATATTATGTAAGTAATATAACATTATTAATTATTAAGCTCATCCATTATTACAGCAAGAGGGGGAGGGGGGGTCATTAGATAATGACTATAGGATGATTGTAGGGGGGGGGGGGGGGTCGAAAATTGGCCAAAATCGATGACGTAATTTATGGACGGCCCCTAAGAAGATATAAGAAAAATGGTAAGAAGAATTTTTAAGCATTTTCTTTAAGTTGAAGAAAAGGAAATATTATGTTAAAAAAACAAAGAAACAGTGGCGTACAATAATTATAATTTTAGTATTAATGTTGATTAAATTAGACATTGATTAAATGCACCTATCAATAGAACGCCACTGGTTTAAGATATAAAAAATAAATGTTTTTTTTTTATGAAATAATATTTTAAAACCAACATACTCGAGAACACATGAAAGTGAGTTCCAACTTAGAAAACCAAGTGGGCATAAAACAATCGATAAAAAATGCTTCATATCAACTTTGAATTGGCTTCAACTAGTACATATTCGAGTCTTAAGATTAAAAAACGGCAATGTAGGATTATTTAAAAATACTACATAACTATTTAGAATTGATAAGAAAATGATTTCCTACGTTTCCATATATTTCGCTAATTATCAAACTAAATCCTTGATTGCCGCTTTTCGTTCTTTAAAAATTATTTACAAATAGGTTGATGCTCTACAAATATTGTCTGTGGTGACATCACAAGAAACTGCCGCCTTTGCGTAAAAAATGTCGTACTATACAAACCAATTGAAGCGATCCATCTGTTGGGACTTGAAAATTAACACCATAATATCATGAGCAGAGATTTTTAACTTACAAATATATATTTTTGTAATATTTTTTAGTGTTGATCCGTTAACACAGTGAAAGTCCATTTTTATAAATATTTAAAAATATAAATGGTAAAACATTGTCTTAATTCACTTTATTCTTTTTGTTTATGCTCGAATATTTTCGCCTAATGAGGCATCTTCAAGAGGAGAATGGTTACAAATATATTTTTATAAAATAATTTTCAAAACAATTTTCAAAACAATTTTTTTGAAAATTATTTTATAAAAAATATATATTTGTAACCATTCTACTCTTGAAGATGCCTCATTAGGCGAAAATATTCGAGCATAAACAAAAAGAATAAAGTGAATTAAAACAATGTTTTACCATTTATATTTTTAAATATTTATATATTTTTGTGATGTTTTTAAAACTTTTGTGCGTAGTGTGAAAAATGCACACATGCAGCATTTGTAAGTGCGCACTTGCACGTATCTGTTAGCGAGCATGCATTTAACATGTTACAAACATGAATATTGAGTTTATCTTTGTAACTTATTTATTGGATTCCTTTGATTTAAATTGATTTCTACCCTGAGTATAAAAAAAATACATATAAATATTTACATAAATTCCCCTCGATCGCCTTAATCTAAAATGTATGGAAGATACGACTATAATCTATAATCGAAGTTGCAAAGATATGTTAACATTTAAGGCTGATATTAAATGCATGCCCACAGACAGGCACATGTAGGTTCGCGTCTACACATTCTGCATGTGTGCATACAAATAAGCAAAACCTCGCATGAACATAAACCTTGCAACTCCTGCGGCCGTTCCCTGAACCGGGGTGGCATTGGCAAAAGTGTTCCTTTGAGTTAAATTGATTTCTACCCTAATCTAATCTAAGTTGCAAAATATATGTAATTTTGAAGATTCACATTACCTATATGCATTTTCACAAGCAGACACGTACAAGTTCGCGCTTAAAAACATGCCGCATGTGGACCTACAATATAAAAACTCGAATCTCAAATGAACATACACCCTGCAACTCCTGCAGACCTTCCTTGAAACAGGGGTGACTTTGGCAAAGTGAACCATTTTTTACAGCGTGGGTGGTCAGCCTCATACATGCATTTTTTCATTTAAGCAATTGAGGGGATTTTACGCAATATGTTATGCTTGGGGTACATTAGTCTAGTGGCTAAAGCTACGGATTCACAAACAAATAGTCCTGAGTTCTATTTCCGGTGGACCACAAAAATATCATTTAATTTTTAAACTTTTCTCTTCGCTGCCTTGAAAAATGTATTCGCCTTTACCAATATTAATAATAATAACATGAGGATGATTTATTTGGTGAGCGCTGTTTTTGTGTGTATCACACCTCAAGAGCCCCCTAAATATTGTCACCATAGATATTGAGATTGGGTTTTTTATATTGTAGGTCCACATGCGGCATGTGTAAGCGCGAAATTTTGCGTGTCTGCTTGTGGGAATGCACCTAATATGAATCTTAAATGATAAATATCTTTGCAGCTTAGATTTAGATTTAGATAGATAAAATAAAAATCTCTCTAAATATTGTCACCATAGATCCATTCAGCCTTCCAGTATCGACACCTTGCTTGAGAATTGGGGCTTTGCAGAAGGTTCTTGAGGTGTCTAAATATAAATCTAAATCTAAGCTGCAAAGATATGTATCATTTGAGATTCATATTAAATGCATTCCCACAAAAATATACGCATAATTTCGCGCTCACACATGCCGCATGTGGACCTACAATATAAAAAAACCCAATCTCAAATGAACAACTCTTGCCGACCTTCCCTGAAACAGGGGTGACATTGGCAAAGTGAACCATTTCTTACAGTATGGGTTTTTAAAAAATGTAATTTGTCATTATGTTCCTTGACTTATAGGTTGTTATGCGGCTGACCACCCATAATGTAAAAATTGGTTCACTTTGCCAATGTCACCTCTGTTTCAGGGAAGGACGGCAAAAGTTGCAAGGCTTATGTTCATTTGAGATTGGGTTTTTATATTGTGGGTCCACATGCGGCATGTGTTGGCGCGAAATTATACATATCTGCTTGTGGGAATGCATTTAATATAAAACTTAAATGATATATATCTTTGCAGCTTAGATTAGATTAGATTAGATGGGTGGTCAACCTCATACCAACCTATCAGTCAAGTGTGATTCACAAAAAAACAGCGCTCTCTAAATCAATCATCCTAAGATTGATTATTTAATTTCGACTAACGGTCCGTTTATGAAACGAGTAACTATATGCTATGTAGTTTCGTGTTATTAAAAATAAGTTCATCCTCAGTCGTCGTGCCTCCTGAAAACTTTGGCTGGAAGAGAAGATGCCTCCTGAAAACTTTGGCTACGTCGCAAATGAAACGTCGAAAATTATGAAAGTTCTCCAATGACGGTTCGTCTAATTTCCATAAAGTGTAAGTAGGTAACATAAAAAAATATTTTAATTTGTAAATAATCATACAGAAATCGAATCAAAAATGAAATAGTGGAAAGCCCCTGTATTAACCTTGAATTAATTGGTACTAACCGGATATTTGAGATAATTCTCATAAAGGTCGCCAAATATTTATTCAAGTTTCGCACAAATATGTCAAAAAACCTAGGAGCAAAAAACTATTTATTCTCTAATCCTTCTTACAGTGTAAACAAACCTTAAACTCTATAATTTATAATCTAAGTTGCGAGTATAGGATATCAGTGTCTCAAAACAAAGCCAACGCAACATACAACACAACACTACAAAGCTAACAGCCCTGCTACAAATAATCAAGACATCAACCGCCAACATCAACATACCAACACCTCTGTGGCACTACAACAAGACGTGCCATAGACCCCTAGAGTCTCTGAAATCTAGGAACCTAAATGTCTCCCGCACAGTATGGTAAAGGCTGTGTAAAAAATGCAGTATAGGCTGCCACATGGAACCTTATTATTTTATTTATTTTCAAGCTGTCTATTTTATAGTGACCGATTTGTGAGTTTCAGCGAAAGACGACAGGAGCTGTGAGGTTTATGTTCATGTGAGGTTTTGATTTATTTTGTAAGTAGGTACACATGCAGCGTGTGTAATTACGAACTTAAAAGTATCTGATTGACTCAGGCGCGTGCATAGGGTATAGACAAATACATTTCAGAATAATTATTCTCTCCCATCCCCTTAAAATATTTAAAATTGCCTGAAGTGCTAACGATGGCTCCAATCAAACTTAAATTTTGAATTTTAAATCTGAGTATCAAGCTTAAAGCGTTGTTTACCGTATATTGCCTACCTATTAGGCGCATGTGCATGTATGAGATGCACGCCCCTGCTGATTGTGGGCGTATATCTTTGAAACTTAGTTTACAGATGGGTGACGTCACATGGCCGAGAGATTTTGTTGATTGCGGCGAGTCCATTTATTTTTATTTTGTTTTTATTTTTGTTTTCCTCGACCTTGAACTCCGGCCGGGCGATGCATCATCCATGTATGCAAATCTCGTAGTAATGGCACAAACGAATTCAGAACTCGGCGGAGGTACGTCACACATTATAATATCTGTCCTCAATACTGCAGGCCGATACCTGACTCAAATTGCCTAGATCCTGCTGTGGTTTATTCAAAACGCTGTAAACGAAGAAAAATAACTGCAATTGTAATTTACAAGCAAACAGACTACCGCCTCATGTGGAGAAGGCAAACACCTACTGTTGCGGTGCTATTCTTAGACATTTTGATCGTCCCACGCTTTGACAAACTAATGATGCCTGGGCTGGAAGTCTCATCACCAAGGTCATTCTTACCTACCGAATTTTGATAATATTTGTATGAAGACCAATCAGATGTTCACTTGCGGCCATCTTGGATTGACAGGTCTTCATACAAATGCAGCATTAGTTTGTCAAAGCGTGGGCTCAACGGACGACTAAAATGTCTAAGAATAGCACCGTTTGTGTCTTTTAAACAGGAATGAAGACGCATCTTTATAAAATATTTTATCCGTGATTTGAGAGGGCCCTTGATGTGTGATGCACACAAAAACGACGCTCTCTAACTATGTGTACCTTCTACATATACAAGGATATGAAGTATTGGAGGCGAGTCTTTGCCACCTCAAACGGGATTACGAAAGAGTAAAAATTACAATTAGGGACATAAAGTTTGAAACTTTCAATTTCCCTTTCATAGTCAGTGTCACATGAAAAAAAGTTTTTGTTTTCTTTGAGGTTAGACCATGGACTATTTTCAGTTTTTTTATCTGCCAACGTTTCGCTTTCTTGAGCAGAAAGCATTCTCAAGGCGATTTATCAAAGCGCCGCAGCGGTCTGCGTTGTCATCGTGATCATTTGTTGATGTTCACACCATGGTCTGACCTGAAAGAAAATAAAGACGATTTTTCATGTAACACCGACCATGAAAGTAAAAGTGAAAGTTTTAAACTTTATGTAATTGTAATTGTACCTCTTACCGCACCTCTTATTTGAAGGTAGGACGGAATAAAACATGGTAATGCGGCTGGCCACCCATGCTGTGGAGAATGGTTCACTTTGCCAATGTCACCCCTGTTTCAGGGAAGGACGGCAAGAGTTGCAGGGCTTATGTTTATTTGAGATTGGGTTTTTATATTGTAGGTCCACATGCGGCATGTGTTAGCGCGAAATTATACATGTCTGCTTGTGGGAATGCATTTAATATAAATCTTAAATGATATATATCTTTGCAGCTTAGATTAGATTAGATTAGATTAGAATGCCTGAACACCTGATCGTTGTTCCATATAAAATGGATCAGCTGTAGGCCATGTTTTATTCCGTCCTATCTTCAAATACATGCGGTAAGATCAATCGACGGCCGTCGAGACTTCCACCCCTGGTGAGGGGCTAAGGCTCAAATACCCTTAATAAAGGCCTGAAAGATGAATTCCTGAAACATGGAAAAAACAAAAAAAATGATCAATTTATAGCTTTTTGCGTTATCATACTTGTATTTTTCAGAAACGGCAAAAAGTCAGTTACAGCGGCCTATACACTACACAGCAATAAAATGGTTTATACTAACAATAAAAATAAAAGTGACAAAATTTTCTCATTGCCTGCATGACAAGTGGATACTTGAACCATGAAAATATAGAGAGGGGAATTTTATTTACTAAGAAGCACGAACCAGATTGAACTAACACTGATTCTGAAAAATAAAATAAGATAAATTATATATTTACCACCTAAATATTACACTCTCTATTGAGATAGAAATCAACCTAGTATTTCCAATTTTAGTATATGTACTACCGAAGCAAGTACCTACGTAGAAATCAACCTAATGCATTGAGAAAATAATTTGAGAGAAAAAAAAAAAACTTAGTCCCTTCGGTAGCTTGGAAAATCCCACTTCCAGTTAAGTGGAAGTCGTAAGGCCCGTTCTCATGCGACCTCATCAGGGATAACTAAATAGGAAGTTTCACTCTATGTGCAGCTTAGTTGCGGTTGCGGTTGCGTAAATGTAAAAAAAATCAAGTATTTGCCAATTTACAGCGAGAAAATCATCGGTAAAATAATAAAAAATATTTTTTGACAAATAATTTTATTTCAAACCCGTATTTTTTTATTAGATACTATTTTAAAATATTTTTTAATAATTAAATTACTAAACAAGCAATACCTGGTTCCTCGACCGCATCCATATTGTGAAAAATGGTTCACTCTGCAAATATCACCCCTGTTTCAGGGAAGAGCAGCAAGAATTTCAGGGCTTAAAATAACATCTTAGGTTAGGTCTTTTTATTTTGTAGATCCATATGTGGCATGTGCAAGCGTGAACTTATAAGTTCCTGCTTATGGGAATGCATGAATTATGTATCTTAAATACACATGCGGCTGTGTAAGAGCGAAATTGAATGTGCCTTCTTATGTGCAATAATTAAGTAAATATGAATCTTAAATGTTCACATATCTTGCAACTTAGATCCTACAGGTAAAGCCAGTGGCGTACGTGTTTAAAAATGCAATTAAATTTGTCCCGACACACACGTTTCGTGTAGGTACCAACATACGTTCTTTGTCCAATAAAGTCATTGATGAAAATCAGTGAACTCTGCGATATTGGGACCAAGGCGAGATGTAAGGCATCCCATGTATACAAATATTCAAATTTAAATCAGTGACAATAAAACATTCAATACCTCGCTGCTTTTTTGTTGGCATTCGATAAGTCTTTTGTACCCACTAACCTATTTCTATAATTTTAATTGTCATTTTCTGTTGAATTTCAAAGAAACATTGAAAATGAATTCAGTACATGAACCTAACCTAACCTGTATCTTTCATTTTAATCATCATTTTCTGTTGAATTTATAAGAAACATTGAGAATGCACTTAGTACATGATTTGTCATGGACAGTAGGTATTGTTTCTTCACCCAGCCGGGTTGCTAGAGAAAAGGCAAACAAATATTTTGTTATTGTATTTCATATGGTTTGTGCATTAACACTGAAAATTCATTGTTAATCCTTTTTATGTAAAACTTTAAGGAATAAAGTAATATTTTAAAAGTAGTAGGTAATAAAGTTACGCACGTAAATTGGACACTATTGTGTCGTCGCCCACATAAAATCGTTACTAAGGACGACAGTCCCAAACAAAAATGACGTTTAATCGCAGATTTTGAATGTTTCAGCGCGAATTTTGACGTTTTTCTCCGCGTTCAAAAGTCGAACTTTTATGGGACTGCCATCTTTAACAACCAATTACATAATATAATTTGTGTGCCTTTTTCCTATCATCTCGGCCGTGTGTTGGTTGCTAAATACCATTGTCTCATAAAAAATTGACGTTTGCCCACCGAGAAAAAAAGAGTCCATTCCAAAATGTTTTATTGGTAAGTAGCATACAGTAGAAATGGACTATCTAAGAAGTATGATTGGGAAAAAACGAAGTGACAGGGTGAGAAATGATTTTGTAAGAGAAGAATGTGGTGTAAGGGAAAGTGTGAAAGTGAAGATTAAAAGAAGTATGTTAAGATGGTTCGGGCATTTGGAGAGAATGAGTGATGAAAGATTGACGAAGAAAGTATATGTTGCTAGAATAGATGGATGTCGTGGTAGAGGAAGACCGAGAAAAGTATGGAAGGATCAAATCTCTGAAATAGCGAATGACTGGGATATCCAGAGTCATAATAAAAGGAGGACTTGTATGAAAAAGGTTATGACTCTGGATGAAATGAAAGAAGTATGCAAGGACAGGAAGAAGTGGCGGCTAATCTGCAATGTTGATTTCTAATGTTGGTGTATTCATTTGCTACATTTTTTGCATGGGAAATTTTTGACTTTTTTTGTATGGATTTCTTTGTAAGGTTTTGTTCTTTTTTATATTTAAATGTAATTTATTATTCATATTCCTTGACTTATAGGTTGGTATGAGGCTGACCACCCATACTGTAAAAAATGGTTCACTTTGCCAATGTCACCCCTGTTTCAGGGAAGGTCGGCAAAAGTTGTGGGGCTTATGTTCATTTGAGGTTTGGATTTTATTTGTAAGTACACATTCAGCATTTGTAAGCGCGAACTACACTTGTTGGTTTGTGGGCATACATCTGAGAGCTTTAAATGAATATATCCTTGCAACTTAGATTATAGATTATAGATTATAGCTGTACCCTGCCACCCCTTGTGGTGGCTCGTCTTCTCACTGTTAAGTACTTATCATCCTTGGTTCACTTTTGCCAATACCACACCAGTCCAGGGAAAGGCAGCAGGAGTTAGACGGTTTCATGTTCATGTGACGTTTGGTTCATTTTGGAAGTACACATGCAGCATTTGTAAACATAAGCTTAAATGTTTTTCATTTCCTTTATTGGTCCAGTATTTTTATACAGATGACTAAATTGAGTTCTAAAGAATTACTCATGTAAGTTTTATCAAATCTGTTCAGTAGTTTAGGAGTCCATACAGGACAAACATACATACATAAGTTTGTTTTACATTTAATTTTTTTTAATAGAAAGAAGAAGAGAAGACAATTCAAAAATATAAATCTTTTTTGAAATGCGCGGGTAAGTGCTCATTCCATTTTCAGAATAAAACGGCATTGAAAACGGCTTGTTGGTTTTCCCCACTTTTTATTTAGGTAACCTTTTAAAGTTTCCCCATATGGGATTATAAACTCACAATCTACATCATTATCAGCTGTCAAAAGTTGAAATCGCCCATCGGTTTTTTTGTTTACTGGGCTGTATTTGAGAATAAAAAGCAATGTGAGTAATTTTAATAGTTAATGAAGTTTATACAACGCAAAATAAGAAATTTTGTGTTAATACTCCAAACTACTGGCAACCATCTGTCAATGAAATTTCGCAACACACTATTCGTCCAGTTGTCCTAGAAAACTAATAAAAAATGTACTAAAGAAACTGATATTGTATTCAAATAAACATGGATCTAAGTAACAGAAAAGATTCCTCAAATTCTGCTCCAGACAATAATGTTGATGAAAGTAAAGTGATAGATTTTGAACGTGTCGAAATCAAACAAGAAATCCAATCGGACTTTGACAGCGATGATGAACCGCTTTTGAATGTGAGTTTGAAATTGGAATCGAACACGACAAATTTAAAAAAGAAACAAAAGATCAGAGACAAAATTCTTGATTCGGATTTTGAAATCAATAAAAATTCAAAACGGGAATCGAAGGTCAAAACTACAAAAAATAAACTAAAGAAAAAAAATGTTGAAGTTGATACAAATTCGAGTTTGGAATCTAGTACGAAAATTTTGAAAAAGAAACAAAAGAAAAAAACTGTTCCTAAAAATTCAAATTTGGAAGAACATGGGAACTTGTCAAATAAGCTGACTGATATAGCGAATGTTTTCATTAAAACTGAAGTTTGTGATGAAAGTGAAGACATAGATGATTGTGAAGATGAATATGAAGTGCTGAACTTAGCTGTGGAATGCAATGTGTCTTACGAAGAAATTGATCCTGATGTAATCGTCAAATCTGAAGATACACCATTCGTGGGAGCGACGAAGTCCTACACAAAGTTTGGATGGACTCAAAACAGAAGTCATATATTAGAGCAACCTAATGAAGGTACTTATGTTATTTGGCCTTCAAAAATTAGGCAGCACAAACTTCTGCATTAGATTTTTCCACAGCAGGCAAGCGCTATTCTGCTAAATTCCTTACGACCTAAGGCGACGAACCGGGGATTCATATCCAAAAATGAGATGTACTATTTTTTATCTATGGAGTTCTTTCGCAAGCGCTAGCGCTCCCGACTTGTTTTGGACACGATTCGCCAGCTCGTCGCCTTAAGGTCGTAAGGAATTTAGCAGAATAGCGCATCAGGTCTACATGATTAGGGTCCTTAGCAACCAACATAAAAATATTACCATGTCTTTTATATATTAGAGTTTTGTTATGTATGGAATTTGTGCTGAGTCTATTCTGTTTGATGATATATGAATATTGAAATCCAAAAAAATGCATTTTCTTGATAATTCGCACGTTTAATAATAAAGAGCAATAACTCAAAAAATAAGAATGTTGGGAAATCACGTTTGAAGTTCAGACAACCAGTACAACTTGTATGGGATGCAAAAGGCGACCGATGTTTTATCTCGGTCATATTCGTCCAAATTGAACGGCTGTCGCATTCTACCTATTCTTCTCGCATTGTTCTTGCGTTTTATTGTAAAATCTCGATTTTCTCAATTTTTGAGTTATTTCTCTTTATTATTAAACGTGCGATATGTTCTCGTTTTTGACCAGTACCCTAAATCACGTCTTTTGGTTTTATAAGAGGCTTACAAATTTGATACAGGATGTATTGGTCTCCATAAAGAAGGATTTTACCCTTTTAATTTTATGGCTATGTAGATAAAACCAAGGAGAAGTCAATGAAAAAGAATGCAATGGGGTGGCTAGATATAAAAAGGCACTATACAAGTTTTACCCAATTTTTATGCAGTTGTACTTTACGTTTTCCTTCAATATTTTCCCTGTATTTGTTATATTGCATCATACATTTTGATTTCAGAGGATAAAGCTGTCTGCATGTACTGCAATACTTTATTCACATCCCCCAGCTATTTACCCGGCCATTACAACCAATGTCGAGCCAAAAGAGCCATGGAGAACCTAGGTGTGACAGCTCAACTGCCAGATATCAAATTAAAAGAGCAGAACGCTGCAAACCACTGGTCGCAGAAGTGCCCCGACAACAACAGCAAACCATTCACTTGCGAAACCTGCGGGCACAAGGCAAAAAACATGCACAACTTGAAAAAACACGCATTCATCCACGATCCCAGTAGAATACTGTTCTGCGATGAATGCAGCTATTCGTGTGTTATAATGAGCAATCTTAAGAGGCATAAACAGACTCACACTGGCGTAAAACCTCATAGGTGTGACCAATGTGAATATGCTTGTACATCGGCGGCTGGGTTAAAGAAACATAAGTCGGTACACACTGGAGAAAGACCCTGCAAGTGCAGCATTTGTCCTTACGCTTGCGTTACCAAAAGCCAGCTTAAAAGGCACATGCAAATGCACAGTGGCGAGAAACCGTTTGCTTGTAATGTGTGCTCTTATACGTGTGCCGCATCTGGTTCGTTAAAAAGTCACATGATTGTCCATTCAGAAGAACGCCCATACTGTTGTACAGAATGTGATTATACAGGTCGCAGTCCGAGGCATTTGAAAAGACATCTTTTATTACACAGTGGGGAGATGCCTTTTTCTTGTGATCTCTGTAATAAAAAGTTTGCTACTTCAGTCTATTTAAAAAGGCATATGGTCGTGTCTCATCCGGCTGACAAAAAGTTCACATGTGATGTGTGCCATCTCTCCTTCACGAGGCGGAAATATCTCACTAACCATAAGATCCAACATCGAGGGTACAGACCTTTCAACTGTGATGTTTGTGATTTTTCATTTACGAGTGCATCCTCAATGAAAGGACATCGCCGAACCCACTTTAATGAAAAACCTTTTGTTTGCCAAGAGTGTGGTTACAGGGCTAATACTTTTAACCGTTTAAAACAGCATCGTCTCACTCACAGAGGAGATGGCAAGATAAGATGCGATCAATGTGGATATCCGTGCGAAACTGTACAAGATTTAGAAGTTCATAATAAAAAACACAATTCTAGCAATGTGATCTGTGAAATTTGTGGATTTCAATGTGATATAGAAGAACACGTGGATAACCATAAAGTTATAGATGCAATGTGCGATGAATGTGGATACAATTGCGGTATTCAATCACATTTAGAAAATGCCAAGTGTATACAATTAAATGGCATTGTTAAAGTTGATCTGTCTTGTGAAGAATGTGGCTACAAATGCAATTTAGAAGACCACACTAGCAAGTATAAAGCTGTCATCATGAAATCATGCGAAACCAATGAAAAAGACTTCAATTTCGCCGACTTGATTTGCAACACTTGCGGTTTCCAATGTGATAACGACAGCCACATGATCGACGGAATGTTAACTCAAATGTTAGAAGGTACAATGACTGCTTACAATAATGGGATAAACTCCAAATGTGACGATTGTGGCTACAATTGTATAAACAAAGCCCACGCTGATAAAATCGTTTTTGAAAATACTTACGAATGTCCTCAATGTGAATTTGTGTGCAACTGTGAATCTAGATTTAAGAAACATTTACGTGTTCACATGGGAAATAAGCCGTACGGTTGCAACATATGTCCATTTGTTTCCAAAAACATTTCCAAACTCCGTACCCATCTGAATATCCATAGCGGATATAAGCCCTTTGCTTGTGATCAGTGTTCTTATACCTGTGTTACCTCTGGAAATTTGTTAATGCACAAAAAGAAGCACTTGGCTGTGAAACCGGTAGCTTGTGATAAATGCTCTTATAGATGTTTGTCCAACAGTAAACTGAAGAGGCACATGAAAATCCACGACTGAAGAGAAATGCAAATAACTTATGGCCATCAATCAATATAAAATATTTAATAAATTGAGCATCAGAGCCGTTTTGCGTGCCAAATCAATGATATCCTAGGACACTAGTGAAGTATTACAACAACCAGTTCCCAGGCTACTGTTGGAGCCGAGACGTCAGTGCAGAGACGTCTCAAAAGTTCACCAAATGGTCACCAAATCATGGAGTAACAATGTCAGATAATGGTGCCAGTGAAAACGGTCAACTGATGATCATCGTCATTACTTAATTGTCAGGGTGTTTGTCTCAGCTGTCTAATTTGCAGTTTGCTGTGACAGTACATTCTACAAGTTTTATTTGTTCTACGTTTACTTTCTATCCTGAACTATTTAAAATGTTATTAATGTGAATGTATATTTAGCCGCTTGCATTTATATTTGCAGTATTGCTGTCATCTGTACCCTTAGTACGAGTTGCAAAACTTGAATAATGTTAAGTTTACGGCAATTATTAAAGAGTGATTTCCCCTAAATCTACCATTTTTGTTTGTTTGAACTTGATTTTCTTCATCACTGTAACTCTTTTGCTAAGACCATAAAGTGTAAGAAACAAAAACGGCAGATTTTGGGAGAAAGCACTCTTTAATATTTTCCGTAAACTTTACTTTTCTCAAGTTTTGCAACTTGTACTAAGTGTACTGATGTCTCTTTTCTTGACTGCATTCCTGTTTTCTTCTGTTGCACATGCATTTCTTTGGGAAAGCACTTAAACATGCAATCTATTTATTTTAAATGGCTCGATGTATATGAGTCTCATTCCTAGAGAAAATGACCTAAGAAATATTTGACCATTATTCACAAATGACGCTATGAAACCTCATAGTGCTATTACTGAATCCTCAGCATCTGATTGGTGGTTGCATTGAAAACAACCAATAATGAGCTTAGGATTCATGCACAGCATTTTTAGTTCCCATGCCATTGTTTTATGGCTGTTAAGAATATTTTTTATTTTCTAAAAATGTATAAAAAAAACAATTCCTGAAATAGGACAGTTTACTGATAGTTAGTTAATTACTGTTCAAATGTTTTTATTTTTTATAATTTAGAATATTTTGTTTACATTTTCACACGATAGTAGAATGATGTACATATGTACAAAACTTTAGGAAACGTGAACAAGTGCAATTTTTTATGTAGTTTAAACAAATGATTTAAAAAGATTTCATTCTACGATTGTAAATATGTTGCATATAAGAAAATACTTGGTAAATGTTAATTTTTCATTTCATTGAAGGTGATCTTATAATTTGTTAGCAATGCATGTAATAAACTATATTGTATGAGTACTTCTTATTTTGATTTCTTTTTAATTTAAAGTGATTTTGTGAAGACAGATATGCTTTTTCAGCTATAAACATAAATAAAACATTTACAACAGCATCACATAGCTGAAGAAGCTCATTGTATAAGTATATGGGTGAGATATCCAGGAGATCCAGCTCCAATAATAAACGGCAACGATCTCGGAAAGAAAGCCCTCAAGTGAAGATAAGGGATAGACATAGATAGGTTGGTTAGCTACGCTGGCAGTGTCTGCCTGCTGAGCTGGAACGCTTGGACTTTAATTCCAGTGTCAGGTACCTATATTTTTTTGCTTCGATGCTTTTTTCTATAACGGCAAGCCTTCACAAGAAATGAGTTCCTTAAAATAAAAAAAGCCTGGTGTAAGTCTGGCCTCTTATTTGTGAAAATAAAATATTTCCAGCCGATGTTGCTGCGGCTTTAAGGTTAGAACTGCTCACTCTGATTTTAAACTTTTTAATATTAAATATGTCTCAAGTTTGTTTTTTTTGTGAATATCTTAAAATTATGCTGGGCTCCAAATTTTGGATTGATCCCATATCAAGAAAATAAAAAAATGGACACAAACATAAAAATACAATTTGATACTGTAAAAAATGGTTCACTTTGCCAATGTCACCCCTGTTTCAGGGAAGGTCGGCAAGAGTTGCAGAGCTTATGTTCATTAGAGATTGGGTTTTTTATATTGTAGGTCCACATGCGGCATGTGCCAGCGCGAATTTGTACGTGTCTGCTTGTGAGAATGCATATAATGTGAATCTCCGATGTAACATATCTTTGCAACTCAGATTAGATGAGTAGGTACAAAACATTAAAAGTAAGGTAAGGAAAAATGAAAAAAAAAAACACAGTCACAGCACTATTTCAAGCTGTCAAGCTTGTCAGTGTTGTTTCGCGCATCGGCATTTTGTTTTGTGATGACATCTGACATAAAGCGAATTTAAAACATATAAACGAAAACATGGAACAACCAGACGAGCCGCAAATCCTTCCTCGACCCACAGAGGTATCCTGCGAACCACCTCTTCACGTTTACATCAAACAGGAAAGAGATTACGGCGGTTACGCTTCGCACACTTTTCCAATGGATCAAGACGACGTTATCGACTTGAGTTTGGTTAAAAATGAATATAGCGACGAGGATTCAGTTGATGTAGCGTTGTCTGCTGAGGGTGGGGATGCCATAAGGAGGGAGTTTGGTGAAATGGAGGATGGGGAAATGAAAAGTGAGGAAAATGGGGATTTGGAGGCTCCTGATGGCTTTGACATGAACAGGATTGAAATGCAATATAATGAGATGATGAGCCATGCCAGTGCTGCCATACAGTACATTCAGGAGTTGCCACAAATAAAAAATGAAACAGGTACTTAAATGGGCAATATTTAATTCGTAATATATTCAGTCGATAGGTCAGTTGGTAGATCGCTTGCATTCAAAGCTAGAGGGCTAGGATTTGATCACCTCTAAGGCTGTTAGAGATGATTTCTCGTTTGGGTGCTAACTTCAAATCCAAAATCACAATTCCGGCAAGGTCTACTCAGCGTTCGCAAGCAATGAGAACCAACCCCCTCGGAGCTGTGAAATCCTTACTTCAAGTGAAGTGGTTTGCATAAGGCTGACTCCCTTGCCTGTCTAAGCAAATAGATTCCACCGGCCACATCCATGACAACAGGTTAAGAAGTTGCACTATATTGCAGCTTAGTTTCCTCAAGATAAGGTGTTTTGAGTTCTCTCAACAGCTGTTTGTATTAAAATTTATCCATTTACTTTTTAAGTTTTAATTGAAATTGCAATTTTGTTGGAACCGCAAAGAGTATGAACTGACAAAAAAACAAAAACTACTCAAAAACTTGTTTATTTATAATGATTTATATTAATTTTACATTTAATTTTTCCAGAAATAACCAAACACTTCTGCAAATACTGCAACACCGCATTCACTTCCCCTGAATATCTCCCAAGACACATCAGCCGCTGCAAAGCAAGAAACGTTCAGGACCTCATCAAGCTGAAGCCAAAGGCGTCCACCTCAAAAACAGGCAAAATACTACCCAAGTTTGACTGCCACATCTGCCCCTTCTACAGCAAATCCCTCGTCAACCTGAACAAGCACATAGAGAACCACGAAAAAGACAGAACTCTGAGGTGTGAGCACTGTCACTACACATGCCTACAGCCCAGCGCCATGAAAAAACATCAAATCATTCACTCGGAAGAGAAACCGTTCGCCTGCGATCAGTGCGACTTCCGAAGCAACCACATAAACAACTTGAAAGCCCATCAACAAACCCACTTAGGAATACGACCATACTCATGCGACATGTGCAAATACACATGCTTGTCGTCCAGTGATTTGAGCAAGCACAAACGCGTCCACGCAGGCTTGAAAAGATTTGCGTGCAACGAATGCGACTACACTTGCGATCAGTCTGTCAGGCTGCGCGATCACATGATGGTCCACTCGGGAAAGAAACCGCTAATATGCGACATGTGCGATTATAGTTGCATACGTGCGTACCACATGAAAACGCACAAAGAGTTCCACCATTGCCAAGAAAAATCTTACACGTGTGAAACGTGCCATTACACTTATAGTACGTCGCGTAATTTAACCGATTACAAATTGATTCATTTGACGAATGATGCGGAGATTAAAACTGAAAAAGCTGATTTACCGTTTCTCACTAATGAATTACTAACTATCAAAGATCACAAGTTTGTTTATATCGGAGATAAATCATTTAGGTGTGACGAGTGCACAAATGCTTATAGTGTAGAAGCAGCTTTGAAGATGCACAAAAAGACACATACGGGAGTTAGACCTTTCAAATGCGACATGTGTCCTTACACTTTTAAAGCTGCGTCGACTTTGAAGCGACACAGACGCATGCACATTGGAAAACGAACATTCTCATGCAGTCAATGCCCGTACACTTACATCGCGTCTGGCAATTTAAAGCATTACACCCTGGTGCACAAAGATGGAAATCCTGCGTCGGTTTTTAACGAGTGCGGAACCAAAGTGAAATTAGAAAATCACGAATTGGTTTACACGCCGAAGAAGCCGTTCGCGTGCGACGTTTGCGATGAAGCTTATACTATTTTGAGTGCCCTTAAACGGCACAAGCTGGTGCATACTGGCGAGAAGTACTTTGCTTGCGATCACTGCACTTACACGACTGTTAGTTTGTGCCGCTTGAAGCTCCATCAGCGCGTTCACACCGGAGAGAACTTGTTCCATTGTGACAAGTGCAACTTTGTTTGTAGGCGATCCAATAGGCTGGCTCGACACAAAATTATGACTCATCCGGAAGACACAACTCAAAATGTGCAATCTAACGTGGTAACAGAAACACAGTTTGAAAAAACTGATTGTTGAATACCAAAATCCTATCAGTTTTATTCACAAAACATTTGATCCCCACCTGACCATGAATCATTGTTTTTTCGTATGGAAAATGCACGATAGGTGGCAGTTGAGTCATGGATTTGTTTGTGTGTGAAATTTTGTTAAAATTCACTTTTTGAGTTTACTTTGTACACAACCAGTTTTGAGGGAAGTTTCATTTTACATCTGAAGATGGGAGGTTCTGCTTGTCTCAAAACTGGTTGTGTACAAAATAAACCCAAAAAGTGAATTTTATTTAAATTTATAAAAATGAACACAAAGGTACTACAAAAAATTTAGATAATACCTAAATTGTATTTTATAAATTGTTAACTATAGATCTGGGTGTTTCAAAACTTAAAGCTAAACGACATAATACTGGTATGAGGCTGACCATCCATACTGTAAAAAATGGTTCACTTGGCCAATGTCAACCCTGTTTCACGAAAGGTTGGCAGGAGTTGCAGGGCTTATGTTCATTTGAGATTGGGTTTTTATATTGTAGGTCCACATGCGGCATGTGTGAACGCAAAATATGCATGTCTGCTTGTGGGAATGCATTTAATATGAATCTCAAATGATACATGTCTTCGCAACTTAGATTTAGATTTAGACTACGGTGTTGGCCGAATGTCATAAAGCCCTTACATTTGCTTGCCATGCTTTTCATACTCCAAGGAAATTTCAGTTCACAATAGCTCCAATAATCAAGGTTCTACCATTTTGGAGTATCGTATTATTTTTAATTTTCTGTTATATACCTGTATGTATTAAATTGTGATAGTAATATATAGAACAAATTTAAAGTTTGGAACTGAGGTAGGCTTTATTATTTACTCATATACTTGTATGACGTATTTTTGTTAGTTATATGACTTATGTTTGATCAAATAACTGAACAGTTATTATACCTTTCACTCATTGTTTTAACTCAGCCATTGCAACGCGACACAATTAAGCTGCAAGTATAGAACAACTTCTTACCGCGTTGTCCCCAAAGAGGTGCTTCCTCGGAGGCTGGGAAACCCCCACTTCAAGTTAAGTGGCTAGCGTAAGGCCTGCTCCCTCACCAGTGAAAATAATTAAGTTCTAAACGCCACATGCTACTCCTTTGGGGAGAAGTTGCGCTATATGTGCAGCAGGTGGCCATTTTTAAAACTCAAAGTCTTACACTTCTAAGTTTAAAATCTTTTCAGGGTTTTTTTATAACATTAATGCGATTTTGAAAACAAATTCACATTTTCCTGTATTATGACGGTAGAAGTTCCGATGGTATATTTAAGTATATTGGCTATTGGAGCCCACACAAAAACATGGACAAAAAAATGCGATGTCTCTAAGCCAGGTTACTAGGGAGAAAGTCACTGAATATTTGGTTACCGGTTACTAGTGTAGTCACATAGACCTGTGACGTTGCCCCGCTGAGTAAAAAAATCAAATAAGAAGGTACATTTAAAATAAAAAAACAGTTTTATTTTCACTAATTCAGCATTTATTTCATCTGAAGTACTTTCGTCTTGCTTTCATCATCTTCAAGAGGACACTCAATTGCATACGTTCTCATAAAAAATAATTTTCACTTTGTATAAACACAAACTCTAAAAAGTTGAAAAAAAAAAAACAAATTTAAAACTTGGTTTCAGCTCTATAGAAAAGTGCAATCGATCCTAAATGTGTAATATTCTGTAAATATTTTTGGATCTATTAGATGTTGTAGAAATTTGTGATTGTATATCCTATATGTTAGATATTAGCTTAAAATGTGAACAGTACTTATCCTTTTTGGCAATGGTGATTTCTTTGGTGACCAGTCCTTGTACACACACATGAGTTTTTCAACCCAGTGAAGAGCATATTTTGAAAATTACACAATATTTTCTTGTGCTCGCTGGGAATCAAACTTGGGTCCTTTGCGAAATAACCAGTGTCCACTTGCAACAAATCTTAAATGTGAACACATCTTTGTAACTTAGATTATAGATAGATATTATTGTAAAGAACAGGTAATAGTTACTATAATTTTACCTGCAAGCTGCCATTTTTACAGTTGTAATCCAGAAACAAACACTATAACTAAAATTAGTCTAAAAAAAATAAAAGTTTTTAGTGCTTTTATCATATTGATAATATTTCTAATGTATTAATTGTTAAATTTAAATGTATAGTGTAGATATCTAGTAGAAATTGTGAAGTGTTGAATGTTCCTGTTTAATTGTAAGAAAAAAATGTATTCCTATCACCTTAACTTTAAGTTTGTTATGTTATTTTTATTTGTTCTGTTGATTATAAATGTCCTTTATTTTACACAATTAAATGAAGCTTGATCTTTTTTTTACTTGGTCTATTTTTTAGTTATTGAATAAATTCTTTTATACATTACTTTTTGCATACTTTCAAAAGGGAAGCCGATGTGAATCGTGTTATTAGGACTCTGTGTCACTGGTAGGCACATAACTGCCAAAAACTATCATCCAATTTTATCTCAAAAAACTGCCGACAGGGGGAAGAACTGGGGAAAAAAATACTTTTAAGAAAATTGACAAAAAAAAAAAATGAATATTTCGCACAGTGGGATGTATAGAGTGATTGTGAAATAAGGCTACAGAATTGCAGTTACAGTATGTTTTATCCTTAAAAAATCAATTCAAATCTTCTAAATTTGATTGGGATCATGTGTATAACAAATTTATCACTTTTGTTCTTTCAATGTTTTTCTGGCCTCTTAGTCAGATTCTTTGGGAGGTTTTCTTTCTGATTGTCCAAGAAAAATATCTGCTTCATTTTATTATGTACACTACAATCCTTAGATGAAATGATAGTCTTCTTGTTCAAGAAAGTAACCCCCTCTTGTAATGTGACAGTTGGAGTATGGCGGGACAGCATACTTGTGAAAATAAATAGAATTTCACACACCAATGCTTTTTATTTTTTTCTGGCCTATGATCCCTCTGCAATTCCTTGCATTGTATGTATCCCAACACAATGTTTTATTTGGTGAACGCTGCCTTTGTCTTAATGACACCTCAAGAGCCCTGTGCAAGCTTGGAAGTAACAAAACAAAACAAAAAAATCCAGACACGGACCTTTGCGACCTGTCTTGGATAAAGGCAAATGATTTTATTGAACCCAGCGCAGAGCAAACTTTGAAAATTGAATGATAATTTTATCTTGCTCAGCCAGAAAACGAACTCGCAATCTTCCGTTTACGAGTCTGTATCGTTCACCTTTAGATTACCACATAGCTTCACATTTCAAACCAATCATAGCATTTTACAGTGGCGTGTATTGAAAATATTTTTGGTGAAGTCACGAACAAAGCAGTTGCATTCCAATCACAAAGAAGTAAGCCAATGGAGACAGGTTAGTATTATGGGGCTTCCACACGCTTGCCAACCCATCACAAGTCAAGCGCACAGTGTGTCGTCTAGAAAATGCTAGCTGGACAAAATTAGTCCATTAGACAAAATTTTGTCCAGCTAGCATGTTCTAGACGACACACTGTGCGCTTGACTTGTGATGGGTTGGCAAGCGTGTGGAAGCCCCATTAAACCTTACACAAAAAGAAAAATGTATGAAAGATAAATGGCACCCCTATTGATTAACTTTCTGAAAAAAAAATTTTTTTTGTAATGTTTTATCCTTGGGGACAAGCAGAGCGCATCATACTTCCAGACAGTTACCAACAAGTTTTTTGCATGTCCTGGTGTAGGACAACATTTTTTTCCTACAAATACAAAATTTTATAAAAGTTAAAGATTTTAAATTATGATTAAGTACGGTCGTTAGACATTTTATAGAATGAAAAAAATGGATTTTACTGACCGTGCAAAAGAGAAGAACGATTCCATCTCATCCCTCGACTCGTGAAGGAAGCAATCGAAATACACAGGCACCTCAAATTCAACAGAGATGACAGATACAAACTTTCCAGTATATGGAGGCCAGTACTAACTTCTATGATCCACCCTTTCATTGATCGGACGATTTCTCAGGAATATATAATATCGTCCTTCTCTACAAGTAGAGCTATTGCGACATCTCTGGATGCATCACCAAAGGTTAATAAATGTACCTACAACCTTCAGCCTCGATCAAACAACAATAATTAATTCAACAGTTTGTGGTTCTTCTTTGTAGAAGACACACGCCTCCTGAGGACGTCGGATATACCTCCGACAAAACATAGAGAAAATCGTTCTTCTCTTTTGCACGGTCAGTAAAATCCGTTTCTTTTTTCATTTTTTATGAAAGTTCTTTTAGACTGCTATAAAGTTAAAATTTGTTGTAAAATTGAGATGTTTCAGATGATCATTTCTTATATTTTTGGAGTCATTGATTGACATCACTTTTATTGAAATTTAAAACAAACGTAAAGATAAAGTCAGGATTGGAAAAATCAGGTAATGAAACAATGTAAGTACAAAATTAATAAATTTATTAAATATATTTGTGTTTGTAAGCTTTTTGAACATAAATTGTTTAAAATTATGATAATTACATTATTTAAGAATTATGACAACCAAGTAGGACAATATAATAAAGGATGCATGGAATATTATTAAAAATACAATGTATACAGAATAGCAGTAAAAATACAAGAAGAAAAACCAGCAAAAAAACATTCATAAGATAACAAGTTCAAATACTTATTAGATACAATATTGGTAAATACCATTAAGGTATACATGATATGAAGAGATGATAGCTTATGGCATTGAAGCATATAGTGGGACAAAGCTGTCAGCAGTATCTGTCAAGCACAAGGAAATACTTATGCCGTGTTTGGGGAGCGGGCTTCCAGCACTGTAAGCGCTCACAAACCATCGGAGGAGCTCTCTGTGAGCAAATATGAATGATAACGTCACACACAACTAAGCTACACATATAGCGTAACTTCTTGCCGCGTTATTCCCGAAGAAGTCGCATGCAGCGAGTTGAACCTATTTATTTTTAAAAGTAAGGGGGCCGGCCTTATGCCAACCACTTCAGTTGAAGTGGGAGTTTCCCAGCTCCCGAGAGGGCTGGTACTCATTTCTTGTGAAGTCTGAGTAAGCCCTGTAGGGTTTTGGGTTTGAAATAAACACCGAAACGGGAAATCATTTCTGACACCCTCGGTGGGGATCTAACCCTTGCTCTCAGTATGGAATGCAAGCATTCTACCATCTAAGCAATCGACCGGACACAGTTTGAGGAAATAAAAAATTCCATTCAGTGTCTGCCTGACGAGTATGATAGAATAAATAAGATATTGAACAGCAACAAAAATAAAATGGAAAAAAATCAAGGCCGACAATCTGCAACTGATGGATAAAAATAGAGCTCTCGAACACCGACTACATTTAATGGAGCAGAGGCAGAGAAGAGCCAATATAGAAAATCAGCAAGTGCCTGAAAAAAAAGGTGAAAACATATTCGAAGTCATAAAAAAGCCGGTAAGGTAATCGGTTTTCCTATTAAAGGAGACGATGTACTGGCATGCTATAGAGTTCCGCATCAGTCCAACTCAACTAACTGTCCGAGGAATATAATTGTAGCAAAACTACCAAACTTAAATAAACTACCAAATGGCCGCCACAGAGATAATTTTCTTCAATCCATAAAATCGTTCAACAAGAGCAACAAGAAAGACAAATTAAACTTTAAAATGATTGGTTTCAATTCCAAGGAGTTTTTCTATGTAAGTGAACACCTATCCTAACTAACTCTGGTGTGCCACAGGGCACGATTGGTTTGTAATTTTTTTTAATTTTTTCATTTGCAGTCTAAAGATTATATTTCGTGTAACATTTGCATTTCATAGTAAGGACATAATATATGAAGTAATATGAGTTACCATCTGGTACTCCTCTTTCAATTCCGGAGCCCGGTGACATAGACCGAGCTTCTTTTGAATAAACATGCAGAAAATGTGGAGAAATGGAACATGAAGGCACAAATGTATGCAAAAATGTTTGCATTTGCATAAACTGCAAAAACACACAAAAAAGATTAAAATCTGGAAATAAATGTAAAAGTATTTGTTTACAATTTATATTCCATTTACTGTGTTTATCGTGACTATGGAAGGAAAGGCGGTATTTTCTACTCAGAAAAATAACAAGTGCTATAGATTGACCTCCCCCTAGCAAGGCTGATGCCTTGCTGGGCCATCTCCCTCTGACCTTGAGAGCACTGCCTTCCTCCGCGCTACCCTGGAGTCCTGTGGAGTATTTGAGAGCCAGGCAATATCTATTATGAAATACAACATATATATTTACGAGTCTGAAGTGTTCACTAGACTAAGGAGCCGCCATGCAACAGGCACTGTAAGAATAAACAGGCTACGCGAGGGTGAAAAAAAACAAACTTGAAGGAGACAAAGAAAATGCCAAGCGGCTCACATTCGCTGGCGACTTCTAGTGACAATTAATAGTAATGTAAGGCAGTGTTTTTCAACCTTTTTCATGACACGACCCCCCTAGTATCAAAAAATATTTCGCGACCCCCCAACCCTTTTTTTCATGTATAATATGTTAAAAATATATAATACGTACAAAAATTTTAGGCGTTTGCGTTATTTACAATCTGATATAAACATATAATAAAGTACGTATAACATATGAATACGTGGCCAATTGATAACTAACAAACAAATACAAACATTTTAAAGAATGAAAAAAACGGATTTTACTGACCGTGCAAAAGAGAAGAACGATTTTCTCTACGTTTCGTCGGAGTCATATCCGACGTCTTCAGGAGACGTGTGTCCTCTATAAGGAGGAACCACGAACTGTTGAATTATTGTTGTTTGATCGAGGCCGAAGGTTGTAGGTATTTTTATTTTTATTAACCTTTGGAGGTACATCCATAGATATCGCTATAGCCCCAGTTGGATGTATCCAGTCTATGGGTGCATCTCCGAAGGTTAATAAAAATAAAAATACCTACAACCTTCGGCCTCGATCAAACAACAATAATTCAACAGTTCGTGGTTCCTCCTTATAGAGGACATACGTCTCCTGAAGACGTCGGATATGACTCCGACGAAACGTAGAGAAAATCGTTCTCCTCTTTTGCACGGTCAGTAAAATCCGTTTTTTTCATTCTTTAAAATGTCTAACGACCGTAATCATAATTTAGAATCTTTAAATACAAACTTAGATGTATATAAATAAATAAAATCTATTGTCAGGGTTAGACTCCCAGCGCCATCTGTTGGTAACACTAGGATGGCAACAGATGGCGCTGGTAGTCCACGAAAGATCCACGTGTTTCGAGACGTTTCTTTACGCTTCGAGATAATTCTCGCTAGAATGCGATGGCAGTTGCCGCGTGACGTAATTCACGCGTGGTCATGTCTGCTGTTTAGTTGTTTGAAGAGCGCGAACCACTTGTTTTATAAGTTGTTATTGTGTGAGTGAGTTGTTATAATTGAAAATGGATAAATTCCTGAAAAGATCATCAGAACCATCAACGTCCAGCGGGAGTAGTGGAATAAAGAAAAATCGTCTTTATGACGACATTTATTTAAAATTTGGGTTTACTGTGATTGACAGTAAACCGCAATGCGTAATTTGCTTTGAAATTTTGTCAAGAGAAAGCATGAAGCCATCGAAGTTGGCACGCCACCTAAACACAAAACATCCTAATGAAAAACATAAACCCGTGGAATTTTTTGAGCGAAAATTAAAAGCTCTTGAACGTCAAAAAACTGCTATAGGACAAATGTCCAACCTGAATGACAAAGCGCTGCTCGTTAGTTATCGAGTAGCTTTTCGTGTGGCTAAAGCAGGGAAACCTCACACTGTTGCCGAAAATTTGATTTTGCCAGCGGTTTTAGATATAGCAGAGATTATGTTTGGCAAGCAAGAGGTCGAAAAGCTCAAAAGTATACCTCTCTCTGACAATACCATTCAACGCAGGATAAGCAATATGGCGACTGATGTTCGCGATCAAGTCATAGAAAAAATAAAGAAAAGTTCTTTTGTATCCTTGCAATTTGATGAATCAACGGATATTGCGAGTTGTGCGCAATTTGTAGCTTTTGTGCGTTTTGAATCCGATGAAATGATAATTGAAGAAATACTATTTTGCAAGGCACTTCCCAAAAATACTACAGGTCAATGCTTGCATGACATGTTCCTTGAAGCAACGCAAGATATGAATATCGATTGGGCACAAAAATGCATTGCTATTTGTAGTGACGGAGCAAAAGCCATGACTGGTGCGAAGAGTGGATTTATTGCTAGACTGAAAGAACAGATGCCAAACGCTTTTTGGATGCATTGCTTTCTCCATCGCCAAGCTCTTGCAGCCAAATCCTTACCGCAAGAATACAGTCAAGTTCTTCATATTATTATTAACATTGTAAATTCTATTAAAGGAAAAGCGTTGCAGACTCGATTGTTTCGAGTCGTTTGTGAAGATATGGGGACACTACACCGTAATTTGCTTTACCATACAGAGGTTAGGTGGTTATCAAAAGGCAAAGTACTGACCAGAGTTATGGAACTTCGCGCTGAACTATTAGTATATTTACAGCAAGCCAAGTCACATTACTCTGAATTCATTTCTGACCCGGAATTCCTTTTAAAATTGGCTTTTATTTCTGACTTATTTGAACATTTAAATAATTTGAATAAAAGTCTTCAAGGGCGTGATGAAAATGTCATTAAAGCAAAAGACAAACTCCATGGCTTTATAAAAAAAATTGAATTGTGGTCATCATCTATAAATCAAGGCAACTTTGATTCATTTTCGTCCACACATTCTTTCATTGAAGAAGTCGGAAGCGAGATCAACATCAACTCATATATATCTGGTATGAAGATGGTGTTACATAATTTGAAGAAAGAATTGTGTCATTACTTCTCACTGCAAGAGATATCGGATAACACTGGGCAAAGATGGATCCTTAATCCGTTTTTAAATGCAGCTATAAACGAGGCAAATTTAGCAACTAAGCTCAAAGAGAATCTGCTGGAACTATCTGCCGATGGGATGTTACACTTGGAATTCAAGTCTGAAAACTTGGATACGTTTTGGTTAAAAAGAAAAACAGAATACCCGGAATTAACAACCGAGGCTTTGAAGTGTTTGATTCCATTTTCTACCTCGTACTTGTGCGAGTTGGCATTTTCATCAATGGCGCGAATAAAATGTAAACTAAGAAATCGCTTACATTTGGAAAACGATTTAATACTTAATGTGGCAAAAACAGATCCACGATGGAAGAAATTAATTGCAGAAACTCAAGCACAATTTTCACATTAAAATGAACGAAGATAAGCAAGCACAGATGTAATCATTTTCTATTTAAACACATTTTTTATATTTATTTTCTTTGTAATAACATGTTTTGAACTAGCATTTTCCGGACTTGTGTGATTGATTATAGGGAAATTTTGTTAAATATAATAATTTTAACTCTTATCGACTTTTTATTAAAGTCTTACAAATTATATGTTGTATAAAAAAACTGAAGTTTTCTCGACCTCTCGCGACCCCCCTACAGAGGCTCCGCGACCCCCCAGGGGGTCGCGACCCACAGGTTGAAAAACACTGATGTAAGGTATAGACCAAGATGGATCGACAATAATGTTGTACATATGACTTCAATAATTGCTGAGGCTTAACCACTGTCAAAAGCTGAAAGCTGGTGTAAGCGCACCGAGTCTATGATAGAAATCGATAGACCATAATCCATAGAGCTGTATAATAAGCACATGGAAGACAGAGCTCGCTAAAATTACATATGTTTGTGTAGGAAGGACAAATGATAGAGGAGATACCTCCACCACAGGAGATGCGGCCTCCACCAGTGGAAGTGATGCCTCCACCAGTGGAAGAAGAGTCCAGCAACAGCAGCACCCACGAGGAGCTGTTGTCTCCAATCAGACGAAGGTCGGGATCGTCGGGACTGTCCGGGGTCGCCAGAGAGGCCACTCCTCCACCAAACTACAATGGTGGAGAGATGGTAAGTCTCCAATAATCTTATCTTGTAACAATCTCGGCCCAACGGTTCGCTTATGGCGCTCTGTCTCAGAATTGTCAACGTTTTTATTGACAGCCCCACCCTGCTGGAGAGCTTTCAGCTATATATGCTACAAGCGCGGGAGACGACATGATTTTTTTTATGTACCTCCTTCTAGTACTGATGTCATGAGGCAACATGCTTGAACTCGGAGTATACCTTTTGTAAACTCTGCTAACTTAAGACATTTTTTCAGATGAATTTATAAAGAGTTAACCTGCTATGCACAAAAGGAGACAAAAGTCTTCCTTTTTACTCTGTTGTCTCTGAATGTCACCAAGAGGGCGGGGTGCGATATGATGAAGTCTTGCTTTTATAATATTAGGCTGATTTATTTGGTGAGCGCCGTCCTTGTGTGAATCACACCTCAAGAGCCCTCTGCGATAGTGGTCGTCGCTGTAGAAAGCGCCCATTCTCAAGCAATACCCAGTTGGTGTATGGCTGGAGTGACCTATGGTGACCGGTCTTTGGTAAAGGCAGATTAATCTTTCAACCCATCAAGCCCGGTGACATAGACCGAGCTTCTTTTGAATAAACATGCAGAAAATGTGGAGAAATGGAACATGAAGGCACAAATGTATGCAAAAATGTTTGCATTTGCATAAACTGCAAAAACACACAAAAAAGATTGAAATCTGGAAATAAATGTAAAAGTATTTGTTTACAATTTATATTCCATTTACTGTGTTTATCGTGACTATGGAAGGAAAGGCGGTATTTTCTACTCAGAAAAATAACAAGTGCTATAGATTGACCTCCCCCATCAGCCTTGCTGGGCCATCTCCCTCTGACCTTGAGAGCACTGCCTTCCTCCGCGCTACCCTGGAGTCCTGTGGAGTATTTGAGAGCCAGGCAATATCTATTATGAAATACAACATATATATTTACGAGTCTGAAGTGTTCACTAGACTAAGGAGCCGCCACGCAACAGGCACTGTAAGAATAAACAGGCTACGCGAGGGTGAAAAAAAACAAACTTGAAGGAGACAAAGAAAATGCCAAGCGGCTCACATTCGCTGGCGACTTCTAGTGACAATTAATAGTAATGTAAGGTATAGACCAAGATGGATCGACAATAATGTTGTACATATGACTTCAATAATTGCTGAGGCTTAACCACTGTCAAAAGCTTAAAGCTGGTGTAAGCGCACTGAGTCTATGATAGAAATCGATAGACCATAATCCATAGAGCTGTATAATAAGCACATGGAAGACAGAGCTCGCTAAAATTACATATGTTTGTGTAGGAAGGACAAATGATAGAGGAGATACCTCCACCACAGGAGATGCGGCCTCCACCAGTGGAAGTGATGCCTCCACCAGTGGAAGAAGAGTCCAGCAACAGCAGCACCCACGAGGAGCTGTTGTCTCCAATCAGACGAAGGTCGGGATCGTCGGGACTGTCCGGGGTCGCCAGAGAGGCCACTCCTCCACCAAACTACAATGGTGGAGAGATGGTAAGTCTCCAATAATCTTATCTTGTAACAATCTCGGCCCAACGGTTCGCTTATGGCGCTCTGTCTCAGAATTGTCAACGTTTTTATTGACAGCCCCACCCTGCTGGAGAGCTTTCAGCTATATATGCTACAAGCGCGGGAGACGACATGATTTTTTTTATGTACCTCCTTCTAGTACTGATGTCATGAGGCAACATGCTTGAACTCGGAGTATACCTTTTGTAAACTCTGCTAACTTAAGACATTTTTTCAGATGAATTTATAAAGAGTCAACCTGCTATGCACAAAAGGAGACAAAAGTCTTCCTTTTTACTCTGTTGTCTCTGAATGTCACCAAGAGGGCGGGGTGCGATATGATGAAGTCTTGCTTTTATAATATTAGGCTGATTTATTTGGTGAGCGCCGTCCTTGTGTGAACCACACCTCAAGAGCCCTCTGCGATAGTGGTCGTCGCTGTAGAAAGCGCCCATTCTCAAGCAATACCCAGTTGGTGTATGGCTGGAGTGACCTATGGTGACCGGTCTTTGGTAAAGGCAGATTAATCTTTCAACCCAGCCAAGAGCAAATTTCAGAAATGAAATATTTCTTCGTGCTCTGATGGGACTCGATCCCACTACCTTCCAATCACAAGTCTGAAGTGTTAGCCACTAGACCACGGACCGGTCAAAGTCAGCTATATACATAGCGAACAGTGGCATGGGATATCTCTTGCTCAATGTGGTCACTCTCCAATTGATATTGTGTTCCCAGCAACGCGGGTGTGACGCGTGGACTGGGCCTCAGATCCCACCAGATGATAAAAACCAATGATGATAAAAAGATTATGTCTGAGGTTCGGGTTGGTTTTTAATGTAAGAATTTAACAAAAATATTGTCATCGTATGTACTTTGAGATGATTAAAGGTATTTTTGTATAACATAAAAATTAAGTGATTTTTTTAGTTATAAATGTAGGTACCTATAAAAATAATCATTGTTGCTAATATTGAGAAAAAATAAATGGATTCAACTAATTGCAAATCAATTAAGCTGATTTAAAAGTTCTCATTAGACATAAGACTCATTAAAAATAATTATATTTTTAAAATATGTGCCTACCCGCTCATAATTTATATTGGGTCCTTACATATGAAATCGGCGTGTTGCCGTACTGGCCACTTTGATCTCAAATATCTCCTCTTTGGTTAAGAATTCCAAATTCAAATTGATACAACTATTTACTCATGTATTCGTGTTTTGAAAAATTTAATTCATTTGTATTATAATCTGTCTCTTTAATAATAACTACAATACAGTTAAAATAACATGTTTAAAAAATTTTGTTTTTTCTGTAAATTAATTTAATAACATAGTTGAGTCTAGGTTACAAAAGGTATCCTGATTTTGAGTAGGACATATTAGGGTTTGGACTTGAGTTGAATTATACGATTTCAGTAAAAAAAATCAACATGTCTAAATCTTCAGTGAATTGGTTAGGGGCTGTCCATATATTACGTCATTCGCATCAAGGGGGGGGAGTCTGGTCTGCAGATGATGGCAAATGATGTACGAGTACCAAAAGTGACGTCGTTCTTGTAAATACTATTTCTACAAAATATACAAAATATTATGTAAGTAATATAACATTATTAATTATTAAGCTCATCCATTATTACAGCAAGAGGGAGGGGGGTCATTAGATAATGACTATAGGATGATTGTAAGGGGGGGGGGGTCAAAAATCAGCCAAAATCGATGACGTAATTTATGGACGGCCCCTTAGCAACAGTTCCTGCTAGAATTAAAAAGTTTACAAACTATGTAGAAGAAGCAACCAAAATTGGGGTTAACCATACATAACTTAAGTTGAGACTGAGTCGTTTAGAGGAACATTTCAGGGAGTTTGATAAAATTCAAACTAACTCGGAAGCTCGAGATGATTTTGATCAATCAAGTTCACAACTGGAACAAATTGAGAATTTATTTATAAGTGCAATAGTACTAGGGAAGGATGCTTTGAGCAATAATAAAGTACAGTCCATTACCAATAATGTAATTCAAAGTTTGCCGACCCACATCAAAAAAAACGATCTACCCAAGTTCGATGGAAATTATAAGAACTGGTTGTCATTCTGTGATATTTTTAAGGCTATGATTCGAAAGAGATAGAAAAGCTAATATATTTGAAAGGCGCTTTGACTGAAAGCGCAGCATCAGTCTTAAACCAATTAGATACAACAGGCAACAATTACATTGTCGCATTTGAACTTCTAACCAGTAGGTATGAGAACAAGAGGGTTCTCATACAAAACCATCTGCAGTCCTTGTGCAACGCGAGGATCTGCAAAAGAACTACCTTAGAAATAAGGGAGTTTATAGATACGGTAAAAGGAGATCTTCCATCTATAAAAACATTGGGTATTAAAATCGAGAACTGGGACAGAATATTATTATTCAATTTTCAGGGTAATATTGAAAGATCAATAAAGTCTGAGTGGCAATCATCTCAGATAGACTGTACTGTAACTGAGATGACAATATTGAAAAAAATTGCAACAAAGGTGGAGGTAGGACATAAGGTAGACTCGGGTCACAATCTGGGCATGCCTCCATCAAAACCAACGCAAAAGAGGACACATGCAATGTACTCTCAAAGGAAATGGGAAACAAAATGTAGGTAGGTACTGCAATAAAGCAGGACATGAAATCAACAATTGTTTTTTATTTAAAAAAATGACCTGCAATGAACGACACGCTCAAGTAGGAAAATTAAAGCTATGTTTTAACTGCCTCAAGGCAGGCCATGGGTCCAAGGATTCTAAGAATCCACAAAGGTGCAAAACATGTGAACGCAAACATCACAGTTTGCTTCATAAAAATAGTACGGCATTGCCAGTTACCTGTTCATTAGCGGGATACGGGTCCACTAACGCCGCAACAAGGAGAAGTGTCTCCTATTCACCATCATACTATCATTACTGCTGACATTGAGAGTCTTGTTGAAAAATGGGGCCTCATCTCACATTCATATGCAGATGACTGGCAAATATACTCTCACTGTCGGCCAGACATGGCTGAGGACCTCAGTTGTAGGGTCTCTGGATGTATCTCGGAGGTCGGTGAGTGGATGGTGAACAATGGCCTAATCCTGAACATGGATAAGACGGAGATACTCTGGGCAGCCACATCTAGGCGCGACCATCTATTGGTCAATGGGGTAGCACTCTCTATAGGAGGTAAGCTGATCCAACCTTCCGATTCGGTGAGACTTCTAGGAATCTTACTGGATCGGAACCTGACATTGGAAAGGCAAATAGATGCCACAATAGCTTCCTCCTTTTTTTCACTGCGCCAAATAAAGGCGATTAGAAAGTGTCTTCCGTCAGATGCGGTTAAGACCCTGGTGAGTGCGTTTGTGATGTCTCGGATTGATTATTGCTCAACGCTTTATAGTGGGCAGCCAAAGAAGCATTTCAACCGATTTCAATCCGTGTTAAATTCAGCAGCAAGGCTTATATTCGGGATATCCAAATTCGCTTACATCACTCCGCTGTTAAAAAAACTACACTGGCTTCGTTTCCCGGAGAGGGTGGTCTACCGTGTTTGTCTGATGGTATATAAAGCCATCAATGGCGTGGCTCCACCTTATCTGACTGACATGATTTCGCCTGTTGAGATGGGTGTGAGGAGGCAGACACTCAGATCTGCGGGCGATGGTGCGATCGATTTGGTTCAGCCGCACCGTCAGATCCGTACAAATTTCGGAGACCGTGCTTTCTGTGTTGCGGGTCCGGTGGAGTGGAACAGACTGCCACCCGGAGTGAAGAACTCCAAATCTATGGGCATATTTCGCGGAGCTCTCAAGACGCACCTTTTCAAAAAGTCTTATCCGTGATCGGAGAGGGCCCTTGAGGTGTGACACACACAAAAACGGCGCTCTCTTATCATGTGCAATTAAAAATAAATAAGCCTGATATATATATAAATATATATCATAGATAACGTGTCTTCTATTATTAACTTCAAACTGCCCAAATCACAAATAAACTACGTATCAAGAGTTCCCACATTCAATAATAAGGACAAACTAATTATCGTTAGTTTCATCCACCGATATGTTAAGGAGGATTTTGTAGCTGCTGCAAGAGCCAAGAAGTACTGTAGTGTTGGCAAGACTGACTATTTGGAACATTATTCAGATTTGAATAATTGATGTTCCACTGTCAATAAACAAGAGAGTGGACAGTTGAACATCGACCTTCTTGTTGTGAAGTGACATATCGATAATGGAAAAGAAAGAAATGGAAAAAGACTTTAAACCACAAGCTATTTCGGCCGTCTTGGAGTCAACAATGTTACGCAAGGTCAAGGAGGAAGCAGGGGTGTTGCGTGCGGTATCGCCTGCTACTAAAGAGACCTTAAGTGTAGATTTAAGCATAGAGCGTAAGATTAGTGATAAGGCCGATTCGGCAAAAAAGGACAATATAAAAGACAATAATTTAGTAAATAAGGTAGAAAGTAAGGTAGACCTAAGAATTAGTCCTAAGTCGCCAAGGAAGCAAGACGCTAGGTCTTCAGTCGTGAGCGCTGAGGGAGACATGGGACCTCTGGGGCCTCAATGGCGCCAGCCCGTGGCTCCGCCGGCGGCCGCCGTTACTGGGGTGGTGATAGAGGGTGTGTGTGTCTCGGATACGAGCGACGGTGAGGGGGAGGACCCTGGTCGTGTGTCTTATGTTCCAGCAGACAAGCCCAAGGCCGGTGCGAAGGAGAAGGAGGGATTGCAGTACGGCGGAGACGTCGAGGCCCTCAGGGAGAAGTGGTCCGAAGGGGTGGAAAAGTGGGACTGGAAGGACGGTCTCACAGCTAGTAAGCTCGGGCCATGGATAGGACCTGTGTTTAAAGCATGGCACCAAGTGAGTGGGGTGATGGTCTGCGATGCCATGGGGGATCTGGAGGGGGAGCAAGTGGAGAGGACCGGGGTCGTTGAGATGAGGGAGGAGCCCGACGACCGGAAGAAGATGAGCTTCTCGGAGCGCACGTATTCACGTGATGCTGGGGCACGGGCTCACGATAGGGAGACTGACCCTACCCGTAAAAGAGAGATTTTTAAGAATAATCTCCATGCTGCGGCTGTAAAGCAGAACCAACGGATGTGCAATCACCCGGCACGTATCCTAGGTTTCTTTAGTGTGGCGGACATAAATGTTAAGTTCGCCATGGCGGTTGCTAAGACGTACAATGGTGAGCGTCAGAGAAGGTTGACTACCTTCGAGAAGTCCGGAAAAAATGCCGGATTATCAAGTGAGTATGCCCGTGATATGGCTTACGCAGCAGACGCCATACTAACGCTCTGGAGGGAGAGGGAGGCAACCCAGGACGTGGAGGAATGTCGGGTCCGAAAGGGGGATAAAGATCTCGTAACGGAGGCGGTAAAGGAGGAGGAGCAGCAGCCGGACGGCGCACTGTTCTCGCTGGGTCAATTCCTAGTTACACGTCGATTAGTCGACGTGCCCCAGCTAGAGCATAAGTCAGTCTGTCTGTTCTGCCTCCTCCAGAGCGGCCATCTAGAGGGAATCTGTAACCTAGATAAGACCTATGAAGAAGAGGTGGAGGATAAGGAGTATAAATACTCATTGTCTGAGAAGCTCGATCTTCTCAAAAACGGGGGGGTAGCCTATTTGGAACATCTAGCCCGTATCCACAATCAAGAAATGCATGCCTTAAATGGCAATATATTGATTGTAAGGGCCAGTGGGGAAAGCAGGGATGCTTTCTTTAATAGGATGGTAGGGGGCTTCACGAACACTGCTCCTGTGATTGGGATATCTGGGTTTGCGTCTAAGGATAACTTGGCCAAGGCGGGCTACACCTATGATAGTTATTCCGTACAAAGCGGGTATGTTTTGGGGGGTGAAACCTCCGGGAATTATGGTACTGTACACCAATGCATACTATCCTTCGGGGTCTTGGAAGTTGACGAGGAGTTTTGCGACTTCGTTGATTGTTATCTCGAAGATGTAATGGAGGACTACCTGAGGTTGAACCCTCGGGGTCCAGAGGTAGAAGAGGGTTGTGCACGGGTGAATCGGCGAGGGGCAAGGAGGGCCTTGGCGGCGGTTAGGTCCGACATAATCTCTCGGCTCCATAGAGCCTTGGCCCTATTTAGGGAACGAGGACCGTTGGAGGAGTTTCGGGTCCAATTTGTGGCCTTGTTGACCCAGGTAGGGGATAGTCCTTATCTGGGTGGCATGAACGGGAGAAGCCTGCTTCATGTTGTATGTACAGCGGGGTGGGATAGGACCTCCGCTGGGCTGTTCATGGGGTGGGTCACTCCGCAACGGCCACAGTGGGGAGATGTGTACCTACAGCCTCTCTCATCGCTTTCCGCGATGAAGTTCACGATCCGCGAGCCAGGAGCGGGGCGGTAAACGTGCAGAGGGGAAATGCTGCTGGGGGTTACCTGGGAGGTACACCTAATCTCATGTCGTATATCGATAAGCAGCTGCCCGTAGCACACATGGATATGCGGGACGTGGCATTAACTGTGGCTCTATATGATGCTTTGCGCGAGCGAAGCTATACCCAGCCTACCGGGGTAGGATGGGCTGCGGCTTCACCGCAGATGCCGGTTAGCGTGATTGTTGATACACGCGGATTCGTGGAGTGGGATTTTGTTGCCGCGTTCATTACCCCTAGCGTGCTGGACGCGGCAATATTGAATGATGGCCTGGTGGTGAGGGTGGGTGATGAGGAAGAGGTTTGGGTGATATCGAGTGTAGATGTGGCCGTGGTGGTCGTCGATGACGCCGTAATCTCGCGGACCGACATGCTTGAACTGCTGACTGTGTCGCGACTAAGGTACCCACTAGCCGGGGTGTATGACCTTTTGTGACGTCAGACCTGACAGCACCAGACGTTAGGGGGCTCGGTTTGTTCGAGCGGACGGCCGGGCTGGTCGCGAAGGAGGGGAGCGATCCTACCCGGATCTTGTTCGTGAACTCGGCCGACAAGTACATCCCGGTGAGCCTTGGAGGTAGGGAGTTTGGGTTCACAACAATCGATAGGGATGGGGGGTATGTATGCAGGGGATATGACTTTGTGGATATAGTTGCCGACTGCGTGCAGCAGGTAATTAGGAGTCCCGTGTCTCTAAAGGCGCTATACGAGGACTACGTTATTAATAAGAGGACGGCTGACGGGGTCAACTGGCAGGAGATAGAGCTTATGGTCAACCAGCTCATTGTGAGGTGGGTCCCACAGACAGAAGCTGTTAGACTGCCGGGAGGTTATAACCCTCCAGATGATGCCCAAGTCGTACTGGATAAACCTGAGCTTGGGCCGTTTATCCTGAGAGGTCAGGGTGCACCTGACGCTATTCTGCGGCTACTGGGGCTTGTACCGAGGGGTAGGGCCATAGCCTATAAAAATTTTAATCATGACAATTCCACTACCAGCATTGACATTAATCCTTCTCCATGGGATATAGCAAACCTGTACCCCATGTTTGTTGTGGGTAGCTGGTCTAACTCGGCTGAACTAGCAACCGGTTTGTCGCTTGCTAGTTACATGTATCCTGTGGCATGTGAGGCTTCACTTCGGCGTAGCTTCATGTTGACTGGGAGTGTGGACAAGGTACTACGCAGCCAGTACCTTAGGAGAGGACATGAGGAGCTTAAAGCTTCCTACGGTTTTCGAGACGAAGTGGTTGCCCCTAATATCATCCCTGCGTTCCGAAATTTCTGGGATAAGATAACCGGGGCAAGCCATGAGGCCCAAAGCTGGGTTAATATATATAATATGGGGCTGTCTCTGGTACCGAACGTCAACAATTACAGTTGGCAAGTGAACTTAAACCACGCATTAGAGCAGACTGCAACCGGGGTGAGGAGCGGCCAGCAGAATTGGCTTTTCGAGAGTGGGGCGCACGAGTCGACACACCTGAGGTGGTCAGAGACGGACAGCATGTTAACCCAAAGTACGGGTAGCTGGCACAATTTGTGCTATGTGAGGACGGGGGTCGTTAGGGACCAGGTCGTGGTGGACGAACTTCTTGACAGGACGAACCTCCTCATGACCTGGACCCAGATTGCCAGTGCCGCAACAGGTTACGGCATTGTGTGAGCGTTGGGGAGTAGCGCAGCGGTTTCGAGCGGCCTATCGCCCATCTGGAAATGGTTTTGTCGAGCGTAACCACCGAACAGTAAAGCGAGTGGCAGCCAGAAGTGGTATATCCCCACTGATGGCAGCTTTCTGGTATAATTTGGCTAGTGAGGGGACACGGGGCCGAGACGCGCCGTCGTCAAGTGTCTACTCATACAAATGGCGGCATCCAGCGTCCTTACCAGTGGTGAAGGAAACGGAAGAGTCGTGTCGTTATCGGGTGGGAGATCGGGTGCTGGTGAAGCCTCCAGGAGCGCGCTGCACCACAACCTGGGATAGAGGTCATGTTGATGCCATTGTTTCAGATAATACTGTACAAGTGGATGGTATGCCAAGACATGTGCTGGATCTGAGGATGGCGCCGGGAGATGAGCTGATTGTTGATCAGCCATCATCAGAAAACCTACAGCTTTTGTCAGAGTTGCCCCCATTAGAGCTGGATCCAAGACCTCAGAGAGCAAGAGTGAAGCCGCGTTGGCTCCACGACTATGTTTAATGATGGTAACATCATGGGGGCGTGTAGTGTTGGCAAGACTGACTATTTGGAAAATTATTCAGATTTGAATAATTGATGTTCCACTGTCAATAAACAAGAGAGTGGACAGTTGAACATCGACCTTCTTGTTGTGAAGTGACATATCGATAATGGAAAAGAAAGAAATGGAAAAAGACTTTAAACCACAAGTACATAAGATTTGATGGTGAATTGAACTCTCAACAGATCTACGTAAATGACCATCTTTCGCCTAACTATAAAAAACTATTAACTGCAACAAAAAAAGTCACCAAGGACAAGAACTACTCCTACACCTGGGTCAAATTCAGCAAAATCCATGTACGAAAAAATGATACATCGCCTGTTTTAATCATCTTAAGTGAAAAAGATTTAAACCGAATTGTTTAGACTGTTACTTTCTTCAGTTAAATGTAAATATTTTACATAACAAACTTTTCACAGTCTCTGCGTCCTCCGCTGCTACTTGTTCTTATCTCAAGCGCCATTGTTTAATTTATTGTATTAATTGTCATTGTATAATATGCCATACTCACCATTTACTCACCCATGTCGAACTGGCATTTCTATATTATAGAATTTATCATTCCTCGTCATCATCAAATTATGTACTATTTAATACTGTCCTTGCCCATACCAACAAAACATCTTTAATTATTTACTTCTACTACCTAGCACTATATCTTATACTCTTAAATTATTTATTATGTTCAACATCACATGCATGCATTCATGCCTATTCTCTTAAGTATGTGCCCTCCAACATGATCCAATGTATCCACTATTATCCTACTATACTGTTCTTGTTCTCGAACGGGATGTTCTGTGTAATCTTTCATACTATTAAATTGGCTTTTATTAAATAATAACCTGAAATTTAATTTTGATTTGTCATTGTCATTGTCCTGAGGATGCCTTTTTAGGCGAAAACTGTTAGACATATTTAAAATAAAATAATAAAAAAGTGAATTAAAACAGTATATTTATTTGATTAATTAATCTTATGTTTACTGCGTCAACGCACCAAAAATGAAGAGAAGTCCTGCTACCAAAAGTATATGGCTTCAATCGAAAAATCGCTTGAGACTAATCCAAAACGCTTCTGGTCTTTCTACAAATTCAAATCCAGATCGGGTACATTGCCTAATTCCCTATCATATCAGAACTCAGTACACAACACCGGCAAATCAATATGTGATGCCTTCTCAACCTATTTCCACTCCACTTTTCTCAGTGAATCTCATTCTACTATAACTGACCATTCCCCAGACTTTATATCTATTAATAATATCTCTTCTATTTCCATTGACGTTGAATCATTAACACTTTGATGAAAAAACTTGATCCTTCGAAGTCCGCAGGTCCTGACCAAATGCCAGCCACTTTTCTTATAAACTGTGCGGAAGCCTTATCAATACCTATAGGTATTCTTTTAAAAAAATCACTATCAACAGGCTCTGTACCTAGCATATGGTAGCAAGCCTTTATCACACCAATTCACAAAAAAGGTTCAAAATCTGACATTACTAATTACAGACCCATTTCCAAACTTTGCATTCTATCCAAAGTCTTTGAAAGAATATACAATCAGTTATACCCCGCGATAACTCAATCTCTTTGTCCAAGTCAACATGGCTTCTTGAAAGGACGATCAACTGTTACTAACTTAACACTGTTTAATTCCTTCCTGACGGATACCATGGATAAAGGTTATCAAGTTGACGTCATCTATACTGACTACAGCAAAGCTTCACACAATTTACTAATTAAAAAACTTCAAAACATCGGCATCAATGGAGATTTACTGCGATGGTTCTCTTCATACATTAATAATCAATCTCAAGCAGTCGTAGTTAACAACTACATTTCCAGCTGGGTCAACATACCCAGTGGTGTACCACAGGGGTCCTTACTTGGCCCCCTATTATTTGTTATTTTCACAAATGATATTGACTCTTGTTTTCATCACTCTAACCTACTAAATTTTGCAGATGACATGAAAATTTTTGCTGCTATACAATCCAATGAAGATGTTATTGCCCTTCAATCAGATCTGTTCTCTATTGTACTTACGTTCGTAGTAATCTTGAGTATGCCCCTCAGATCTGGAATCCTAGATACAAAAACCATAGAAATCGAATAGAGAATGTTCAAAAAAAATTTTTACGCTATCTTTGTTTTCGAATCAAGAACAATTACAGATCTGAAAACTACATTGACCTCTGCAAAAGACATCACCTACTACCTTTGTCAACCCGTCGTGAACTAGCAGATATAGTTTTCCTTTTAAACATCACCTCAGGTTCCATCGACTGTCCAGATCTCCTCTCCCTGATAAATATTAACGTACCTGTTAAACCACTTAGAAATCCCTGTCCAATAAACTTACCTTTTTACCACACTTACTATAGACAAAATGCATTTATGTTGCGTGCAAGTGACAGTTTTAATCATAACGCAGATCATTTTGATTTTGACCTCTTCAATTCTAAACCAACGTTGGTAAGACAGCGGATAACGCAGAACTTCTTTGTATCCTAGGTTGTATCTCTCATTACTATTTTTACTTTATTTTTTTTTATTGTCTTTCAACTTTGTTTAACTATGTCTCCCATTACTATTTTTAGTTTATATTTTCTTTCTATTGTTTTTTTTTAATTTTGTATAATCTCTTGTAATACTCTTCTCCTTTGTTTAATTTAAATTGTCTTTATACGTGAGGACCTCTTATTGGCTTCTTGTGTCTACTGTTGCTTTTAATCCTGTTTTTTAACGCTGTTGGTCTTCCTAATACAAAAAAAAAAAAAAAAGTTATCCTACCTACAGCAACCGTGATCATGGTTGGCAGAGACGGTAAGGAGGTACAAATGTATCCATCAATGAATTTTAATTACAAACAGTCACATACGGTTCAAAATCAGCGCCTTTTTTGGCAGCTCATTGTATAAATCATTTAGGATTAAATTATAGAGAATCACACCCATTAGTGAGTACAATCATTAGACAGGATGTATATGTAGATGATATAATAACGGGAGCAGAAAGTGAAGATCGATTAGTTGATTTAAAACATCAGCTGATAACAATTTTTAATTCATTCTGCATGCCCTTGAGGAAGTGGTCATCGAATTATAAATTATTTCGGGAAGACAATATTCAAGGGGAGAGTAAATTGGGTTCTGGAGAAAGAAAAATGTTAGGCGTAAGTTGGGAACCACAAAGGGATGTAATACTATATTGATATGCACCATTAAAGTCAGCAGAACAATTAATTAAGCGACTGGTACTTTAAAAAATATCAAAAATTTATGATCCTTTGTGGTTGATATCGCCGGTGACGATAATTGCAAAAATGATTATGCAGGACATTTGGAAAGATAAAAACAAATGGGATCAACCAATTGACGGTTCAATTGGTAGATTATGGGTTGATTATTGCCAAAAATTAGAGGAATTAAATTAATTATCAATACCGCGACATGTTTTAAGCATAGAAACCGGGGAATGTATCAAAATTCACGGATTCGCAGATGCATTTGCTTTGCAAATGCAAAGCATTCAGGATATGCAAATTGCATATGCAAATATTGGACCATCAATAAAATTGCATCCAAAGACTGGGCAAGAGGGTTTCTTAAACGACAATCACAGTTATCGATACGCACGCCAGAAGCTACCAGTTTGTCACGCGACTAGTTTCAATAGAAAGAATGTTGAAGATTTCTTTGAAAATCTTAAAAGTGTTTATTTGCGTTATGAGTTTGGACCTGAAGCCATTTATAATATTGATGAGACTGGACTGACGACTGTTCAGCGAACCCAAAAAGTGATTGCTTCCAAAGGAACAAAACAAGTTGGTCAAGCAACATCTGCAGAAAGAGGCTCACTCGTCACGGTTTGTTGTGTTGCATTCCTTGACTTATAGGTTGGTATGCGGCTGACCACCCATGCTGTAAAAATGGTTCACTTTGCCAATGTCACCCCTGTTACAGGGAAGGACGGCAAGAGTTGCAGGGTGTATGTCCATTTGAGATTGGTTTTTATGTTGTAGACTCACATGAGGCACGTGCAAGCGCGAACTTGTGCGTGTCTGGTTGTGGGAATGCATGTAATGTGAATCTCCAATGTAACATATCTTTGCAACTTAGATTAGATTAGATGAAAAAGCTTTTGATTCTCTTGAAGTGTGGGCCGACCTGGAGGGGATGAAAAGGGCTGGAATAGACTAGTTTCATAAATCTTACACAGAATATTTATAAGTACGCTACATTGCATGTGACTCTGAATGACGATTGGAAGACTAACCTGATACCAGTAAAGCGTGGCGTGAGACAAGGAGATCCAATTTCTCCGAAACTATTTACTTTAGCATTGGAATATGCCATAAAACATCTACCATGGGACTCCAAAGGCATAACCATAGATGGCACTCACCTTAATCAACTACGTTTCGCAGACGATATTATTGTCATCAGTAACGACCCTACACAACTGACGGAAATGCTAAAGGAGTTGAATGAAGCATCTAAAAAAGTTGGCCTAAAAATGAACCTCACTAAAACCAAGTTGATGACGTCACAACCAGCACAAATTGTACTGGACAATGCCAGCATTGAATCTGTCGATGAGTACATTTATTTGGGTCACAAAATACAGCTCAGGCGAGATAACCAGATAGCAGACCTAAATAGAAGAGTCGGACTAAGCTGGGCAGCATTCAAAAATCTTGGTCACATTTTGAAAAATCCGAAAATACCAATCAACTTAAAAAGGAAAGTATTCAATGCCTGTGTCCTGCCAGTGTTCACTTATGGTATTAAGACAGTCACAATGTCACAAAAAAATGCCCACAAGCTAAGAGTCACACAGAGAGCAATGGAGAGAGCCATGTTGGGTGTCAGTTTGCGGGACAGACTCAGAAATGAGGACATAAGAGTCAGGACAAAGGTTTCCGATGTCATCAAAATGGCCGCAACCCTCAAGTGGCGATGGGCGGGACATGTCGCTCGCGATCCAGATGAAAAGTGGACAAAGCGACTGCTGTGCTGGTGCCCAAGGACGGCAAAGCGTGGAGTTGGGCGCCCACAGTTGCGTTGGCGTGACAATGTTCAGAGAAGTGCAGGACTTGCCTGGATGCGGATCGCTCAGGATAGAAACGAATGGGAAATGCGAGAGGAGGCCTACGTCCAGGAGTGGACGATCAATACAGGCTGAAGAAGAAGAAGAAGATAATGGAGTAAACTGTCACTTGTGTTTTGTGAACTATATCACAGAAGATGTTTCAAGATGAAATGTGTATTTATTTCAAATTGTTTTATTTCGATTTATTATGTAAAAATGTTTGATAAAGAGATGATGTAACATAACATTAGTTAGATATGTAAAAAAAAAAAAGGGTTCAGTTATTTTATTGGTATTTATTTTGTAAGCTATCTCACAGGAGATGTTTCAAGATATAAAAGTGTAATATTTAGAATTGTTTTCTTTAAATATGTATAAGAAAACATCTGTTGGATACTCTCCAGAAGATGTCCTTCTCCTACCCAAAGCTGGACTTCAGAAGGAAACCAATCGCGGCCGAAAACGAGGTCGATGCCGGATATTGACTGACACGCCGGAGAAAAATGAGATTCAGGCAGACCAAGAAAAAGCGCGGTAAGTTAAAATGTTTGAGCTGATACATTGAAAAAATGTCTTTAAATAAGGCGGAAGGTTCGTGGTTTGATGAATACAATTCATGGTTATAATCTTTTATTTCAGCTACAAAAAGCAAGGCTCAATTAAGAAGGCGACACCAGCTAACGACGGCATTCCCAGTCGTAAGCTCACCTTAAAGACACGTCAAGAAGACACAAATTCCCGAGAGTTCTGACTCCGAGAAGGAGTGGATTGAAAGCGGGTGCAGTGTGGACGATATCAGCACTGAGGAAAAAGAGCAAGATTCTGAAGACGATGAAGTTTCCTTAGAAGAAAACTGTGATTTTAGTGTCGGTGACTTTGTGTTGGTAGAATTTCAAACTAAAGTGACGCAGTACTACATTGGGCTGGTGATCCAAAATGAAAATACCGATGTCTTGATAAGGTTTTTAAGGAAAGGTAAAGTCGGTTTTGTTTTCCCAGATCAAAATGACGAGCACTATGTGGAACGATGTCGAGTTAAAAAGGTGTTACCGCAACCTGTTGTTAGACGAGGTCTGCACTCGTTTGGGATCAACTTAACAAAATTAAAGGTTTTGTAATTTTGTAATAAACCTCTTTCGTTTCTGATGATTTGTTTTTTTTAAATCAGGGATCAAGTGTCCCAACTCCCAGGATCAAGTATTCCAAGGGCGGTCAATTTAATAACTTTTAAAACAGACGCTGGAAAAATTAAAAGGTTGAAAAGGGATCAAGTATGTTCGGTTCCCCCTAGTGTTACGGAGGATGGGTGGGACAAGGCGTTCAACCCGGCTATATGGCCCAAGGACATCTGCATGACAAAATTTCACAATTTTTTCCAGAATTGAAAGTATATTTAGGAATCAATTTTGTCATGACATGTATAAGATATGCAAGACTTTGCACAATACTGGGCACACAAACATGGAACCAGATGTGCTATGACTTTTAACAGATTTTGTGAAGTTTGAAAATTTCTTCATATCACTAATCAAGAACCGATTTCATCCGACAATACTGACAGATTGGTGAGAATTCGTCCAGTGATAGAATAAATGAGAAAAGCTTTTCAAGAAGCTTACGACCAAGAAGAAAATGTATCAATTAACAAGATGATGATGGCCTTCAAAGGGCAATCAAGTATTATATAAAGCAATATATAAAAACAAACCGTTGAAATGGGGCTTCAAAGCCTGGGCTCTCTCAACATCTTAAGGGTATGTGAGAGATTTTGAAATTTACCAAGGTGGAAAGGTAATCTATCAGAAAAATCTGACCTAGGTTGCATTGGGAAGAGTTATTAAATATAAAGACACACATCAAAAGTAACCCTGACATTCTGGACATCCAGTTAAGCCAGTGGTCTCGTATATAAAAGCCCCAGCTGTGAATATAGCCAAATATTTAAACCAAGTAAATCCAAAGCTTATTAAATTCACCCCAACATTTGGCATTAAAAATTCTATTGAACTAACTAAAAAACTGTCTACTCATACTCCACCTACTAACTCCATTCTTGTATCGTTTGATGTCCAAAATTTATTTACTAACATTCCAGTTAATGAAGTTATAGATATATTAAAAGATAAATTAGATCATAATAATGCTGAATTGACAGAAAAAACACAAATCTTAGACTTGTCTACTTTATGCATGGACCAAAATTATTTATTAGCAACAAATTCAATAGGGACCAATTAAATAAATTGGTCCCACTAACAGAGCTGTCAGGCGCAGTGGGAGCAATGGCAGTAGAAATTGGTCGGCTTGAGGAGACAACTGCATTGAAAACAGTTCCCATGTCTTCAAACCACTCTATGGATTTAATTGGAGCTATGACTGAGATGAAGGAGCGTGAGGTTCGATCCAGGAACCTAATAATTTATAATATTCCTGAACCCACAGATGGCAAAAGTGAATTAACGCTCATAAAAAATCTCCTTGACGACACAGCCCAGTCTGACCTGGAAGTTATTCGCCTGAATCGCCTGGGACTACCTTCTACGGGCAAAATTCGTCCAATTAAGGTCACATTACAACATCCAGAAGCGGTACAAAGGGTATTTAGGTCTCGTCGTCGTCGGAACGATGACATGAAAATCAAAGCTGATCTTACCCCATGTCAAAAAAAATACCTTACCGATAAATGGAAAGAACTGGATAACAGGAAGGCCACAGGAGAGCTAAATCTAACTATGAAGTTCAGGGACGGTGTCCCTTATATCTACAATCCTTCAAAAAACTGAATTTGCTATTATTTTACCAGAATGTGCGAGGATTGAAAACAAAATTACTAACTTTATATACTAACCTACCATTACTAAACTTTGACATTTATGCTTAGACCGAAACTTGGCTCACTGATAATATTGATTCAGCAGAGCTTGGATTCTCCGGTTATACTGTGTATCGTAAGGATCGTTCTAGTTTAACGAGCGATAAAGCCCGTGGCGGAGGAGTGTTGATAGCTGTCTCTAAAAAACTGTTCCTTGTTTAAATAAAAATGTAGAACAAATTTTTGTGCTAATTTACACACAGCCCCTTACCACTATACTTGGCTGTGTTTACATGCCACCTAATTCTAGTATTGATGTATTCAATGATTTTGTATCTGATGTTGAACGGATCAAAGTTAAATTCCCTGATTCAAATTTCATCATTACTCTTGAAAATGACGTGAATAAGTCAAAAGTACTTGAGGTGGAATTAAATACTCAATTTGTGAAAATAACATTCATATTTCATCATATCATACCTGAAGACGCATAAAAGTTCGCTCCTGAAAAAAAAATATTCTGTGCCGTGTAATATCAACCTATCAGTGAAAAAAAGTGTAAACATAAGTGCATTAAAGGTCAACGAAAGGTATACTCACTTTATTTTGACCTAAAAGACAACTTAACTGTGTATAAAATCAATTTTTACATTCCTCGAAATATTTTATTTCCGACATTTGCAAATACCACAGCGTGCTACTCGGTGCAGTTAAAATTATTATTATTCACTGTATTATTCACAAATCGCAGCGCAAAACTTCCATAATAACAATACTTAACTAATTATAATATTACATAACAACAAAAATTTAAAATTTCAAACGAGAAGGACTTATTTCTTTGATTCAAACATTGTCCTTCAAACGAGAAGGACGTATTTCATTGATTCAAACATTTAAAAATAATTCAAAATAATAATAAATTAAAATTAAAAATAATCTAAATAAAATGCAGTGCAGTACCTACCTGTAAAGATAAAATTTTCGATAATGAGCAAATGACTTGCTCTAAGTGCAAAAAACATTTTCATTTCAACTGTGTGGGGATGTCAGAATCCAACTTTCGAAAATTAAACAAGAACAGAAAGATGACTTGGAACTGCGTCGCTTGCAGCCCATTGGCCAGAGCTTCCCCCCCTCCACCAGCCACTCCACCAGCGTCACCAACTCCAACGTCTGACACACTCCTCCTCCTCAGGGAGATAAAGGTGCTGAAGGGTGAGCTCCGGGAGATGAAGGACTCTCTCAACTATTTTTCAGTACGCTACGATGAAATGAATGCCACTATTGCTCTGCTGACTGACAATTTAAAAGCAGCAGATAAAAAAATCAGCGCACTGAGCGAGACAGTAAATTCACTGGAAATGTCCAGAACAATAAACGACACCAATTGCAGACAAAGGAATGTAGAGCTATCAGGATTACCTCAGGTTACTGGAGAAGACTTGTATCTGTCTTTCAAGGCCATTGCCACAAAGCTGGGAGTTCCAGAGGTGGCTGTGGATGTAGATTCCTGCCACAGGATCCAACCTCGGCAACAGACCACTACAACGTCAACAACAAACCTGGACCCGCCTGTGATTGTCAGTTTCACCAAGAAACGATCAAAGGACGCCCTCATAGCAGCAATCAAAAAGCGAAAGGGTCTTATGACTGAAGAACTGGGTTTTTCCAAGAACAATCGGGTGTTGCACGGCAAGAGGGCCCAGCGTAGAGACGCGGGCATGGGCGAGGACAGCCCGCCAGGAGCTACTCCGGCAAGGAGCTTGCCGACTCCCCCCGATTTATAATTTAATATTTTTTTTAATATCTTAACGATTGTTGTAATGATTTGATTATTTTTTGTATTTTTGACATTTTTATGTACCTACATTTTATTTAATAATTGTTATAGTTTGATATAATTTATTTATTTTTGTAATTAATAAACCCCATGTTTGCCAACATAAACTCAGTTCCACTCTGCAGAGAAACCGCCAGAAACTTGCTCAGAGAGAATGAATGGGTGTTTGGAACTTGGAATGTCAGAAGAATGAATGAGTGTAAGGAGAAGGGAATTGTGAATGTGATGAATGAAAAAAGAATACAAGTGATGGGTGTGACAGAGACAAAAATGAAAGGGAATGGTGAAAAAGTATTAATGAATGGTGAACTGTATATCTGGTCAGGTGTGGAAGATGGGAATGAACGACAGGGTGTGGGTGTGGTTATAAGTGAGAATGTGAAAGGATGCATAACGGGCTACCAGAGAATCTCTCCAAGGGTTTTGACTGTTAAACTCAAAACAAACAGGATGAAAATTTTCTTGGTGGCCTGTTATGCACCTGTAGATTCAGAGTGTATGGACGTGAAAATGAGATTCTGGAATGAGTTGAATGCAGTTGTGCGTGAAAGCAAGAAGAATGAATACATTATAATTTTGGGAGATATGAATGGATGGGTAGGTACGCAAAGAGATGAGTGTGTGAAAATTGTTGGTCCTAGTGGACGAGGTGTAGTCAATGATAATGGGCGGCACCTGATAGCTTTGTGTGCAGAGCACAGCCTTTTTGCATCAAACACATGGTTTCGACATAAGGATGTGTATCTGTACACAAGGCAGATTGTGGGAAGTCGCACAATCATTGACTACATCTGTGTGGATGAAAGACTGAGAGGAGCCGTAAGAGATAGCCGTGTCTATCGTGGGCCTGAAATAGGCAGTGACCACTATCTCTTATGCGCTAAAATAATGATTGGAGAAGTAAGAAAGAAGAAACTTAAGAAGAAAGTAAGAAAGCCAAGAATAAAAGTAGAAAGTCTGTGTGATGAAAACGTGAAAGTGAAGTATAAATCAGAATTACAAAAAAAGTTAAGTGTGAATGAACTTGAAAAGAATGTGAATGAAAAAGATATTGAAAGCATGTGGAAGGATATGAAAGAAAGAATGATTGAATGTGCTCGAAAAGTATGTGGAGAAACGAAAGGTGGAAGATTGAAAGGGGATACCTGGTGGAATGCTAAAGTAAAAGAGGCTGTGAAAGTAAAGAAGGAATGTTACAAAAAGTGGCTGAACGACAGGAATGATAGAAAGCTAGAAGATGAATATAAGATAGCCAAGCGAATGGCGAAGAATGTAGTTTATGAAAGCAAAGCGAATGAACAGAGAAAGATTGATGAAAAAATGAACAGAAGTTTCACCGACAGTAGGAAGGAATTCTGGAGATGGGTCGGTGCCATTAGGAATAAAGATTCTGCATTGACCACCCCAGGAATCAAAAGTGCTGTTGGTGAGATGGTATGGGAGAATGATGAAGTATGTAAGAGATGGAAAGAATATTTTGAAGGGATTTTTGGTCGGGGCGAAAGAAATTTGTTTAGAAAAATGACAGAAGAGAATGAATTTAGGATTTTGAAAGAAGAAATAAAAGTATCTATTGAATGTTTGAAGAATGGAAAGTCTGCTGGGTTTGATGGAATAAATGGTGAAATGTTGAAAGCAGGAGGTGAATGCGTGATAGATTGGATGTACGAATTATGTAAGCTTTGTGTGAATGCAGTAGTAGTACCGATGGATTGGAGGAAGGCAGTCATTGTTCCCATTTACAAAGGTAAAGGGGACAAAAAAGACTGTCAGAACTTCAGACCAATCAGTCTACTCAGTATACCAGGAAAAGTCTTCTGTAAGGTGATTATAAAAAATGTGATTCTGACTACTAGTGAAAGGATTTCCGATATACAGTCCGGCTTTATGGCCGGTAGAGGCTGTGTTGATCAGATTTTTACTCTACGACAACTTGTTGAAAAACAATTGTCGGTGAGGCGGAAGCTGTTCACGGCCTTTGTAGATCTGGAAAAGGCTTTTGACTCAGTAGACAGAGGTATGTTATGGGATGTTTTGAAAGCATACGGAGTGAATGGGGCTCTCCTAGGTGCGGTGCATGCCAACTATGAAAATAGTAAGGCATGTGTTCGTATTGATGGTGAGTATAGCGAGTGGTTTGAAGTTTATAAGGGTGTGAGGCAAGGATGTGTGATGAGTCCATGGCTATTTAACATAGTCATGGACAAGTGTGTCAGAGATGCTAGACTTAATGATTGTGGATTGATGATAGGAGAGAGCAAAGTGAGTGTTCTACTGTATGCAGATGATGCAGTTCTTGTATCTGATTAAGCAGTAGAATTGCAAACAATGCTCTCTAGATTGAATGAAGCTTTGTTAGGTAACCATCTGAAGTTGAATGCAAGTAAGACGAAAGTATTGATTTTTGAAAGAGATGATGAAAGTATGAATTATGAATTTAAAATTAATGGAATGAATGTTGATGTCGTAAATGAGTTTGTATACCTGGGAAGTAAGTTTGAAAAAGATGGAAGAATGACCGGTGAATTTGAAAGAAGAGTAATGAAGGGCAGGTGTGTACTGGGTGCCACAGCTTGTATCGCCAAAAATCAAAACATATCAAAAAATGCTCGATTGGCAGTACGCAGTGGCATACTTTTACCCACCTTGATGTATGGAAGCGAGGCCTGGACGGTGAATGAAAGTGAAATTAGTAAAGTCCATACTGTTGAAATGGACTTTCTAAGAAGTATGATTGGGAAAAAACGGAGTGACAGGGTGAGGAATGATTTTGTAAGAGAAGAATGTGGTGCAAGAGAAAGTGTGAAAGTGAAGATTAAAAGAAGTTTGTTAAGATGGTTTGGGCATATGGAGAGAATGAATGAGGAAAGACTGACGAAGAAAGTATATGTTGGTAGAATAGATGGATGTCGTGGTAGAGGAAGACCGAGAAAGGTATGGATGGACCAAATATCCGAAATTGCGAATGAATGGAATATCCAGAGTCATAATAAAAGAAGAGCCTGTATGAAGAAAATTATGACTCTGGAGGAAATGAAAGAAGTATGTAAGGACAGAAAGAAATGGCGGTTGATCTGTAATGTTGGCGGCTAGGGTTTGTTAAATTGGAATTTGTTTTTTTTTTTATTTGTAAATGGATATTTTGTATTTGGATATTATTATTTAGTGATGTATAAAATGTAATTTGTTGTGTGTGTGTGTCCCTTGACTTATAGGTTGGTATGCGGCTGACCACCCATGCTGTAAAAATGGTTCACTTTGCCAATGTCACCCCTGTCTCAGGGAAGGACGGCAAGAGTTGCAGGGTGTATGTCCATTTGAGATTTGGTTTTTATGTTGTAGGTTCACATGAGGCATGTGCAAGCGCGAACTTGTACGTGTCTGGTTGTGAGAATGCATGTAATGTGAATCTCCAATGTAACATATCTTTGCAACTTAGATTAGATTAGATTAGATTAGATCGGTAATATATAAATGACCACCTAACACCTAGCGCCAAAAAACTCCTTGCTAAAACAAAAGAAAAACAGAGAGCTCTCGCATACAAATACGCTTGGGTGATGAACTCTCGGATCTTTCTGAGAAAAGATGACCAGTCTCCCAAGATCTACGTAAACTCAGAAGATGTACTCCAAAAATTAAAATAGTCATCTTAGTATGTTTATTTTCTTTTCTTTAAATTATAGACGCTCTTATTTTGCTCATTACTATCTCTCATCTTGTTCGTTCTATTCTATTCAAACCTTGGAATCTCGAAGAACCTACAGGGATGCACTTTATATTTACAAAGTACTAAACAACCAAATTGACTCACCATACATCCTCAGTACAATATTTATTAATACACCAATCATTAACACTAGACATCCTTCTCTATTCCATATTAATTACATTCAACAAATTATCTTCAAAATACCTACATCACTCGCACCTGCTCTTTATTAAATACCTTACACTTTTTTGACTTTAATGTGAATTTGAAAGAAGAATAATGAAAGGCAGGTGCGTACTGGGTGCTACCGCTAGCATCGCCAAGAACCAGAATCTTTCAAAAAATGTTCGACTGGCGGTGCACGGTGGTATACTAGTGCCCACTCTGATGTATGGAAGTGAAGCCTGGACGGTGAAGCAAAGTGAGATAAGTAAAGTCCATACAGTAGAAATGGACTACTTAAGAAGTATGATTGGGAAAAGACGGAGTGATAGGGTGAGGAATGATTTTGTTAGAGAGGAATGTGGTGTAAGTCAGTGCCGAAGAGAAAATACCTCTCGCATCGCCATCCACTCCAGCATCTTGTCTAAGGATGCCGCATGGACCGGCCTGCAACCCTCTGATGAGGCAGAGGTCCGTGGATCTGGAGGAGCCGCTGGCCCTGCCCCAGAGAAGGCGCTGCAGAATGCAGCTTGAGCGCAATGACGCCGTGGATATCATCGCACCCGAAAAGCCCAGAGACGGCATACGAAGTCTCAGTCCGGGAGCACCGGTCGCACCGGTCTGGACTGGTCCGTAGTCCGTAGTGGCAACACTTCGGACTCGTAAATGGAAGGTTGTGGATTCGGATCCCAGCGGATCTATGTATACTCTTACTGGTGTAAGTCAGTGTCTTATACTGGTGTAAGTCAGTGCCGAAGAGATAATACCTCTCGCATCGCCATCCACTCCAGCATCTTGTCTAAGGATGCCGCATGGACCGGCCTGCAACCCTCTGATGAGGCAGAGGTCCGTGGATCTGGAGGAGCCGCCGGCCCTGCCCCAGAGAAGGCGCTGCAGAATGCAGCTTGAGCGCAGTGACGCCGTGGATATCATCGCACCCGAAAAGCCCAGAGACGGCATACGAAGTCTCAGTCCGGGAGCGCCGGTCGCACCGGTCTGGACTGGTCCATAGTCCGTAGTGGCAACACTTCGGACTCGTAAATGGAAGGTTGTGGATTCGGATCCCGGCGGAGCACAAAAATATACCATTTATATTTTGAATGTGCTCTTCGCTGGGTTGAAAAATTCATAAACCTTTACCAATGACCGGTCACCAAAGGTCCATCCAGCCTTACAGCAACTGGGTCTTGCTTGAGTATTGGCGCTTTGTAGCGACGACCAAGCTCATACACCTCTGCGGCACTACAACAAGTGTCATAGACCCCTAGAGTCTTAAGAATCTAGGGAGTCTCCCGCACAGGATTTCTTGAGAAAGTGTGAAAGTAAAGATTAAAAGAAGTATACTTAGATGGTTTGGACATTTGGAGAGAATGAATGAGGAAAGATTGACGAAGAAAGTATATGCTGCGAGAATTGATGGATGTCGTGGAAGAGGAAGACCGAGAAAGGTATGGATGGACCAAATTTTCGAAATAGCGAATAAATGGGATATTTTTTTTTTTTTTTTTTAAATAAAAATAGATTTGTGGAAAGGAATGCAATCCACCAACCTATTTTTACCTGGCCAGTTGTCTTCATGCGAAAGCAGAAGCTTGTGTGCATGCAACGGCATCTGTTGAACCAGGGTCGAAGTTATCGTCGCGGGATTCGAACCAGCGTTATCCGGTTCCAAATAACCTGTCTTGATCCCCGCGGCTATTACACCGATATCCAGAGTCATAATAAAAGGAGAGCTTGTATGAAAAAGATTATGGCTCTGGATGAAATGAAAGAAGTATGCAAGGATCGAAAGAAATGGCGGTTGATCTGTAATGCTGGCGGTTAATGCTGAGGCTTTTAAATATATTTTTTTAAAATATGTTTTGTAGTTTTTTTTTAATTTTTTACTGTTTAATTGTTTAGAGTTTATTTGTTTTATATATATTTGAATGTATTAATTGCTTGTATTCCTTGACTGATAGGATGGTATGCGACTGACCACCCATACTGTAAAAAATGGTTCACTTTGCCAATGTCACCCCTGCTTCAGGGAAGGTCGGCAAGAGTTGCAGGGCTTATGTTCATTTGAGATTGGGTTTTTTATATTGTAGGTCCACATGCGGCATGTGTAAGCGCGAAATTATGCATGTCTGCTTGTGGGAATGCATTTAATATGAATCTCAAATGATACATATCTTTGCAGCTTAGATTTAAATTTAGATTTTAGATAGTGTTTAAAGAAAAAGTCATAAAGTACACTAATCAGGTAAATAGTTTTTAAAATTGAAATAAGTAAATTAAATGTGATAAAGTAAAGGAGAAAGTTAAAATGGAAACAGCTGGTATTTATTTATTTTGTATTATTTTAAGGGCGAATTGGTCATCAAGCACTAACGAGGTAATAAGTTATTGAAAATATAGACAAGAAAATAAAATTTAATAATCCTTATATTAAGAACAGTGTTTGAGAAAATATGAGAGTACCTATATAAAAAAATAACATTAGTTCAAAACAATCAAGTAATTAATCCTCTTTTTCTTCTTGGCGAATCCCCACGTACAGCGGGAGCGCCAGTGTCAAGTGGTATTTCGACTATTTCAATAATAAACATAATGTATATATTAGAGTGATTTAATGTAATTTATATTATGGTAGGTAAATACAAAGAAATATGTAGTGGATTTAGCAACTCCAAATTGTTTATGGTCTGACGTCACGACGTTTTTATTGGCCGATACCTGTCATTGGTTAGAAGTGAATTATTGTCACAGAAAATTAGTAAGGTTAGAATGTGCTAATATAAAAGCAATGGTTCTGCTAATTTAAATGTTCTTCTCCTATTCTCTTGCGTAAGTGTTCTTCTCTACTGTTTCTCTCTTATTCTCTGCTCTTGTACTTCTCGTGTTCTCCAATCTATTATTGTACACTTGTAAAAATAAACTCAACCGGTAACAAAAAAGTCAAGAATTTTACTCAAGAAACCAGCGACCAACCATCCTGACCAAATCCCGACCAAACAGCATATAAGAAAGTTGTCTTGTAATGAGGTACATCCTTAACCCATTGGCGCGCGAAGCCGGCGAATCGCCGTTGACCTAGATTTTGGTACTTAGCACTACGCCGGCGAAACGCCGGTCTGTCATTGCGTCATCATTTTATGCGTAAAAAATCATTGACAACAACTTTATCCATGTAAATATTGGTGATTAAATAATTACGAATTATATTCTAATGAAAAAATATTGTTACTAAAGTTTTTTACGTATTATTTTTAATTTGTTTTGACAGTGCTTCCCAAATGGCCGCCCGCAATAGTAAACAATCCCGCCGCGCGCGTAATATTTTATCAAATGTTGAAATGGAACGATTGCTACTTGACAGTAGTGGTGAAAGTGAAAATGAAGAACATGCAAGTGATTCAAGTGAGTCAAGTGATTTTACATCTTCGAAAAACAATGTGGAGTGTTCAAATAGTGATTCTCATGTGTCAAGTGACAGTTCAATAGAACAGTACGTAGATCGCGAGTTACCTACCAAAAAAAGTAAAAATGAGGAATGGATTTGGAATACAGACTCAGTTCAGATATCAAAAATACCTTTCACTGGAATACCAGGCTTACGTCGCTTGGCAGAACTAAGTTTAGGACAAAATCCTACGCCGTACGACATCTATAAAATAATTTTTGGCGACGATTTTTTCCAAATAATTGCAGATGAAACTAACAGATTTGCAAAGCAAAAGCACGCAACAAAACCTGATGACAAGTGGTTTGATGTATCTGTAGATGAAATAAAAGCATTTTTTGCAATCTGTATACTCCAAAGTCAGGTGAAGAAAAATACATTGAGGTCATATTGGAGTGAAAGAAAATCGACAGAAACTCCTTTTTTCAAAACCATCATGCCTCTCAAGCGTTTTGAAAAAATTATTTCGAATTTGCATTTTGCGGACAATACTCAAATAGAAAAAAGTGATAAATTATATAAAATTCGTCCCATAATACATTATTTAAAAAATAAATTCCCAGAATACAGACCCAATGAGGAATTGTCAATCGACGAATCATTGATGAAGTTTCGCGGACACCTAAGTTATGTCCAATTCAACAGATCAAAAAGGGCAAGATTTGGTATAAAAATTTACAAAATCTGCGAATCTAGTTCGGGATATTGCCTAGATTTTGAAATATATACAGGCAAAAAAACAGAAGCATCTTTACCAGCTAGTGAAGGAATCGTGTATAAGCTGATGGAGCCATATACTTCAGATGGGTACACAGTGTTCCTAGATAACTGGTATTCATCTCCAGTTTTATTTCATAATTTAAAAAATAAGAGGGTAAATGCAGGAGGGACAGTTCGCTGCATGAGAAAAATCATGCCACCAACATACAGAATCAACACCAAACAACAAAAGAAATTGAAACGTGGGGATGCTCAAATCTTATTTAGCCATGAAATAGCCGCTATCAGATGGATTGACAAGAAACCCATCCATATGCTGTCAACCATGCATCCAACTATTTCCATGACAAATACGGGCAAAAACGATTACAAGACTGGAAAACCCATTGCAAAACCCAAAGCAGTCATAGATTATAATCGGGGGATGGGTGGAGTTGACAGGAATGACCAGTGCTTGGCTTCTTTTCCAATTATGCGGAGATACTCCAAGGGCTACAAAAAAATATTCTTTTATTTGGCTGACATGGCCCTATATAATACTTATGCTTTGCATAAAAATATTTCCAACGTGCAAAGGCTGACATACAGCGATTATAGAAGCCGTACGGCAGAAAGCATATTGGAGAATATTACCCTGCCAGCATACAACAGGCGAGGACGGGCCTCTGGAGGAGCATGCCCTTCGCGATTACAGGCTGTACAATGGGCACATTTCCCTAGACAGATTCCTCCAAATCCTGTCAAACCAAACCCGTCCAGGCTCTGTAAAATGTGTTCATTGCTGAAAAAGAAAAGCGAATCACGATGGGAATGTGAGAAATGCTTGGTGGCTCTCCACATGCCCGAATGCTTTAAAAAATATTATACCCTTCCAAAACTGCCTGGAGATGAAGATTGAATAAATAGCAAAAAAATGAATGTTCTATCTTGCACCGTTTTAATTTTATGTTAAGTTTAGTTTAAGATTTTTTTTAAATAAAAGATGTACAAAATATAATAATGATTTTTATTAACAGATTTTGTCATTTTTTAGTGAGGTAATGGGTTAATAACTAATGAAAAATATGTACTGTGAGAAAAAAAAATAGGTACATCCTATTTATTTCACTACTTAGAAGTAACAAAGTATTTTGACATTAACTACCCGGGCATAGCCAAGAATATACAACTTCTTGAAAGTAGCCAAAGACAAGCTGATTAGAGAGGGAGAGCCTCTCTAGAATCGTCAAATGAACATAAGCCCTGCAACTCTTGCTGACATTTCCTGAGACAGGGGTGACATTGGTAAAGTGAACCATTTTTTACAGTATTGGTGGTCAGCCTCATACCAACCTATAAGCCAAGGAATATTGAATCTTGTCCATTGTCCTGATGATGCCGTTTGGCGAAAGTACTTGACTTAAATATTTTTTTAAAAAGAATTTAATTAAAACCGTGTTTAATTAATTAATATACAATGGACTTTCACTGTGTAAACCACCAAACCCTTAAAAATATTATTTTTTCATTGTTACTTTAAGATCATAAATAAGCTACCACCGACTGGTAACACATTGAAGCGCCAAGTCAGCTTGCTGCCGATAGTGGATATACAAGTCAGCGTTGACACCAACAGAATGATCTGCCTGGAGGTCTCCATCACCAACAGGGTCTCAACAGGGTCATCAATCGCCTCTCGAAGCCTCTCTTCGGAGCATAGAATCCGAATTCCAATAAATAGGCAAACAGCCCAATTTCATACTATTTTTTATTGAAACATTCCAATTGCAAACAGGATCGAGAATAATTATTATTTGTGTAGTACTTAAACAAAAATTGACTAAGTTACTCAAAGTGTAACAATACTGACAAAGTGACTCAAAGTGTAACAATACTGACAAAGTGACTCAAAGTGTAACAATACTGACAAAGTGACTCAAAGTGTAACAATACTGACAAAGTGACTCAAAGTGTAATAATATTGACAAACGGACACTATAAGTGTAATAATATTTGTTTACAATTTATATTCCATTTACTGTATTGTTCATCATGACTATGGAAGGAAAGGTGGTATCTTCTGCTCAGCAGAATAACAAGTGCTATGGATTGACGTCCCCCATCAGCCTTGCTGGGACATCTCCCTCTGACCTTGCGAGCACTGCCCTCCTCCGCGCTACCCTGGAGTCACGTGGAGTGTTTGAGAGCTAGGCAAAGCTTCAGCACCGCATGGAGGTGTTAGATGCTAGGGAGTGGCTAGGGCAATTTATGGAGAATTATTTATTGTTTTTTTTTTTTTTGTTATGTTGTAAATTAGCAATAGCTATTATGAAATACAACATATATATTTACGAGTCTGAAGTGTTCACTAGACTAAGGAGCCGCCATGCAACAGGCACTGTAAGAATAAACAGGCTACGCGAGGGTGAAAAAAAACGAACTTAAAGGAGACGAAGAAAATGCCAAGGGGCTCACATTCACTGGCGACTTCTAGTGACAATATTACTATAGTTACAACACGAATATCATATAGTTACAACACGAACTAAAGATAACACGAATATTCAAACCTGGAGGAAGAAAGTCAAATTGCCATTAAATTTACTATTATTTTGATGTAACATAGTGATTATTGTGAAGCTCATGATCAAAACTATATTCATAATTGTGCGCGAGTCCAATGTGTACTGTTTAAGTGTTTTTTTTCTCAATTAAAAATATTTAAATCAAAGTCATTAAGGATCATATTCGAAAATCACAGCCCGCACCTCAGTGATAGCAACCAATCGCGTCAACTTGTTTTAACCAATAAGCATCTACTAGCCGCTGACAGAAACAGGGTTGCCACAAAATTATATAATTAACATATTTCTTCTTGACTAGTCGAATTCAGTCAATCAAGTATGTTGAGTGCCAACCAAATTATAGACATGGTCAAGCAAGCGGCTGACGAACTTACTGAACTAGTGATGGAATCTAACAATAAATTCAACAGAGAGCATATCGCTAAAATAGTGCCGATCTCGAATAAATTCATGGCGATTGTCAGCAAGGCATCGAATATTATTGTGAGCTTGGATACGCAGCTGCAGCAAAAAGATACCGAAATCAAACGATTGAATGACCAAATCAACAATGCAAATGTAAGTGCAAGTACTAATGATAAAACTGATATTTATAATGCATTGTCTGAAATTGAAGAACGTAAAAAACGTTCGAAGAATGTGATACTGCTAGGAGTCCCAGAAGTAGATCCTGATACCCCACTAAAAGATCAGCAGTCGGCTGACAACATTCAAGTCTTCAGCCTCATAATCAAAATTATCGGCATCTCTAATGACAGTTCCATTTCATCTCATGGGGTAGATAAAATATCAAGACTGGGCCTCAGACATCATACCAAAGTCAGACCAATAAAAATCGTTTTCAAGGAACGCGACGACGCTTATCACGTTCTGAGAAACCAGAGAAATAAGCCTCCTCACATAAAAGTGAAAAATGACTTGACCGAACTTCAGAGACAAACCCAAAAAACCCTTTGGGAAGAAGTCGATAAGAGGAAGGAGAAGGGTGAAGTAAACCTGACGGTTAAATTCATCAATGGAACGCCGAAAATAGTCAACATTAAAAAAAACTGAAATCCCTCAACATGTACTACCAGAATGTCCGCAGCATTAAATCCAAGCTCTCGCATTTGCGACAAAATATAGCACTTTTATCCCACCATGTATATATTTTTACAGAGACCTGGCTGGACAAGAGCATTGAAAATTCAGAACTGGGCTTGCCGCAGTATAATTTATTTAGAAAAGACCGAAGCATACTGACAAGTGAAAAAAGTAGAGGTGTATTGATGAGAGTGTATTGATAGCAGTGAATAAATCAATACCAGCTAAGGCAATAAAAGTCCAAAATGTAAGCGTTGAACAAATTTATATTAAATTGCAATCAGGAACTGATTCGTTTATTATCGGCTGTGTTTACATCCCTCCTGCATCAAGATCGGAATCATTTAGACACGTTTGTGATGAATTTGAAATTTTGCAACGAAATCATCCCCGTTCTACACTCATCATCTTCGGTGACTTTAATTTGCCTAATATCCAATGGCCCTTGAACATCCAAGATATGCCTTTAAACCTGGACAACAATGATGGTGCATTGGAGCTGCTGGAGACGATGAGTTTTATGAATCTGTCGCAACACAACCTTATTCTCAATAGTCATGATAAAATTTTGGATTTAGTTCTATCTGATCGGAAGCAAATCAAAGTAGAGAAATCAACTGATACTGTCGTAAACGTAGATAGCTACCAACCCCCTCTTGAGATTGAACTGGCATCATCTCTAGTCAAACAAAAAAAAAGTCCTCTTTTTCGTATAATTTCAAGAATGGTGACTACGAGAATGCAATATTACATTTATCCCATCAAAAATGGAGTTCATCCCAAAGTGACAGTATTGACTTAATGGTTGACAGTTTTTACAAAATAATAAACGAAACAATAAATAAATTCATCCCATATAATGAATACAAGCCATCAAATTTCCCTAGTTGGTTCTCTCGCGAGCTCAAGATAACAATTTTTGATAAAAAAATTGCCCACAAAAAATTCAAAACATCTGGTGAGATCTCCGATTATTTAATGTTCTCCAACCTGAGAACGGTCTGCAAGAAATTAACAACTGAATGCTATAGGAACTTCATTAGCAAGATTGAAGATGTAACTGTGGACTCAAAGTCATTTTGGAAATTCACAAGAATGCTGAGTCAGGATGACAATAATTTTTACCCAACAAAAATGTTTTCACATAAATCAGTGGCTGACAATGAGCAAGATATTGCAAATCTCTTTTCTGGTTATTTTGGTGATGTGTACGATGTAGACACAGACACAGTCATTGCCACTGAGGTGTACCACAGCCCACCATTGAATTTGACCCATTGTGTTTTGTCCTTCCAATCTGTGTTAAGAAGGCTTTCTAATATTGATCCAAAAAAGAGTGCCGGACCAGATGAAATACCTCCTCTTTTTCTAAAAAGGTGTGCTCCTGCTATTGCAAGACCTCTCATGCATATATTTAACAGGTCATTAAACGAGGGTCACTTTCCACAAGTGTGGAAAAATGGTCATGCTGTACCTATTCATAAAGGAGACGATAAGCATGACGTAGGCAATTATAGGCCAATCTGCATTCAATCTGCATTAGCTAAAGTGTTTGAATCTTTGGTACTCGAGGAAATTTTACCGCTAATTGGCAAGCATATTACGCCTAAACAACATGGTTTTATGACTGGACGATCCACGGTAACAAATCTGTCGATTTATGAAAGTTTTATAGCTGATAATGTTGCTGCAGGCTTTCAGGTTGACAGTGTTTACACTGATTTCTCAAAAGCCTTTGACAAAGTTTCTCACAAAATATTACATAAATTGTCGGCTTTAGGAATCAGAAATAACTTTTGGCACTGGATTTCTAGCTACCTAAAAGGGCGTGTTTTGAGGGTTAAGATTGGAAACTATTTTTCATTGCCTTATCATGCGTCAAGCGGACTCCCTCAAGGCAGCCACTTTGGCCCTATTCTCTTTTTGATTTTTATAAATGATATAGTGAATGAGTTTCGTGATGTCCAATATCTTTTGTTTGCTGATGACTTGAAAGTGTGTAAAAAAATATCTGGGGTGTCTGATTGTCATATTTTACAAGACAACATCTCTAGAATTGTTGAATGGTGTTCAAGAAACAAACTATTTTTGAACGCTAAAAAGTGTAAAGTTATGAGATTTGGTAGAAAAAAGTCTAAGATACCTTTTGATTACAATTTGTTCAACGATGCCTTGGAGTCAGTTGACCAAATGAGAGATCTTGGTGTTATTTTTGATTCAGAACTGTCTTTTTCTGCTCACATATCTGACGTCACCAGCAAGGCCATGAAGACTTTGGGCTTCGTATGCCGCACTGCAAAGGATTTTAATAATTTAAACAGCGTTAAATTACTGTACACATCTCTTGTTCGGAGCAAATTAGAATATAATTCGCAAATTTGGTCTCCCGGTTATCAAATATATGATAATTTGATCGAACGCGTGCAACGCAAATTTTTAAGGTTTCTAAATTATAAATTAGGTAATCAATGTAATTCAACTAATTATAACTTCTTACTAAATTCAACAAATCTGTTAACACTTAAGGGTGCGCTCCACGCATATTCAAGATTTTTTTTTTTAAAGTATGTTTTCATTTATTTTTTTAGAGCTTCATTAAGACATAAATTAATATTTCAAAAAATTACATAAGATTATTCAACATTTAAACTATATATCATATTTTTTTCAAAAGTCAAATAAATTATTTACGTATATAAATCAAAGCTTAATCTGGACTTGTTTTTGATAGTTGCGGAAAGAGCTTTGCTAAAAAGCATATCCTCCAAAAACAAAAAAAAAATCTTAATTTTTTCTATGATAGAATAATTTTAAAAGAGTTTGTTAAAGGCATGATCAGATTACTTTTTTGAAATTTGATATTGTTTTCATTATTTTACCTTTTGAATATTGCAAAATTTCTTTTTTTTTTGTATTTTTCGTACACGTTTTTTTCCGACATTAAATGTTTAAAAAAAAAAAAGAAAAAAATTCCATGTAGATAAAGTCTTTTTTAAACCTATAACAACAAAACAAATAGTCAAAATATTTTTTTTCATGGAGTTTTTCCTTATTTCGCAAACCTTTAAAATTCTGTTCAAAATGAATCAGTTTCCCTTTGTTCTTCAAGGGGCTCGGACGTGGGATCTGTGCCGCTTGCTTGTCCAACCTCTCTACCGCACGGTACTTCTCCCTCACACACGCAGAGCATATGGGTTAAAGACAACGTGTATTACAAAAACTATCTCCTCGTCTGCTGCGATACGAGCGTAAAAAAATACGAATAAAAATATAAATATTGAAAATAACACATTGAAACTTTGAAGTCGGAAAGTTGTCTTTCTTTTATTAGTATTGTTTGTAAACACAAAGCAATTGTATGTGGTGTTGAAAATGACTATTCACATTTAAGATTCACAATTAATGTACGCTCAAATAGGTTTAAAATTCACATAGGTATCACCCCTGAAGAGCCCTCTGCGAGCTTGGTCGTCGCTGTAGAAAGCGCCAATTCTCAAGCAAGACCCAGTTGTTGTAAGGTTGGATGGACCTTTCAGCGACCGGTCTTTGGTAAAGGTTTATGAATTTTTCGACTCAGCGAAGAGCACATTCGAAAGTACACTGGTATATTTTTTGTGCTCCGCCGGGATTCGAATCCACAACCTTCCATTAACGAGTCCGGATTGTTGCCACTGGACTACGGACCGGGGCAATATGCCAACGACACGCGGTGTACCTGAGCGGTAACCCATCCAAGTACTATCCGCGCCCAATGTTGCTTAACTACGGTGATCTATGGGAACCGGTGCTTTAAACATGGTAACGTCGTTGACCTATAAGTCAAGGAATTTATTTTTTACACATAGGTGTAATAAATTTACAGTATGGGTTACTTGATTAGTACGTTTATTAATTTATTTAATAAAAAATATTAAAACTGAATAAAAAGTTGAAATGCGAAAAAAGTGTTTCTTTGCTCCTGGCGAGAAATTGAATTTTATTTATTGGTAAAATTGACCGGTCCGTAGTCCAAATGGTAACGCTTTGGACTCGTTACTCGAAGGTTATGGGCTCAAATCCCGGCGAAGCACAAAAAAATACCATTTATATTTTCAAATTTGCTTTCGCTGGGTTGAAAAAATTAATAAACCTTTACCAAAGACCGGTCATCAAAAGGTCCATCCAACCTTACAACAACTGGGTCTTGTTTGAGAATTGGCGCTTTCTATAGTGACGACCAAGCTCGCAGAGGGCTCTTGAGGTGTAATTCACGCAAAAACAGCGCTCACCAAATAAATCAGCCTATTTTTTTTTAAGCCTACAGCTCCACAGTAATAGGGGCTTTCTTGAGAATAGGTGCATTCCATAGCGACGGTAAAGTTCGGCTCTTGAGGAGTGTTTCGCATCACCTTAGAATAAACACAACTAAGCTGCACATATGGTGTAACTTCTTGCCTGCGTTAACCCCGAAAGGGTCGCACGTGGCGATTCGGACCTATTTATTTTTACAGGTAAGGGGGCCGGCATCACACCAACCAGTTTCAGTTAAAGTAGGGGTTTTCCAACCTCCGGCTGGTTCTCACTTCTTGTGAAGGCTGAGTAAACCTTGCGATCGAACCCTTGCTCTCGGCATGGAATGCAAGCATTTTACCAATTGACTGATTTCTTGACTTATAGGTTAGTATGAGGCTGACCACCCATACTGTAAAAAATGGTTCACTTTGCCAATGTGTCAGGGAAGGTCGACAAAAGTTGTGGGGCTTATGTTCATTTGAAGTTTGGATTTTATTTGTAAGTACACATTCAGCATTTGTAAGCGCGAACTACACGTGTTGGTTTGTGGGCATACATCTGAGAGCTTTAAATGATTATATATCCTTGCAACTTAGATTATAGATTATAGAGCTATCGACCTTTTTACGAGCTTGGTCGTCGTCGCTACAAAGTGCCAATTCTCAAGCAAGACCCAGTTGCTGTAAGGCGGGATGGAGCTTTTGTTACCGGTCATGAGAAAAAGGTTTATAATTTTTTTAACCCAGCGAAGAGCAAATTTGAAAATATAAATGGCATACTTGTTGCGCTCCGCCGGGATTCGAACCCACAAATTCCATTCAGAGTCCGAAATGTCACCACTGAACTACGGACCGGTCATCACTAGAATAATTCCTATTATAAAGATTATGAAAAAAAAGACAATTTTTTTTGTAAAATATTTTACTATCCTTTATTTTAATATTTTTCTATTTGGTCGTCATTGTAATATTATGTCTTTCAATGGAAATAGGATAATATGTTAAACAATGGTTCTTTGTTCAAATTTTACCTACCCCCATTAAAAGGATTCTCGATTTTTGAATGACATTTTTCTATGACTTATGCTTACCAAGTGATCTTATCTAAGCTGCAAGGATATGTTGCATTGGGGATTCACATTATATGCATTCTCACAAGCAGACACGTACAAGTTCGCGCTTAAACATGCCGCATGTGTACCTACAATATAAAAACCCGTATTTCAAATGAACATACACCCTGCAACTCCTGCCGACCTTCGCTGAAACAGGGTTGACATTGGCAAAGTGAACTATTTTCTACAGAATGGGTGTTCAGCCGTTTACCATATATTGCATACCGAATATAATATTTGTTTATTTATTTTTGAAAAACATAAACCTTTGGAAATCTTTGGAAAATATGAGGCTTACATATACTAGGTAACAAATGCGGTAATGCAGGGTTTTTCCCCCAAAATTTAGGTAAAACCCGTGAAGTCAAAGAATTGTTCATCTAAAAAACACGATTCAGCTTTATATAATAATTATGTAGTGTAACTTCTTGCAGCGTTATCACCGAAGTGGCGATAGTAAACCGAAGGGGTCACATGTGGCAATTCGGGACCTATTTATTTGTACGGGTAAAGGAGCCGGCCTCACACCAACCACTTCAGTTGAAGTGGGGGCTTCCCATCTCCCGATTGGGTTGTTTCTTATTTCTTGTGAAGGCTGAGTAAGCCTTGCCGGTATTTTGGGCTTGAATTCAACACCGAACCCTTCTAATCTAATCTAATCTGAACTGCAAAGATATATATCATTTAAGATTTATATTAAATGCATTCCCACAAGCAGACATGTATAATTTCGCACTAACACATGCTGCATGTGGACCTACAATATAAAAACCCAATCTCAAATGAACATAAGCCCTGCAACTCTTGCCGTCCTTTCCTGAAACAGGGGTGACATTGGCAAAGTGAACAATTTTTACAGCATGGGTGGTCAGCCGCATACACAGTTAAGGAATATACACGACAAATTACATTTTTTAAATCAATTGTTAAAATTTGGCCAAACGCTATATTTTTTGTGCTCCGCTGGCATTCGAACCCACAACCTTCCATTCAGAGTCCGAAGTGTTATCATTGAACTACGGACCGGTTTCTTTTAAATAATATAAATTATATTCCTTTGCACTCCGTGGGGATTCGAACCCACGACCCTTCATGTCAATTTATTTATTTTTAGATTGCCGCCTTTGATTCTATACGACTCATCTATAATAGACTTCAGGTAGAGTCTTTTGAATTACCAACAAAGAAATTAACAATACATTAGTCCGACAAGTTAAGCTGATTCCTAGAAAACCCTGTCTACCTTAGGACTCATTTTGTTGACATAATGACTTGTGTTTATAGTTACTTGCAGATTGTTTTTTTTTTGTTTTCTGGTTTTTATTTGGTTGGCACTGTGTGACTGTATAGTCACAGATTTCATTTTTAAAAAAAGAAAAATATATTTTTTTTCCGGTCGATAGCTCAGTTGGTAGAGTGCTCGCATTCTACGCCGTGAGCTCGGGTTCGAATCCCACCGAGGAGGGTGTCAGAAATGATTTCCTATTTCGGTGTTTATTTCAAACCCCATTATAAAAATATCGGCAAGGTTTACTCAGCCTTCACAAGAAATGAGTACCAGCCCCCTCGGGAGCCGAGAAACCCCCACTTCAACTGAAGTGGTTGGCGTAAGGCCGGCCCCCTTACCTGTAAAAATAAATAGGTTCAACTCGCCACATGCGACCCCTTCGGGGATAACGCGGCAAGAAGTTACACTATATATGTAGCTTAGTTGCGTTTTAATCTAATCTAATCTAATCTAAGTTGAAAAGATATATTTCACATTACATGCATTCTCATTCGTACAAGTTCGCACTTGCACATGCCTCAACATAAAAACCAAATGGGCATACACCCTGCAACTCTTGCCGTCCTTCCCTGAAACAAGGGTGACATTGGCAAAGTGAACCATTTTTACAGCACGGGTGGTCAGTCTCATACTGTGACACACACTGTATTTCGTTAATGAGTTTTGAATTACAATATTCCTTTTTCAATTTCAAAAAACATGTCATTTATATAACAATTAGGTTTTTAAGTAATGTGAAAAAGAGCTTACTTTGATTAAATATACTTCGAATTAAAGTAAAAGATCACACAAAATAATGACTATCGTGGCCGGTCCGTAGATCAGTGGTTACACTTCGAACTCTGAATAAGAAGATTGTGGGTTCGATTCCCGGCGGAGCACAAAAAATATAAGTCCCATTTATATTTTCAAATTTGCTCTTCGCTGCGTTGAGAAATCCATAAACCTTTACCAATAACCGCTGACCGGTCACTAAAGGTCCATCCAGCCTTACAGCAACTGGGTCTAGCTTGAGAATTGGCGCTTTGTAGCGACAACGATCATGCTCGTAAAAAGGTCGATAGCTTAATTGGCAGAATGCTTTCATTCCATGCCGAGAGCAAGGGTTCGATCTCAAGGTTTACTCAGTCTTCACAAAAAATGAGAACCAGCTCCCCCGGGAGTTGGGAAATCCCACTTCAACTAAAAGTTGTTGGTGTAAGGCCGGTCCCCTTACCTGTAAAAATAAATAGGTCCCGAATGGCCACATGTGACCCCTTCGGAGATAACACAGGCAAGAAGTTACACTTTACTTGCAGTAAGAAGTTACTTTTAGTTGCATTAATTTTTTTTGCGTGATGGGAGTTCCACAAAAGTCGTTTGTAAAACAAATTCTACAAACGGCAATAGCAAGTCGAGCATATTTTGTGGGGCTTAATCCATACGGTCTGAGGCGAAAGGGGATGGGGGGAAACGGGTCGCAACTTTGACAGCTTTCGGCGCGGTGCAACATGAGAGCGCCCCCTTAAGCACAGACGTATTTTGCACGATCTTGCATTTTTATATAAAATTTTAAATTCACTTGTCGACAGCCCTGAATTGCTTGAGCAAATATATCTGCATGTACCTCGCCACAATAGTAGAAGCTGTGAATTATTCCACCAAAAGCTTGTAACAACAAATTATGTCAAAAATACAGTAATTCACAGACTTCATGAGTTAGCCAACAAGTACTTATCAAATAATGATATAGATGTATTTGCTATGTCTCTTGATTCATTCAGGTCTGCTTTGAGATTGAAATTTGTGAATGAGCTTGCACAATGTATTGTTTGAAGGAATTTATTTTATAAAAATAAATCATTCTTATGAGTATGTATGTATGTATATTTATATGGGTATATTTTATTATCTCCCACATAAAAATATTGTAAGCTGTGTTTCTTTGTTCCTTGAATTTTTTATTTTATTTTCTCATATCTTTTGTTTATTTTTAAGTTTTACTTCTTATTTACTCTTACATTTTTCTCATCACTTTCATTTCGATTGTAACTCTAACATGTATGTATATTTATATTTTTTGTGAAATTGGCATACCGCCGTCAATAAAGAAAAATAAAATAAAATAAAATATAGCAAGATGGATCGACAATAATTTTGTACATATGGCTTCAATGATTACTGAAGCTTAACCACTGTCAAAAGCTGAAAGCTGGTGTAAGCGCACTAAATCTATGATGGAAATCTATAGACCATAATCCATAGAACTGTATAATAAGCACATGGAAGACGGAGCTCCTATATATGGTTACCCGAAAACGTAAACATCTCCTTGACCAGTCGCCGATTGAGATATGTGGTTGTATTGTTAGCCCAACTACTAAAGTTTGAGTTCTTGGAGTAGACATTGACCAGCACTTGACACTTAAGGGGCAGATAGGTAAAACAGGCAAGTTGGTTTTCTTCGCTCTTCCACAAATTAGGAAAATGGGAAGAAACCTGATAACAAAGGCCATAGTCAACGCCTAATAATGTCAAGACTCGACTATTGCAATGCAATATATGCCGGACAGCCACAAATTCTGCTGAAGAGACTTCAGTCAGTCCTGAACCCAGCGGCAAGGTTGATACACGGCGCTTCAAAGTTCTGCCACATAACGCCGCACCTAAAGTCTCTTGACTGGCTGAAGATGAAGGAACAAATCCATTTCAAAATAGGCTTGCTGGTGTTCAAGACTTACGTGGGACTGCACCAAGCAAGCTGATTAGAGAGGGAAAGTGATGAAAGCCTGACAGCCCAATTTCATAATCATTTTTATTGAAACATTCCAAGTGCAAACAAGATTTCAAGATGGCGTCCTATATAAAGTCGTGTTTTTGTTTAATTATTTAAATGACTTGAATGTGAATTGGTACAAACAAGAGCATAAAAATTACGAGTTATAAGATGTAAATACAAGTCAGTGTATCATTTTGCACAAAATACCTCAAGTTTTTTGTAAGTGGAGTGTTGTAAATGATGATAGAAAAAAATACAATTCAAGCTGTCAAACCGTTTTTAAAAATGCCGAAAGAGGACGATTTATTTTAAAAAATAACAGAGTTTATTTCAAATAAACTCGAAGAAATAAAAGTGGAAATAATCACTGAAATTGAAAAGAAGTTTGCAGAGATAAAAAGTACTAAAATGTAGTTTGCTGACAAAGTTAAGGACAAACCTTCTGGAACAACAGAGATGTTAATGATAAAAAGTAAAAAGGAACAAAACTACAGCAAAACGATAGATGAAATTAAGAAGATTAAATTGAGTGATTTAGAAATGCCGATAAATGGCACGAAGAAATAAAAAAAATGGACAGATTGGAATATTTCTTTTTTTAATTCCTTATTTATATTTTTTATTCCAGAATCATAAGAAATGGTGATGAAGATTACTAGAATAGCACTTTACGAAGTCTTAAAACAGTGTTTGGACAGAAATATAGACTACAAATTCGTGTTTTTAGAAAACCACCAAACAAAAATCACGAATTGCCCTGAAAATAAACAGAGTTTACTGAGGCATTCCATAAAGGCTTTCAAGTTTCAATTTAAGCAAAAATTAAAAGCTGCTTGCAATAAGGAAGAACGCTTTTTGACAAAAAATGATCAATGGCTCAATACTACTATAATGATACCTACCAGGACAACGAAGAAGCCTGGTCGACCAACAAAAGATTTCACTGAATCGAGCGAGTCAACAAAAAGGCGCAGAATAAAGGATTTAAGACAACAAGGGTCCTGCGCTCAGCTAACCTATGCGGCCCAGATGAGTTTACGTGCTCAAGGACATAATGACGCATCAAAAGTTTTAAAAGATATTACTTTGACGCCTACAAGAGCCAAGAAGTTACAAAGTATTCAGTTACAAAGTATTCGTCAACAGGATAGCACGTGCTCCTACGCGCTATATAATCTATAATCTAAGTTGCAAGGATATATTCATTCAAAGCTCTCAGATGTATGCCCACAAACAAACACATGTAGTTCGCGCTTACAAATGCTGATTGTGTACTTACAAATAAAATTCAAACCTCAAATGAACATAAGCCCCACAACTTTTGCCGACCTTCCCTGAAACAGGGGTGACACTGGCAAAGTGAACCATTTTTTACAGTATGGGTGGTCAGCCTCATACCAACCTATAAGTCAAGGAATATGAATAATAAATTACATTTAAATATAAAAAATAAAAAAACCTTAAAAAGAAATCTATACAAAAAAAAAAAGTCAAAAATTTCTTATACAAAAAATGTAGCAAACTAATAAACCAACATTACAAATCAGCATTGCAGATTAGCCGCCACTTCTTCCTGTCCTTGCATACTTCTTTTATTTCATCCAGAGTCATAACCTTTTTCATACAAGCTCTCCTTTTATTATGACTCTGGATATCCCATTCACTCGCTATTTCGAAAATTTGGTCAATCCATACCTTTCTCGGTCTTCCTCTTCCACGACATCCATCAATTCTTGCATCCTCCATAGAAATTAATAATCCTGGATATATCTTATCTTTTGTGATAAATTTGGTGTCCACCGAAAGGTGTTCGTCATACGCATTTTTCTGTGTAAAAATATTCTTGCCATTGTGTGTAGTTTGTGTTTAAAATGGAAAAGACCATTATTGTAGGTTTGTTTGTTGCTCGGCGGCCATATTGAGACCTGTTGTTTCGACACGGCTGCTTGCCGTTGGGTGTTTGAATTATTGCTTTCATGTGTGGATTATTTAAAGATAATGCTTAACTTGTGATTGATAAATGAACTTACTAGTGTTTTGTGTTTGTATTTTGTGAATGAATGGGATATCCAGAGTCATAATAAAAGGAGAGCTTGTATGAAAAAGGTTATGGCTCTGGATGAAATGAAAGAAGTATGCAAGGATCGAAAGAAATGGCGGTTGATCTGTAATGCTGGCGGTTAAAGCTGAGGCTTTTAAATTTAAAAAAATATGTTTTGAAGTTTTTTAATTTTTTACTGTTTAATTGTTTAGAGTTTATTTGTTTTATATACATATTTGATTGTATTAATTGCTTGTAGGTACTCCTTGACTGATAGGTTGGTATGCGGCTGACCACCCATACTGTAAAAAATGGTTCACTTTGCCAACGTCACCCCTGCTTCAGGGAAGGTAGGCAAGAGAGAGAGAGAGAGAGTTGCAGGGCTTATCTCATTTTTTTTTTCCTGAACATTGCCTTTGACGGCCATATTGGTGGCCACATGCTTCGCTACGGGGTTCGCGGCCATCACGTGGATGTGAAAGGGCCTTGGCCGGGTATACTCTTGTACAATAGACAATAAAACCGTGCTATCGACAAAGCAATAATTTTGTGTATGCAAAATAATTTTTTTGAGAGATTCGTCTTCTTTTTCTTTTCGAATTATCTTTGTGTTCTTCTTCTTCTTTCAAACAGTTGTGCTGTTGGACTAATTTTCTGTGTGTTACCGTTGCGTTGTTTTTCTTTTGATTCACACATGTAAACTCTCAGTCGGGTGTTTTCCGGCATTGGTTGTGAATTTTCCGGGATAGGTTTTTCCGAGAAAAACCTTGCAGGCAACCGACTTCTAATTTATCGGAAAAGCTCGGAAAAATCTCGGAAAATCCTATTTTTTTTCAAAAAAAAAATTGTTTGGTGGACACTGAGGTTTTGTTATTGCCGCTGCGTTGATCTCTTTTTCTCACACCTTGAACATTCGGTCGGGTGTTTCCTGGCCTGGTTGTGAGTGTTCCGGGATAGGTTTTTCCGAGAAAAGCCTTGCAGGCAACCGACTTCTACTTTACCGGAAAAGCTCGGAAAAATCTCGGAAAATCCGAGTTTTTCCGACTCGCGCATACTTGCAAGATGCTGCATACCCCTCCATCAAATCAGTAGCTGACATCTCGGACAAGGGCCTCCAGATCACTTTCTCCGGTGTCATCACCCAAGGATTCTGCCCCATCCCCCTCCATCACAGTGCAAATTGGCTTACTATGCCAACAAATCATAAAAAAGGCCAAGTCCCGTGATATAATAGAGTGGGTCTTCCAGATCGAGGCATTGTCTTTCAGTCTGCCCAGAAATAAACCAAATCAAGCAATCACAGGACCTGCCGGACACGGTGCTGACCTTCTCGAGATAAAGAGCCAGATCGCCAGTCTTGCCGCTAAGGTAGATGAGCTCGCTCGGCCACCCACTGGTTATTCAGCAGCCTTGAAAACCAATTTACCAGCCAAGATCCTTCAAGTGGACCAAAAACATTCAGTAGTGAGCAAACCTGAAAAAACTTACGCCCTCATTGTATCCAGTACCGAAATAGATGCGACATCTGATTCCATTAGGCAGAAGATAGTCTCATCGGTAAAACCCAAGGATTTGAAGATTGGAATAACCGGGGTGAAAGCCATTTCTATGAACAGAGTAGTAATCACTCTTCTGAATGCCCAACACGCTGCCAAGCTACGACAGGCTGTCGAGGCCAAAACCTCTTTTAAAGCAGAGGAAAGCCAACGAAGACAACCTCTCGTTATATTTAAAGGAATCCCAAAGGAAATCACCGAAGGCGAGTTCTTGGAGTGCCTTTCATTCCAGAGCGAACGCCTGGAGGACGTCACCGGGGAAGATTTGAAGGTTATTTGTACCACGAGCAACAAGAACGAATGGCTAAAAAACTATATAGTGTCAGTAAAACCTGCAGTGAGAGTCAATCTACTCACTCTTGGAAGGGTCAACGTGGGCTTTTTACGAGTCCACGTTGAAGACTAGTCGCCGCTTGTACAATGTTATAAGTGCTTAGGATTTGGACACTTTGCTGCAAGATGCTTAGAAGGCCAAAGTGTATGCATTGTGCCGAAGATCACCGCTTTTCTGAGTGCCCCGTTTGGGAAAACAAAGAAAAAGAGCGATGCTTGAATTGCCTGAAGGCCAACCAAAGATCGACCACGAAATTGTCCGTTGAACACAGAGTCAACAGCCATAATACCATCTAGTGATGTGGAATACACACAAGATGAAAGTGGTATGTGTAACAGATCAAAACATAATTACTACCTTCGTTCGAAGGTAGTCAGTGATTTGTGACAAAGTATTTTTCAAATTCAGTTCATCCTCAGTCGCCGTACAGATAGGATGTTCTCCTGAAGACGTCGGCTACGTCACTGACGAAACGTAGAGAATAATGTAAGTTCTCACCGAACGGTTCGTTAAATATCCGAAAATTAATATAATTGTCAAAATATTCCTGGTCGGTCGATTCAGAAACACATCCTTTTTCCGGTATCTAGTGCGCTTGCAATTTTACAACTTTTCACAAAATACAATTTATTAGATAATTTTACTGAAAGTGTCAAAGTTCTTCAAATTATATGTACCATATCAATGACTTCCGTGGAAAGTGAACGTTTTTTTTCGACACTTAACCGAGTGTTTTCGTTCCTTAGAAATACGATGGGTCAGGAAAGGCTTGTCGCATTGTGTTTGTGAAGTACCTACTGAAAAAAAATGGTGAATTTAATTCCAGACTTCAACAACAAAGTGATCAATGTTTTTGCAAAATCGAAGACCCGCCGAATGGATTCCATTTGTAAATTTTAGGTAAGTTCTAAATCTAAATCTAAATCTAAGCTGCAAAGATATGTATCATTTGAGATTCATATTAAATGCATTCCCACAAGCAGACATGCATAATTTCGCGCTTACACATGCTGCATGTGGACCTACAATATAAAAACCCCAATCTCAAATGAACATAAGCCCTGCAACTCTTGCCGACCTTCCCTGAAGCAGGGGTGACATTGGCAAAGTGAACCATTTTTTACAGTATGGGTGGTCAGCCGCATACCAACCTATCAATCAAGGAGTACATGCAATTGATACAATCAAATATATAAAACAAATAAATTCTAAGCAATTAAACAGTAAAAAATTAAAAAGCTACAACACATATTTTTTAAATTTAAAAGCCTTAGCTTTAACCGCCAGCATTACAGATCAACCGCCATTTCTTTCGATCCTTGCATACTTCTTTCATTTCATCCAGAGCCATAACCTTTTTCATACAAGCTCTCCTTTTATTATGACTCTGGATATCTCATTCATTCGCTATTTCGAAAATTTGGTCCATCCATACCTTTCTCGGTCTTCCTCTTCCACGACATCCATCAATTCTCGCAGCATATACTTTCTTCGTCAGTCTTTCCTCATTCATTCTCTCCAAATGTCCAAACCATCTAAGCATACTTCTTTTAATCTTTACTTTCACACTTTCTCTTACACCACATTCCTCTCTAACAAAATCATTCCTTACCCTATCACTCCGTCTTTTCCCAATCATACTTCTTAAGTAGTCCATTTCTAAGTTCATCTCAAATTAATAGAGAGGGGGGGGGGGGTTAGGGGGGTAATCAATGACGGCTAGTATTAAAATGCACTGCTCGATGAAAAATCGACGAGCCGTCACTGATCTCAACAACAACAATTTAAACAGAAATTTCAACATAGTTCCGACAGTGACGCAAACATCTTCCAAATCTCATTTGTGCATATACGACTCGTATGTAATGTTGATGGTAGAAATAAAATAATTTGGCAAAACCCAGTACCATCCTCCACAAGATACTGTAGACCAATACGAATCCGTTTCATCCACGAAACAAAAGATATAACTAATTCAGGAAGGAAGTGAATCGATTGGAACAAAAAATATTTGAGGACACAATTGAAGTAAAGGGTATCTCATTAAAAAAACAAGAAACTCCTGAAAGAGCGGTAAGCTTGCTCTTAGAGGGATTGCAAATTGGCAACATGAAGAATGATATTGTGAGCTGCTATTCAAACCCGAATAACAAGACAAACACCATTAAACTAAGGAGCACTGAAGCAAAGGAGAACATTATGACACAGAAGAAGATGAAGGGAAACATTAAGCTAACGACTTATCGATATCGAGCTCTGAGGAAAGTATATAATGTGTCGATGCATATCAAACGTCGAAAAGTCCACAAACTAAAAAAAGTGAGTTATTATTTTTATCGGAATCAGAATTGAATTCTGCATACATTGATATAGTTCAATCCCGTAAAAGTCCTGCATTTCGATAAGAATGAAATAAAAATAAAATACGTTTTTTTTCAAACTACGTAAAGTCCATAGGGAGATTTTAATCAAAATCAACAAAGTCCCTTTCGGCCAATCAGAGGCCGCAATGTGTCCTGTCATGGCCGCCATAACGCTATTTTTGCGAGTGTTGCAGTTGTGCATAGAAGGTCTCCGGAGTGCTTGATAGTGTTATACAGTGTTGAAAATAAATTAAAGTGTAAAATGGAGGTAGAAATTAATACAGTGAAGCCTCATGAAGCTAGAAAGAAGACAAAAAGTGAAAAAAAAACAATCGAAGGGCAAAGGAAAAACTTGTGAGGAGTTTGCCAAAGAAAGACAGTTAATATTTAATGAGAAAAAATGTAAAGTATTTGTGTTCAAGCCAAAGGGGTGGAACCTTCACGTACCCTCGGTCAAGAGATTGGAATGTGGTGTAAGTCAGTGCCGAAGAGATAATATCTCTCGCATCGCCATCCACTCCAGCATCTTGTCTAAGGATGCCGCATGGACCGGCCTGCAACCCTCTGATGAGGCAGAGGTCCGTGGATCTGGAGGAGCCGCCGGCCGTGCCCCAGAGAAAACGCTGCAGAATGCAGCTTGAGCGCAGAGACGCCGTGGATATTGTCTCACCCGAAAAGAATGTTCCTGTGCAGGCTGAAAACAAAAGCCGCAAGGAAAAGCCAAATGTGACAACAACGATCACCAACCCAAGCCTAGAGACGGCATACAAAGTCTCAGTCCGGGAGCACCGGTCGCACCGGGAGCACCGGTCTGGAGCGGTCCGTAGTCCGTAGTGGCAACACTTCGGACTCGTAAATGGAAGTTTGTGGATTCGGATCCCGGCGGAGCACAAAAATATACCATTTATATTTCGAATGTGCTCTTCGCTGGGTTGAAAAATTCATAAACCTTTACCAAAGACCGGTCACTGAAAGGTCCATCCAACCTTACAAAAATTGGGTCTTGCTTGAGAATTGGCGCTTTCTACAGCGACGACCAAGCTCGCAGAGGGCTCTTGAGGTGTGATACACACAAAAACAGTGTGTTGTAACTTTAAAGCCCGGCGGTTCGCACAATGCTCGGATATCGTTAAAAACAGGCTCTTCCTCGTTCTATGTACGCAACAATACACCAGCGAGTTGTGGTGTGACTATAAAGCACAAAGCATGAACGAGATGAGAGTCTGCTACAACATGGGCTACAGAGCATTGTTACGACTGCGGAAGAGCTGTAGTGCGAGTGGGATGTTTGTGGCGGCTCAACTACCCTCCTGGAATGGGTTGCTGCGAACCCGAATGGCTGGGTTCAGAGACAGAATTGAATCCAGCGAAAACTCTCTGATCGTAGCAATAATGGGAGTTGGGCATATATCCGATGGCTTGGAATGCACTCCCAGTGACCCTCAGGGAACAACACAGTGAGGAACGGTTTAAAAAGCAATTGAAAACATTTTTGTTTGGACAATCCTACAAAGCGCCTTTGAAGTGACGTTAGTTACGAAATGGCGCTATAAAAGTGTGGAACATTATTATTTATTATTATTATGGCGTCATTGGGCAAGGAACCTAAAGCTTACCTAGCCTTTTCTTCCCTGTGTAATATGTTCTTACTATTCCAATGTACAATGATCATGTATTCTCTTTTCTTTCAATTCTATAGGTATGTTTAACTATATTTTTTTTCATATTTTTCTTCACATATTTTTATATATATTTTTGCATTTTTGTATATTTTATGTTTTCTTTTTTTTATGGCTGGTCATGTATTGCACCCTCCACATGACTTAGCTGGAATAAACACTTATTATTTAGCTTAATTGAAATACAGCAATGTGATAAAAATTTGGTCTTCAATCTTTTATTTATATAAATAAATTATATATAGAAAGAATAATTATAACTTATAAAAATAATAAGATATGTTAATCTATCTATAATCTATAATCTAAGTTGCAAGGATATATTCATTCAAAGCTCTCAGATGTATGCCCACAAACAAACACGTGTAGTTCGCGCTTACAAATGCTGATTGTGTACTTACAAATAAAATCCAAACCTCAAATGAACATAAGCCCTGCAACTCTTGCCGACATTCCCTGAAACAGGGGTGACATTGGCAAAGTGAACCATTTTTTACAGTATGGGTGGTCAGCCTCATACCAACCTATAAGTCAAGGAATACGAGTAAAAAATAACATTTAAGTATAAGAAAACAACAAAACCTTAAAAATAAATCTATACAAAAAAAGTAAAAAAAAAAGAAATGTCTTATGCAAAAAATGTAGCAAGCCAATAAACCAACATTAAAAATCAGCATTGCAGATTAGCCGTCACTTCTTCCTGTCCTTGCATACTTCTTTCATTTCATCCAGAGTCATAACCTTTTTCATACAAGTCCTCCTTTTATTATGACTCTGGATATCCCATTCATTCGCTATTTCAGAGATTTGATCCTTCCATACTTTTCTCGGTCTTCCTCTACCCCGACATCCATCTATTCTAGCAACATATACTTTCTTCGTCAATCTTTCATCACTCATTCTCTCCAAATGCCCGAACCATCTTAACATACTTCTTTTAATCTTCACTTTCACACTTTCCCTTACACCACATTCTTCTCTTACAAAATCATTCCTCATTGATGAATGAATGAATGAATGAATGCTTGATCACCCCAAAGGCGCTAGATCTTACGAATGTGTGAACAAGCGAGTCTTCAATGTTCTCCTTAACTTGTTTACTAAATCCATCTCGCGCAGGTTCTCGGGAAGGTTATCCGTTCAATACAGTTGAAGTCACTCTCCAAAAACGATCTTCCTTTCTTTTCCGTGAAACTCCAGACGCCTGCTGCACGATGCGGCTGACCGCAGTGTTGCCGTCCTATAGTTTGCAGCCGCCGGAGCTATGAGATCGCTTAGATATAAATTTATATAGATGTTAATAAATTGTATAAATATTAAATTATAATAAAATATTTACTTATAATTAAATTTCATTAAGTATGTTATTAAATTATTAATAATTATACCTATAATTAAATAATTTTAGAGACTTTTGGAATATTATAATAAAAATTAAAGTACTTTTTCTAGAGTAAGTGCATTCACAGAGTGTTTATTCATTTTAATTGAAATTACCTTAACACCAGCCTTATTCATTAGATTGGTTGAACCCAAAACCAGAGATAAACGAGTTTATTAGTATGGGAAGTCTGACTTTATGCTGGTTTTAAAAATTAAAACCTTTTTATGAATAAGGGGGAATAAGTTTCCTGAATCCATCAAAAAGGAGTCGACTGTGACCAGCCCATCAACACCACTGTTATACGGTCGTATCAAGCTCCACAAGCCTGATAACCCGGCTAGACCAGTGGTGTCGTACATCAGAGCACCTGCAGTGAATGTTGCCAAATATCTTAACAATTCCGATTTTAACTAATTTTACACCTAAATATACTATCAAAAATTTGCTACTACTATCAAAAATTTTATCGAAACTTACAGTTCCCAACAATGCGCTTCTAGTATCTTTTGATGTTAAAAATTTATTCACAAATATACCAGTGAAAGAAGTGTTATGTTGCTATGCAAATAAAATATGAGAAAGTGCTGTGACGTCGATTCGGTCTACCTGAGGGGTGAGCCACGAGTGTTTCCGACATTACCCGAAGACTCTCGATGCTTCATTCGGGATGAGTTCGGAAACCCGAGACGGCAGTCGACGAGGCGACTAGAGGCGACGGAGAGCGGTCGAGCTCAAAAAGTGCTGCGAGATTTGGCGCAGTAAACGTGGGTCGCACTGGAGCCAGATAAATAAGATCGTCCACCCTGGAGCCCCATCTTTAGAGGCGTTAGCCTCTGTGACTGCAGCTTTCGAGGACGCAACGTTTAGGAGTGATTTTAGTGACGAAGTGCAGGTCAGGCCATTCCTTTATTTCCTTTCCCCCCCCCCCCCCCCCCATATTACTTGATAATAAACTCCGCTTTGTTAATTATAAATTATCTTTAAATAATGAAACCTTTCCCAATATAGAATAAGCAACACCTCTAAAGAGATTCCCCACGCCCTGAGTGATGCTGAAAAGAGCTAGCCGGAGTAAGTATCCTGAAGGTACATTTGAAGGTACCTTTCAATCCAAACATAACAGAAGTCATCGATATAATCAAAGATAAGCTGGTGTTCGAGAAAATATGAGAGTGTATAAAAAATAACATTAGTTCAAAACAGTCAAGTAATTAATCTTCTTCTTCTTCATGGCGAATTCCCACGTACAGCGGGGGCGCCAGTGTCAAGTGGTATTTCGAGTATTTCAATAATAAACACAATGTCTATATTAGAGTGATTTATGTAATGATAGAAGGCCACTGTGATGTATTTTGGGGATGTTTATTGTGGATGGGGGATATCAATCAGACGAACAGATGAGTCTTGGTTTCAATGTGATGTATTATTCCATTTCAGTGTTTACAAGGCGAGAGTCCGGTCGATAGCTCAGGTGGTAGAGTGCTTGCATTCCATGCCGAAAGCTCGGGTTCGAATCCCACCGAGGGTGTCAGAAATGATTTCCCGTTTCGGTGTTTATTTCAAACCCTGAAATAAAATACCGGCAAGGTTTACTCAGCCTTCACAAGAAATGAGTACCAGAACTCTCGGGAGCTGGGAAACCTCCACTTCAACTGAAGTGGTTGGCGTAAGGCCGGCCCCCTTACCTGTAAAAATAAATAGGTTCAACTCGCCACATGCGACCCCTTCGGGGATAACGCGGCAAGAAGTTATACTATATGTGTAGCTTAGTTGCGTTTTATAGATAATTTATATTATGGTAGGTAAATAAAAAGATATATGGAGTGAATTTAGCAATCTCAAATTGTTTATGGTCTGACGTCACGACGTTTTGATTGGCCGACACTTTCGATTGGTGGCAATTAGATATTGTTGTCACAAGACTTAGTGAGGTTGGAATGACTTGATATAAAAGCCATGGTTCTTCTAATTTGTGTGTTCTTCTCTTGTTGGTAAAAGTTCTGCTCTATTGTATTATATTCTGACTAGTAAAGTCATCAGTAAAAAGTTCTTCTCGTTACTTTCATCTATAAAAATTCTCCAATCTATAATCTATAATAATATAGATTATAGATTATCCAATCATTGTTGTAAAAGTATACTTGTAAAATACAATCCAACCGGTAACAAAAGGTCCCGATATTTTATTCAAGAAACCAGCGACCAAAACTATCCTGACCTAATCCCGACCATTTGGTCATTCGCACCGGATTAAAGTAACAAATTGTTACTGAAACCGGTTGGAAGCAGACGAGATCAAAGTAAAAAGCAAGAGAGGAAACCAATCAGCTGAAACATTGAGGCAAACTTCTGTTTGATCATCTGACGATTGAACTCAAGATATCCAACGACTGGAAGTCCAACATCTGGAAGGGTACGTTGGTATTGTCGCGAAGCTGCGCTGGTGTCCGCGTCAGGAGCCACCGCGGATCGCAAGGCAGGAGCCAGAAGACAACAAGAGGTTGATTCGACTGGACTGCACATCAAGTACAACTGCGAGGCTGCGCTGGTGACCACGTCGAGAACGTCAGGTGCCACCGCAGATCGCGAGCCAGGCAGGCGCCAGAAGAATCGCAAGGATCCAACTGGGCTGCCAGCAGAAAGAACCGCACTCAACCGGGGAGCTTGCCACCGGAGAGAGAAAGGACGACTCATCAACTGCACCAGGGACCAGTCCAGAGGGAGTGGAGTCCAGGAAAAACCAAGATGAGTAACTCTTTTTTTTGTTAATTCTGTTTTGTTTGAATATAAAATGTTGCAAAAAAGTACCTACCTACAAACAAATTTTAAGGAAGCAAAAACAAGGGGTAGTTCAAATTAAACACCACAAATGGTTATGAAGTGAAACTGAACCGATGATGAAAAAATATCAATCTGATGGTTCAGTAAATTATAGAAGCAAGTCAATATGAATTTTTAAAGTTATTAAATTGTGGATAATGTTTATTATCACAGATATGTTATGTTAAAAGAAATTTTATGTGAAATCAAAGAATGTTTTGTATAAAAATTAAGGAATATTGAGTTCAATATATCCATTCAAAGAGTAGTAATATTGAAGTGAATTGTTGCAAAGAGTTGTAAAAAATAATTAATTCTGCTTTGCTTTGGTTGATTGAAGTTATTAATAGTGTGATTTGAAGGTGAATGATAGTTGTCGCATCTGCCATAGAGGGGATGGGCAATGTATTATAGCTCCTGTAATACTTAATTTTATTGGGAGATTTTAAAAGTTATTATTTGTAATTCTGAAGGTAAAGGATAGTTGTCGCATATGCCATAGAGGGGATGGGCAATGTATTATAGCTCCTGTAAAATTTAATTTTATTTAGGGGATTTTAAAAGTGATTTGTAAACCTAGAGGTAGAAGAGAATTGTCACAATTATTTCAAATAATTAATTCCGATTCGCTTGGAGTTGAATATAATTAAAAGAAAGAAATTTATTACTGACTTCAACTGTTGTATTATCTAGCTAATAATTCAATAAAAATGGAGCAAGCGTTGAATTGGCTTAAAGTAATTCCAGCTAGAATACAAACTTTCAAAAGCTATTTAGATAAAATCCAAGATAAGGACATCGACGAAGTAGAATTAAAATTTAAATTAATAAAATTTGAAAAATTGTTTGATGAATTTGAAAAATACCAGACACAGGTAGAAGTCAGTCCAGAGACAGCTACATCATCAAAAAAATGATGTAGTAAGCAATACTAAGAAACAAATCCTAGACCTTTCGAGATCATGTATGGAGCAAAATTATTTTAAATTCAACAATAAATTTTTCCAAATTATAAATTCATTTCCCATGGGCAACCAACTATCCCCTATGTTAGCTGATGTATATATGGACACATTCAAAAATATTTTATTTAATTCAAATAATAAACTTCTCAATTGCATTCTGTCCTACCATAGATATGTCGATGATATAGGTACTGTGTGAGTGGACAGGTAGTAAAAGGCAACTAGATTCATTTTTAACTCTTTGGCTGCTGCTGGCATGCATAGATGTCATGACTAAACTTGCATACAGTGCGGCTGGCATCTATCCATGTCATCGAAGTTTAAAGCTTCCCCTGACATCTGTGTTAAAAATTTTCAAACTTTTTTGTTGCTTACATTTTAGGTACACTAATAAAATCCCATATTATACATATTTTTAAAATATTCTTTCTCAAATATGTCCTCAGAACAGCTTGATCCTGGCACATATGTACCAATGTTTATAAACAAACTCCAGGCAAGTATACTCTATTCAGATAGATATCACAGTTTACGTTTTTTTGTAAAATAACTAATATATTTTTCTCTTTAGTAACGAGTATTTAAGTGAGTAAAAAAATTGTTAAAAACCTAATGGATATAAAATCAAGTTATGGAATGTGCGTATAATATATTTTTTTAAAGTAATATTATTGTGATTTACTTGTTTTTTTTTTTTTTTGTAAAATAAGCAATTTATTTTTCTCTATAGTGATGAAAATAGACTTTGAGTGTTTTAGTGACTTAAAAGCATGTTTTAAACCTATCAGACATAATATCTAGTTATAGTACTTGTGTATAATAATAATTTTGAAAGTAATCTTATTGTGATTTAGTTGTGTAATCTGGATTTTTGTGTTATTTACTTGCCATAAAACATATTTTTTTCAATAAGAGATTATATGGTAATAAATACCAAGTTTCAAGTTTCCCCTTGTGTTTTTTTTTTAATTTGAACCTTTTTTGTGAAATTGAATTGACGTGATTTTTAAACTATATAAACAATACTTTTACAATCAAAATGCCTCGTTTTTGGTCATTTAGCCAAAAATGGCAATAATAATGATGATGTACTAAATCCTGCTATGGGCAGTGACTCTGATTGTGACGCCAACACCGACTCTGACATTGAATTCGATAGTGAAGAAGATTTGGAAGACTACCCTATGGCTGAGCCAACAGTATCAGCTGATGCTATGGATTCAGCACCTTCAACATCCGGACAGTTTGTGCATACACCACCAATCTGGGAATGTGGTGATTATACACCAAGAGTCCACGACTTTGACAGTAGCAATTCTGGAGTGAAAATAGGTTTTTCGGAAAACTGTTCAGAGCTGGAGGTTTTTGAACATTTTTTAAATCGCCACATTGTAGAAAAGATTGTCATTGAAACAAACAGATATGCCAGAGATGTTACGAATGCAGCCGATTGCCCTAAATCCAGACTATAAGCGTAGAAAGATGTTACCGTGGAAACTATTTATTTGTTTTTTGCTCTTACAATGGCTATGGCAAGATGCAAAAAACTTAAAATCCAAGAATACTGATCAACTAACCCAGTTCCAAGTACTCCCTTGTTTTCAAAGTATATGCCCAGAGACACATACTTACTGATATTGAGCATGTTGCATTTTTGCAACAACTAAGTAAATAAGGATGACAGGCTTTTCAAAATAAGAATGATGGTTGATTTTGTCAGAGAAAAATTCATAGCCACTCTTGAGCCATTCAAGAGACACAGATTTGGCATCAAATTGTTTGTTATGTGCGATGTTGAGACAGGTTTTATTTTAGATTTTATTATTTACGCTGGAGCAAGCACTGATATTCAAGATGTGAACAATGTTGGTATATCGGGAACAGTAGTCACAACATTTATGGATATTTTTTTAAATAAAGGCCATACAATGTGGGTTGACAACTGGTATACCAGTCCAAAACTTTTTCAAGTTCTGCATCACCATAAAACAAATGCTGAATGAAATGAAAGAATAGAAAAAAATTCCCAACCATGAAGAACTTATGGGAGCATATGTCAATACTGTCAGTATTGACAATACACAGCCAAAACCTGATGGCGTTAAAATGGCGCGATAAAAGAGATGTCCACATGCTATCCACATTGCATAATGATACTTTTGATCAGACAGGCAAGATGGATAGATTAACGCAAGCAATGGTTGTAAAACCAAAGTGCATAATTGATTATAATAAAAATATGGGAGCTGTTGATAGATCTGACATGCTGCTCAGCTCTGTGGAATGTGTAAGGAAAACGAGCAAGTGATACAAGAAACTTGTATTTCACTTCATTGATATGATGTTGCTGAATGCACATGCTGTTTTCCTTACGGTAACTGGAAAAAAACCACCACTAGCCGATTTCCAGTTACAAATCATAGCTCAGGTGCTTGCCAAGTATCCTGCAGTTGGCTCACGTCCAGGTCGTCCATCCACGAACACAGACCATCCATCACGGTTGCTGGGAAGGCATTTTCCAAAATCACTACCTGAGAGATCACGTCGAAAGAATGGATCCGGTGAGAATGGTGAAAATAGCGGCAGACGAGATATCATCAACCAGCAGACCCCCTGGACGAACAACCAAAGAGGTGGAAGGACAGCTGGACATCCGCGTCCCAGGAGTGAACCCGAGAATAAACAGGACCTAGTCCTAAAACAATCTGAAGAAGAAGAAGACTACCTGAGACTGCAGCTCAAAAAAATGCCTACAGACGTTGCAGGATTTGTGCCAATACGACACGACGTCCAAAAACCCGAAAAGTGACGAAGTACTGGTGCCCTGACTGTGAAATTCCATTATGTGTAGATCCTTGTTTTGAGGAGTACCATTTATTTAAAAACTATTAATTTAATTTTAAGTGTTTTGAACATAATTCGTCATTTTTAAATTAATAATACATTTTGTATATTTGTGGTGAATAGACTATAGTTTTGTTTTATAAAACAACAAGTGAAAACATGTGTTGAAAGTTTGTGATTTGTGTTCCTGGATAACTAATGAATATACTTTTTCATAAATTTTGAAGTTTCATCAAGTAATTAAGGTAGGAAATCAATTTATGTGTAAAAAAATAACCTCAAAAAGTATTCCGTTCTGGTATGTAGCAAGTAAATTCAGAATCGAAAAGGGTAACACAAATCAATTCTATCAATAAAAACTTTGATTATCATGGAAATGGATCTTTTACCATGGAAATGGAACAGAACAAAATGTTCAATTTCTTAGATCTGAAGTTTAACTGTTGTAAATAATAAATTTAGATTTAAGATATTTAGAAAGCCCACATACACGGACACCATCATACATGCTTCCCCCAACCATTCGATGTCCCATAAGTTGGCAGTGTTCCATTCAATGACACATAGACTTATAAGCATACCACTTGACAAAGAGGCATTTGATGAAGAGGTTAACACCATCAAGCAAATCGCCTTGAACAATGGTTATGCTACGGCAGTGATTGACAAACTTATAACGGCCAAAAAAAAAAAATTATAATAAGTCTATGTGTCATAAATACATTTACCCGTACCACAGGGGTAAAGGCAATGACATATGGATAAGAATATTATATGTGGATGAAAAAAGTATCCAAATTAACAAAATACTAAAAAATACTTTCAAAAGTGCCTTTTACACAAACAGTGGTAAGGAGAATACTGTTTAATAACAACGATCACTTGGATCGCATGGATGGTGGTGGAGTTTACCGCATATCCTGTAACCAATGCGAAGCCGTGTATGTAGGGCATACTTCTAGATCAATAAATGTTAGATTAATTAATCAGAAAACTTCAAAATTTTACTGACCACAAACCTTTATTTTAACTTGAAGAATTTGATTTTGATATTCAATACAAAAAGGGTCAAATCAATACAAATGCTGCTGCATCGAGTAGAATCAAAATAAATGTAAAGGATCTTAGCCTTATACCAAGGTATGAATCTACAGAATCAATGATCGTTTACACCGACGAAGAGGATCGATGTAGTGCGGTACACTCTAACCCTGAAAATATACTTAACGGAATACACTTTACTGAGAGCCCGATAAACGGCTTCCGTGAGCAAATTATATTTTTGACGGACAAAGACACAAATAACGACAAAAACGAGTTAAAAAAGCTATTCAAGACAAAGAAACGTAGAATATGAACTCTAGAACTTACAACGAAGAAAATATTATTTATTATTTAAGAAATTCTTCAATCCAAACAAAATAACTTGTATTTTATGTAACTGCGAAACAACATTTGAAATAATTAGAGAAACTCATAGGAAATACTTTAATAACTATAGAATAGTAAAAAGCGCAACTTTATTGGAGGATATCGAAGAACCTGACAAACAGGAGAATGCCATTCGAAGGTACCACATAAATAGCAACCATCGTGGAATATTCAAAACAACCCGGCACCTAAGTAGGACGATATATTTTGAAAATCTAAAATCAAAAATAGTACGAACAATAAACAATTGCGAAACATGTCTTTTAAATAAATATGAGAGACGACCAGTTAGACAAAAATACAAACTAACCGAATCACCAAAACAGCCCTTACAAATATTACACGTTGATATAGGAAAGGACTCAAACAAGGAGGCATATCATCACCAACCTCTTCAATATATACATCGACGCACTGCACGAAGAACTGAAAAGTTTTTCAGTGCAGTTTGTCGATCAAAACTTAATATTATCTCCAAATATATTTTGCATCCAAGCGAATTAAGTAGTATTAAGAAAAGCTTTGAAAATCAAAATATACCTCTTGAATCGTATGAAAACATTATTAATTATTAGAATTACAAGCCTACTACTCCTATAAACGCAACTAAACGCAACTAAGCTACACATTTAGTGCAACTTCTTGCCGCGTTATCCCCGAAGGAGTCGCATGTGGCGAGTTGAACCTATTTATTTTTACAGGTAAGGGGGCCGGCCTTACGCCAACCACTTCAGTTGAAGTGGAGGTTTCCCAGCTCCCGAGAATGCTGGTACTCATTTCTTGTGAAGGCTGAGTAAACCTTGCCGGTATTTTATTTTGGGGTTTGAAATAAACACCGAAACGGGAAATCATTTCTGACACCCTCGGTGGGATTCGAACCCCAGCTTTCGGCATGGAATGCAAGCACTCTACCACCTGAGCTATCGACCGGACAATAATAACTCAAATATAATATTTAATGTTAAGGTATCAAATTTGAATCTCTTTATGTTTAAGATGTATCACATTAGGTCTATTCCAATCAACAGAACACATATGATTGTGGCACCTAATCCTTATATTATAATGAATGAGTTATATTTCCAATATTTAGATGCATCACACCCTCAAAACTAAAGAAAAATGATGTAAAATTGGATTCAGATACAAGCGAAGACTTCTCTTCAGGAGAGGAATGGATCGACTCCGAACCTTCTGAATTTGATGATGCAAGCTAAAAGCTTAATAATTTTAATAAACATATGCGAACAGGCATATTGATGACAATCAATAATCACCCCGATATGTATTTGGGAATACCAAAAAATATGTATTTTGTCATAAATATATTGGCTTCGGAACTCAATATTCCAGAAATAAACATTTTAATTGTTTTATGTATAGAGGGGTTTCGTTGAATGGGAGTTCTTCGCCGCGTTCATCACTTCTAGCGTTCTGGACACCGCCATATTAAATGATGGGTTGATGGTGCAGACCGACGGGGGGGTGGAAGTGTGGGTCATCTCCAGTGTTGACGTAGCGGTCATCGTCGTCGACGATGCCGTGATATCCAGGACGGGCATGCTGGAGTTACTGACCTTATCCCGGTTGAGATTACCCCTGGCAGGGGTATTCGACCTGTTCGTCACTTCTGACCTGACAGCCCCAGATGTGAGGAAGCTGGGCCTCTTCGAGAGGACGGCGGGTTTAGTGGCATAGGAGGGGAGTGACCCCACTCGAATACCTTTTGTCAATTCTGCCGACAAGTTTATTCCCGTACGGTTGGGCGGCCGGGATTACGGGTTTACTACCCTGGACAGGGACGGATCCTACAACTGCTTGGGGTATGATTTTGTTGAGACGGTTGCGGATTGTGTGCAACAAGTGGTACGTAGTCCTGTTTCATTAAAATCTCTTTATGAAGATTATATTATTAATAAACGCACCGCCGACGGGGTTAGCTGGCAAGAGATTGAGCTGATGATAAATCAGCTCATTGTGAGATGGGTGCCACAGGTCGAGGCCGTACGGCTGCCTGGTGGTCCAAACCCGCCGGCGGATGCGCAGGTTATATTAGACAAGCCTGAACTGGGGCCTTTCATTCTGCGAGGACAGGGGGCGCCAGATGACGTTCTGCGTAGGCTGAATCTGGTGCCACGGGGGAGGGCTGTACCATATAAGAATTTCAATCATGAGAATGCGACAACTAGCCTGGACATCAACCCTGCACCTTGGGATGTGGCGAACTTGTACCCTCTACTGGTGGGGGGCAGTTGGTCTAATGTGTAAGCGCGAAATTATGCATGTCTGCTTGTGGGAATGCATTTAATATGAATCTCAAATGATACATATCTTTGCAGCTTAGATTTAGATTTATTTAGATTTAGAATTCTTTTTGATTTCATTTCATTTCATTTCCACGCAACATATTGTGACAACCCTAAAAACTTGTTAACCCTTAAATTGATTTTGTCCGTTTAAAATGACGTCTACATAAACACACATTCATGGCTTTCAAAACAAACGTATGAAGTTTTCGTTGTTGATTTTACCACGTGGAACTATCTTTCTTTTATTTACTGAGCGCGCGGAGCGACAAAGCACGATGTCGCGTGATTTATGAGCATTTGAACTTATCAACGAACATATAAATTTACTCGCCAGGTGAATATTCATATTTTATATCTATGTCAAAGATTTTTTGGACTAAAATCAATTTATTTATGTAATAAAATACATATGTATTGATATTTTGTAGAATTATAGTTAGTATTTTGCATTTTTGTAGTATTTATTTATAAAATTAAGTGATGTCTCTTAAAACGGACATTGCCTAGTTCTCCCTACAAGTAGTGGCTGTAGCACATGTCCCTTGTGACGGACGTTGCCAAATCAATCACATGATATTTCTTCAATTCTAGCGTTGATTCCTGGATTGGACGAAATATCTGTACGCCTCAGACATATTTGTTTGCGTCTGGGTGTATTTCTATGTTTGTGTTGCTATTATTTCTAGTACGTATTACCTTACTTTGACCAGAACAATAGCTTTTATTATTATTTAAATTGTAAAAAATACATTTTTTTACAGAAATGTTGTGGCACACGAAAAATATATATAAATAGAAATACCTTTGATGAGGTAAAGACGTCTCTTCAATACTTTCACATTTTTTCGATAATAACTTTATGGATTTTATAGTAACAGTGACCAATTTATATTCTTCATAAAAGACGGGAAAAACAATAAAAATCAGTAGAAAAGAATTAGAATGTTATTAGGATGAAATTAGGAATCAAAATACTAAGAGGCATGCCAGCTATTGAAGACTTTTGGTCGAATGATCTCCGATATGAATGTATTGCTAAAGCGATGCCCCTGAAAAGGTATCAAACTTTAAAACGTTATCTCCATTTTTGTGATGATTCAAACATACCTAAGAATGATAGTTACGCTTTAAATCTGCCCTGTTATAGAACACATCCGACCAAAATGTTATAGATAGATAATAGAAGAAGGAGGCTCATATGCCATTGACAAAATGATGATCTTGTATAAAGGGAAAAAGGCTAGCAATATAAGACAATACATCCCCAAGAAACCAAATAAATGGGGATTTAAGTTTGAAGGACAAGCTGGATATATGATAAACCAATGTGCTTCATTCCAAGTTGCATCAGCCGTTTTTATAGGATTATTATTACTAACTTTTATCATTAGCTCAACTTGGTTATGTCCGTTGTAAGTGACATGGTGAATTAGAACTAACAATAAGCTATTTCAGGAAATGTCCGTTACAGCGGACGTTCTGAAAAAACGATTATTCACAATTTTTATTGATTTTTTTTTCAAATTCTTGTTATTATATCCCAAATCAATATAAATATGTAGTAAGAAAGCAAAAAATTACAGTAGATGTATGACGGCCCATTTAAGGGTTAACATAGTGAATGACAAAAATGGTCGACATCCATCAAGTAGTTTTCAATAATAGTCAAGTCCCACCGAATATTTTTCAAATATAGTCAAGTCCATTACTTCGATTCAAAACTAGTCAAGTCCATTTAAAAATCATTTTTTAAGAGTTTCTGCTGGAAAAGTTAAAGGATTTTCATAAAATAAGCATTATAATAAAAACGGGTTTTAATAAATGCCATTTCATAAAGTATTTTGCGTATGGAACACACCTAAAACTAAATACTTCATTTCCCAAATTTCTGAATTTCGGACATGACCATTTTTGAATCTCACCTCCTGATTTGATGAAGAGGTTAACACCATCAAGCAAATCGCCTTGAAACAACGATCGCTTGGATCGCATGGATGGTGGGGGAGTTTCCCTCATATCCTGTAACCAATGCGAAGCCGTGTATGTAGGGCATACTTCTAGATCAATAAATGTTAGATTAATTAATCAGAAAATTCCAAATTTTTACTGACCACAAACCTTTATTTTGGATAATGTCACTGAAGGATCCAAATTCCAAACTAGTAAGATTGAGATTGAAACGTGAAGAATTTGATTTTGATATTCAATACAAAAAGGGTAAAATCAATACAAATGCTGCTGCATCGAGTAGAATCAAAATAAATGTAAAGGATCTTAGCATTCTACCAAGGTATGAATCTACAGAATCAATGATCTTTTACACCGACGAAGAGGATCGATGTAGTGCGGTACACTCTAACCCTGAAAATATACTAAACGGAATACACTTTACTGAGAGCCCGATAAACGGCTTCCGTGAGCAAATTATATTTTTGACGGACAAAGACACGAATAACGACAAAAACGAGTTTAAAAAGCTATTCAAGACAAAGAAACGTAGAATATGAACTCAGAGAACTTACAATGAAGAAAATATTATTTATTATTTAAGAAATTCTTCAATCCAAACAAAATAACTTGTATTTTATGTAAATGCGAAAAAACATTTGAAATAATTAGGGAAACTCATAGGAAATATTTTAATAACTATAGAATAGTAAAAAGCGCAATTTTATTGGAGGATATCGAAGAACCTGACAAACAGGAGAATGCCATTCGAAGGTACCACATAAACAGCAACCATCGTGGAATATTCAAAACAACCCGGCACCTAAGTAGGACGATATATTTTGAAAATCAAAAATAGTACGAACAATAAACAATTGCGAAACATGTCTTTTAAATAAATATGAGAGACGACCAGTTAGACAAAAATACGAACTAACCGAATCACCAAAACAGCCCTTACAAATATTACAAGTTGATATAGGAAAGGACTCAAACAAGGAGGCATATCATCACCAACTTCTTCAATATATACATCGACGCACTGCACGAAGAACTGAAGAGTTTTTCAGTGCAGTTTGTCGATCAAAACTTAATATTATCTGCAAATATATTTTGCATCCAAGCGAATTAAGTAGTATTAAGAAAAGCTTTGAAAATCAAAATATACCTCTTGAATCGTATGAAAACATTATGAATTATTAGAATTACAAGCCTACTACTCCTATAAACGCAACTAAGCTACACATTTAGTGCAACTTCTTGCCGCGTCATCCCCGAAGGGATCGCATGTGGCGAGTTGAACATATTTATTTTTACAGGTAAGGGGGCCGGCCTTACGCCAACCACTTCAGTTGAAGTGGAGGTTTCCCAGCTCCCGAGAGTGCTGGTACTCATTTCTTGTGAAGGCTGAGTAAACCTTGCCGGTATTTTATTTTGGGGTTTGAAATAAACACCGAAACGGGAAATCATTTCGGACACCCTCGGTGGGATTCGAACCCGAGCTTTCGGCATGGAATGCAAGCACTCTACCACCTGAGCTATCGACCGGACAATAATAACTCAATATATTTAAAGTTAAGGTATCAAATTTGAATCACTTTATGTTTAAGATGTATCACATTAAGTCTATTTCAATCAACAGAACACATATGATTGTGGCACCTAATCCTTATGTTATAATGAATGAGTTATATTTCCAATATTTAGATACATCACACCCTCAAAACTTAACAAAAATGATGTAAAATTGAATTCAGATACAAGCAAAGACTTCTCTTCAGGAGAGGAATGGATCGACTCCGAATCTTCCGAATTTGATGATGCAAGCTAAAAGCTTAATAATTTTAATCCTGATATGTATTTGGGAATACCAAAAAATATGTATTTTGTCATAAATATATTGGATTCGGAACTCATTATTCCAGAAATAAACATTTTAATTGTTTTATGTAAAATAAAACTAAACTGGACATACAATATATTAGGTACACAATTTGGACTGGCCAGAAGTACAGTAGGCAGAATAGTTTTAAATTCTATAACAATATTGGCAACAGGCTGCAAACAATTAATTGTCTGGCCTGAAAGTGATACAATCCAGTCACTATTACCGATGTCTGTTAAAAGACGCTATCACTGGAACTGATTGAATAAGATAGAATTGTGAAGTCTAAATTAATTGGATTGATTATCCCAATAGTAATATAGACAGGTACGACAACATTACAGCAACATGTTTGTAAATTGTACCACTAGTAATTTCCAATGTAACCATAAGAAAATATTTCAATTTTCTAGAGAAATAGAATACAGAAAACAGGAAATAAATAAGTATTTGGAAAACTAATATCAGTAAGAATTTCAATGCAGTCAGTACTGTTAACATATGTCAGAAATAATTGTACTCTTTGTTTTATTTAGAATTATTGTTTGAGAAAATATGAGAGTGTATAAAAAATAACATTAGTTCAAAACAGTCAAGTAATTAATCTTCTTCTTCTTCTTGGCGAATTCCCACGTACAGCAGGGAGCGCCAGTGTCAAGTGGTATTTTGAGTATTTCAATAATAAACACAATGTCTATATTAGGTGATTTTATGTAATGATAGATAATTTATATTATGGTAGGTAAATAAAAAGATATATGGAGTGAATTTAGCAACCTCAAATTGTTTATGGTCTGACGTCACGACGTTTTGATTGGCCGACACTTTCGATTGGTGGGAATTAGATTGTTGTCACAAAAATTAGTGAGGTTGGAATGACTTGATATAAAAGCAATGGTTCTGTTAATTTGTGTGTTCTTCTCTTGTGCTTCTCGTGTTCTCCAATCTATTGTTGTAAAAGTACTTTTGTAAAATACAATCCAACCCGTAACAAAAAAGTCACGATATTTTATTTAACTGCACCAGCGACCAAACTTCCTGACCAAATCCCGACCAATTATTGTTAAGGCCTCATATAAACTCAGAAATTTTTCGCATTTCGCGTGTTTAGGCCCCGCCCACTAGGAAGATTCGGCGGAGGCATATACACTGCTATCTAAGCTAGTCCAAAGCATCGAGGTATATAACTCGGAAGATGGATAAGAATTTAGCTCGCACAAATAAGTTAACGCACGCATTTTGAAAAACTCTATATTTTTTTACTCGGTAACTTTCCTACAGTCAAAATATCCGTTAATTCAACAAAACTCCATAGAAAGTGCCAAGCTAGTCATTTTCGCTCACAGAAAAAAAAAATATGCGTCTGTAATCTGTAAGCAATGTTGAAAAATGACATTTATGATTCATATTAAATGGATGCCCACAAGCAGACGGGTGTGCGCGTACAAATGCTGCATGCGTACTTACAAATTATAATCCAAATCTCTAATGAACAAAATTCTTGCAGCTTTTGCCAATCTTCTTAGAAAAAGGGGTGACATTGACGTATTAATATACCCTCGACAACACTTAAGTTGTGTATTATAATCATGGAGATAGTAACAAAATGAAAACTGCAATAATATGTCGTTTGGAACTAAATCAAATTTACATCCTCTCCATGGAATTAAAACTCCATAATTTAATGTACTTTTTCGATGAATATCGTCAAAGTCTTTTATGACATTTATTTTACATTTGTTAAAAATGAAAAACTTTGTTATAATTCACTGTGTGAGCTTTATTTTTAACAATTTGGACTGGCCAGAAGTACAGTAGGCAGAATAATTTTAAATTCTTTAACAATATTGGCAACAGGCTGCAAACAATTAATTGTCTGGCCTGAAAGTGGTAAAATCCAGTCACTATTACCGATGTCTGTTAAAAGACGCTATCACTGGAACTGATTTAATAAGATATAAGAATTGTGAAGTCTAAATTAATTGGATTGATTATCCCAATAGTAATATAGACAGGTACGACAACATTAAACCAATCAGCAACATGTTTGTAAATTGTACCACTAGTAATTTCCAATGTAACCATAAGAAAATATTTAAATTTTCTAGAGAAATAGAATACAGAAAACAGGAAATAAACAAGTATTTTGTAATGATTACTTATATTTGTTTACTCTCGCGGTCTGTGGCCCCCCGCCCCGCTGCCCGTGCTTCCTCTCGCCCCGCTCCTCGGCGTGCCTGTCACGTGGTAAAGCTGCGTGCGCAACCCCAACGCTCCAACAGCTGGTCGGTAGGACGGGTGACCTGGAAAAAGCGTTGACACACGGCGGCGCGGGAGTTGAAAAGAAAATATTGTATCGCCGGGAATTTCGATAGATTTTACCTGTTCCGTGTTAAATACGACAAAACAGCGTTAAATGCAGTTTCCTCCTCGTTGAATTCAGAGAGTATGGTCCGCTTCACCGACTGAACGAGCCACCGGGAACGAGAGAGAGAGACCCCAGCCGGGAGTCACCAACAGCTGGCGCCCATCGTCAGCCCCCGGAGTAACCAGAAAGACCGTGATATATTGGCGCTCAAATCTGGGGCCATAGAAGAACGTCGTTACAACTTGGCGCCCAACGTGAGCCAGCGAAAGGTAACAGAAACAGTGTTACATAATTGGCGCCCAAACGCGGGGCCCATGTGGTGTGTAAAAGTGTATAAGTGAGCTTGTCTGTTTAAAAGGGTAGGGGTAATTTGTTTGACAATCTTGTTCTGTAATAGGTGTATCTAATTTTGCAAAATGGAAAACTCCCTTCTTACAACTCCCATCCCGAATGTGGACGCAGTACATTTTAATACTTTAAAAGCGGCCCTGCGTGCACGAGGGATTCCCCCCGCCAACACAGTAGCGCAGCTGCGAATCCAGGGCCACGAATTTAATAGGCATATCTCAGCCAGAACCCTCACACCTACTCCTACTGTCACCTCTAGTGCGTCAGAGAGTACGTCACTGCAGTCTCCGCTGAGCAGAGAAGTTCACCTAGAACCCGGAGTACCCCTAGCAGCAGTAACCCCTACACCTGTACCCGTCCGCCTAGCTCCACCCCCATCCAATATCAACTTTACCACTTGGCCGGTAAAGAGGTATACAGGATCTGAGGATCTGAGGGAGTTCTTCACTAGAATTGAAGAACTCGCCTCAACCAGAGGGTATAATAAGCAATTTTTGCCAAATCTCTTGCCCGAGTTTGTCGAGGGGCGAGCATTAACCTTCTATAGGACCCATTGCAAGCAAGATACGCTTACTTGGGAGGAAGTCAAGGAGCTGTTTCTGGAGAGGTTTGAGAGTAAGGACGCCCTGCTTTCAAAAAAGCTGGCCCTCTGGTCGGCCAAACAAAAGCAGGATGAGTCTGCCCTGGACTTCATCGCTCACGCGATGCAGGAGAATTCAGCTCTTGGCCCACAGTCCCTCTCAGAGGAGGAACTCCTTAAAGTCTTGACTAGAGGACTGCTCCCCAAGTTTGCGACGCTGCTAATTGCAACTCCACCCGCTTCAATTTCACAGTTGGAAAAAATATGTGTCTCGCTGGAAGCCCTTACTGCCACTCAGCCACCCCCGCTAAATCTTGCACCTAGGCATAGAACCTTTCATCCCTTTCGACCTACTGTAAGCGCAGTTAGTTCCCTCATTTGTTTTAATTGTAATGAGCCTGGTCACTTTGCTAGAGACTGCCCTACTCGGTCCATCCCGCGATTTTCATACCAACCTAACCGACACTACTCTCCTGGCCCTAGGTTTTTCCACAACTCCACGCGCCCACCCCTCCAGCAATTTAGACCCAGATACCCCCTGAGACCAAATCCTCCTTCTGTGCCTCCAAAAAACGCCAAATGAGCCGGCTACCGAAACTCTATTCTCCTTCGGTAGCGGACCAAGGAGTGGAGATGGCAGACTGGCTCAGGTCTGTAAAGCTGTTTAATGAAACTTATCACCTTAATGTAATTAAGATTAAGACTGGTCTAGATCAGCGCCCCTACCTATTATTCAAAATTTACCAAATATCATTTAAGGCTCTGCTTGACTCCGGAGCAGCCACCAATATCTTGGGAGGCTCACTTTTTCAGAAATTTAAAGACTTTGGCCACGAAATAGTTAAAAACTATGCACCTGTGTTCACAGCGGACAAGACACCGCATTATAGCATAGGCACCATTACTCTTCCGGTCAGCTATGATAATAAATGCACCTTAGTACCCTTCACAGTAGTCCCCTCCCTCGAAGACTGTTTTATTCTAGGAGTACCATTTTTAAAAGATTCAAATCTTACACCCTTGTTATTCCCATTAGACTCCCGCCTACAAAAATCTTCACCTAAAATCATGGATACTCCCCCGCAAATTCACTCGATCTCCACTCATAAATTACCACCTTGCCTAGTGCCTTTTGACGAGTTGGCCCCTTTCCAGACGCTAGAGCTACAAAAAATTCACTCCCTTTTTGAAGACATCTCGTACGAGAAAGTGGGCTTAGGGAAAACCCATTTAGTAAGCCATGTCATTGACACAGGAGATAACCGGCCGGTGAAACAAAGAACCTTCCCGCAGTCCCACATTCGTAGACAACAGCTGATTGCTGAAGTCGACCGAATGCTGGAACTGAAGGTTATTCGACCCTGTAAAAGTCCCTGGCTCAATAACGCCTTCCTGGTGCCAAAGAAGGATGGGACACCTAGATTCGTTCTATACCCGCGAGAACTGAATGCTATCACCAAAGCAGATTCCTATAGACTTCCTAACATAGATAAAATACTCAGTAATCTTAGAGACACTAAGTATCTGACTGCTTTAGACTTAAGCATGGGCTTTTGGCAAATGCCGCTCTCCGAAGAATCGCAACTGAAAACTGCCTTCTTTGTAGAAGGACACGGCCAGTTTTGCTTTAACGTGACCCCTTTTGGTGTCGCCAATATCCCAAGCCAACTTCAACGTCTCATGGATGCCCTATTTTGTGATCTAGGAGACCATGTATTTTGCTACTTGGACGACATTCTTGTATGTAGCCCAGACTTCCAGTCTCATATTGACACTCTGGCTCTCGTTAGAGATCGGCTCAGAGACGCTGGCTTGACTATACGTCTGTCTAAATCTCAGTTTTGCAAACCTTCCCTGCAGTATCTTGGGCATGTAATAGACCGTGAAGGTGTCCGCACAGATCCGGAAAAAGTTAAAGCCATTGCTATGTTTCCCCGCCCATCCTCGGTAAAAGAAGTAAAGTCTTTCCTTGGATGCGCGAGCTACTACAGAAAATTTATTGCAAACTTTGCAGAAATTTCTGCTCCTTTGTGCAAACTCACAAGTGTGAAACTAAAAGGGAAGCCATGGACCTGGCCACCGGAAGCGGAAGAGTCCTTTGTACTTTTAAAGAAGGCTATGACTTCGGCACCAGTCCTTAAACCACCAGATTATTCTGTCCCCTACATACTAACCTGTGACGCCAGTGGGTTCTCTATTGGTAGTTTCCTCGCCCAGAAGTTCGAGAATGGTAGCGAACATGTTATAGCCTACTTCTCAAGAAAATTGTCCTAAACAGGAAAAATCCTATAGCACAACGGAAAGGGAGCTATTGGCGATTGTCGATTCGGTGCATCACTTTAGGAGTTACTTGGATGGTACACACTTTACTATACAGAGCGATCATGGTTGTCTGAAGTACTTAAAAAACCTTTCATCGCCTAGTGGTAGACTTGCTCGTTGGGCATGTAGACTCTCTCAGTATAGCTATACCTTCGTATACAAGAAGGGCTCGGAAAACAACTTAGCAGATGGCTTAAGTAGAATGGAACTAGATGCCATAACATTTCCCCCGCCCTTCGACGAGGTGACCGATGATTCAACATAGATAAAATACTCAGTAATCTTAGAGACACTAAGTATCTGACTGCTTTAGACTTAAGCATGGGCTTTTGGCAAATGCCGCTCTCCGAAGAATCGCAACTGAAAACTGCCTTCTTTGTAGAAGGACGCGGCTGAGTTAGCCTATAAGTGCGTCAGAACTCCCAACTCGGTCCCAAATTTCATGTGGAATAACGGCCATCTCTACAGATACTCCAGAGGCACCGTGTCTGACCGAGCGAGGAACCAGGACTACCTCTGGAAGGTGGTAGTACCTCAGAGCCACATTGAGAATCTCGTCCTGGACCATCATGAGAACTTGTGCCATGCCGGTTCATTTAAAACATACCAGTCCATGTCTCGTGCATTTTATGCCAAAAATATGCTCAAGATGGCTATTAAGGTCATTAACAACTGTGACACCTGTAAGGCCTATAAAAGATCAAACCAGCCTCCTCTTGGACTTACGACGGTTCCTAAAAAACTCTCTTCCCCACTAACTTCCTTATCCACGGACTTAATTGGTCCTTTACCATTATCATCTCATAGAAATATGTATATTCTCACGATAGTAGATAATTTTTCTAAATTCCTTTGGGCCTTTCCCCTCCGAAAAGCAACCAGCAAAGCCCTCATCAAACTGTTTGATGAGCAAATATTCCTTCCGTATGGAATACCCCGTACCATTGTCATGGACAACGGTAGCCAATATACTTCCAAAGAATTTAAAGAATTTTTAAAATCCCGAGGCATAGATGATTTGTTCTACAACGCTCGATATCACCCGCAGAACAATGTTAGTGAGCGCTACAATGCTAATATCATCACTGCCTTGGCAATCCTAGTAGGCGATAATCAAAGATCCTGGTGTTCCAAGCTGCCAGGTATAGCTTCTTGTTTAAATTCAGTGGTCAATATTGCTACTGGATACTCTCCCTATTTTCTCATGCATGGCTTCGAATACATCCCACATGGATCCTTCTACCAGTCTTCATCTAGTGGGAATAGTCCGAGCAATGACGGAGAAAATCCAGTCACGAATCGGGTATCACAGCTTAGCCTCATGGAAAGTGTCTACGATGAAGTTACCAAGGCTTTGGTAATGGCATTTGATGTCAACGCCAAAAGGTACAACTTGAGACGGCAAAGCCGAAGATTGGAAGAAGGTCAGGTGGTGTGGAGGCGTTCCTTTATCCAGTCTGATGCTTCAAGGTACATCGCCGCGAAGCTATGTCCTAAATTTGTAAAATGTGTTGTCTCAAAAAGAATATCGGACTGCATGTACTAGCTAACTGACGAGAATCGGAAGCCTTTAGGACGCTTCCACATTAAGGATATTATAAAATACGACTAATTGAAATGTGCTCTGTAATTCGAGATGGACCGTACCCGATTGGACTTCTAACACTTCCTCTCCCCTAAGTTTCCCAGAATGTAACTGCTCCTAGAATTCCTCTCCCGCGATGTCTAGACCAAGGTGCGGCGAAACCCGTGTACCAGTGTGCCTGATGCAATGAAAGAACTCTGAAAGATAAGATACCTGTCAAACTCCCCTCCTTATGCACGGAAAGGTTGACCCTGGACGCAAGGTCAGCCACAGATAGAATGAAGAATGAAAGAATTCGTGATTAAAAAACCCCCTCCCTGTAGTGACTGTGGTCTACGAAGTTTGTCGTATCCTCCCTAGCAAGCGCACCTTCCCGGCAAACCTATGAATAGAGAATCCATGCCCCACCGCGTCGAGAAGACGAACTTTTCGCTCGTTAATGGTCATTTGGTATCCCTCTAGAATTCGGTAAGCTACTTCCACTCTCCTCCACCTCCCACAAAAAACATGTGTGCCCCGATGATCGAGTACTTTGCATAGTCTAACTCGGTTTCGGTATATACATTTGTGGCTCCACCAAGGCAGAAATAGCCGTGTCTATATCACTGCGGGATCCTCCTCGAGCCTTAGCCTACTTTGAAGTAAGACATCCTAGTGATCATGGTTGTAGCCATAATCGTAGGAAATTGAATATTGTTGGAAAGATATTTGTCCTGTCCCGAAGAGTGCTCCATTTACGCGATTGGTTGCGGCCAGATAATTACGCGTGGGTTGAGCGCCTGGACGAGGAAAAGTAAATTAATAATAATGTGTGAGATCGACAGACTCCGATGTCATGTTGTACATGTGGATATTGCAGACGCTATGGGACAAAGAAATAGTAAAGTTTTCCACGACCCGTAGCTAACCTCCTGGTTAACGCATTTTCCTTTATGTGTGAAGTAGTTTAAGGTACGAGTATGGCTGATGCCCTTGGACAGCCATACTCAAACCAAAATAGATGTATAATTTCGGAGTATCCTCTCTTTGGTTACGTTCGGATAGTTTTTGCAAGTTTCAGGAATAATAAATTTGCTGGCGCCCATTCTCCTTCTTGAGTTTTCACTCTGACCCAAGAGCTAACCGTAACACCTTCCTTCTTCCTTCTTCTATTTTCCATAATGTATGTAGTTTGTTAAGAAATTTGTGTTGTAACTCAAAATTTTTGTATTTGTAATGCCAGAGGTCTCTTTGACTTCCAAGATGCATATCTGTTTGTATCCTACCTATGTGTCTTGGCTGAACAATACCAACTCTTTTGTTAACCTAGAATTAAGTATGTAAGAATCTAGATTATAGAGGGAGACTACGGACTTAATTTGAAAAACAGTCCCCTATCTAGAATAAGAGCTTAACTCGTTGTAACCTTTCTAGTTGAGGTTTTTTTCTTTTTTTTTTTGTAAGAAAGAGGGGGGTGTAATGATTACTTATATTTGTTTACTCTCGCGGTCTGTGGCCCCCCGCCCCGCTGCCCGTGCTTCCTCTCGCCCCGCTCCTCGGCGTGCCTGTCACGTGGTAAAGCTGCGCGCGCAACCCCAACGCTCCAACAGCTGGTCGGTAGGACGGGATGGCGGGTGACCTGGAAAAAGCGTTGACACACGGCGGCGCGGGAGTTGAAAAGAAAATATTGTATCGCCGGGAATTTCGATAGATTTTACCTGTTCCGTGTTAAATACGACAAAACAGCGTTAAATGCAGTTTCCTCCTCGTTGAATTCAGAGAGTATGGTCCGCTTCACCGACTGAACGAGCCACCGGGAACGAGAGAGAGAGACCCCAGCCGGGAGTCACCAACAGCTGGCGCCCATCGTCAGCCCCCGGAGTAACCAGAAAGACCGTGATATATTGGCGCTTAAATCTGGGGCCATAGAAGAACGTCGTTACAACTTGGCGCCCAACGTGAGCCAGCGAAAGGTAACAGAAACAGTGCTACAATTTGGAAAACTAATATCAGTAAGAATTTCAATGCACAGTCATAACATATGTCAGAAATAATTGTACTCTTTGTTATATTTAGAATTATTGTTAAGAGAATGTTATTTTGTAAAACCAGTAGAGTTTAAATGATATGATATCAAGGGTAGAGTACCACACCTCACCCCACTTACCATTAGTCACATTCCCTTGGGAAGTGCCTCAAACTTCAGTGGGAGGAGTTACGACCCCTAATCAATAAGATAAAAACAAATATCACTTTACAGAGGAAACGGGAGAAGGATAAAATCCTGTAACAGGATGCTGATAACACATTTGTAGAGGGAAATGAGAATAAGATAAAATCCCAAAAACAGGATACCGATGACGTAAATGGAAAGCAACATCAAATATTTACAATCCAAAATTATAATATCTAATCATTCCTTTTTCAAATAATATGATCGCCCACTCCCACATTATGATGATTGAAGGGACGTAACTCAAATCCATCAAAATTTCTTGAAACAATCGCGCCCAGTATAAAAGGGGATAAACGCATCTAAGCTACACATATAGTGTAACTTCTTGCCTGCGTTATCCCCGAAGGCCTCGCATGTGGCGATTCGGGACTTATTTATTTTTACAGGTAAGGGGGCCGGCCTCGCACCAACCACTTTCAGTTGAAGTGGAGTTTCCCAGCTCCCGGGGGGGGGGGCTGGTTCTCATTTCTTGTGAAGGCTGAGTAAACCTTGAGATCGAACCCTAGCTCTCGGTATAGAATGCAAGCATTCTACCAATTGAGCTATCAGCCTTTTTACAAACTTGGTCGTCATCGCTACAAAGCGCCCATTCTCAAGCAAGATCCAGTCGCTGTGAGGCGGACCTTTGGTGACCGGTCATTGGTAAAGGTTTTTGCTGGTTTTTTAATTATTATAACTATGTTGTTATTCACATATATTACATGTATAACTGTTTGTTTGTCTAATAAAAAAATAATAAAAAAGGTTTATGAATTTTTCAACCCAGCGAAGAGCAAATTTGAAAATATAAATGGTATATATTTTTGTGCTCTGCCGGGATTGGAACCCACAACCTTCCATTCAGAGTCCGAAGTGTTACCACTGAACTAAGGACCGGTCGGTCGGTTGGGATGCGATAAGTAAATGATGCACTCTCCAAATTAGACTCACAAAATCAATTTGTATCTGTTGTATTGTTGTGTAACATTCATTAACAGAAATATTCATTATGCCTGGCATGTTAGTGTCAAATGGAACCAGATAACAGTAACTGGTTATAAAAACTGTTTGGTTGAATATAATAGAGTTATGGCAAATGATTATGTGGATGGATTGCCAACTGTTTTAGCTGGTCTGTATATTGGGCTAGTATATTCAATAATACAATTCACGCAAGGCTTTTATGGAGTGGATACAATCAGGAAAAATAAATAGTGCTCCGATTTTCCAAAAACGACTTGAGACGCGAAAATTACTCAAGTAAAACAAACTTAAAATACGCACCAACCAGAACCAGTTAAAAGCTGATGCTATGACAAAAAGGATGCTAAATGCTATTAGGTATATAAATTTAATCTTTAGAGATATATAATACCTATCAGAAATAATCAGCAGCATTGAACAAATTATTGTTGAAAATTTTATTGTAACTGAGTATTCTTACAGTAACACTGTTATGTGTAGTAAGTGAATAAAAAAATAAGTTTTGTACTGTAAAAGAGATTTTTCCCAACAATAAAATCTCATAATCCAACAAATGCGGAGCAAATAAAGCTCTGACATTAAAGAAAAACATACGTAAAGTACGCACCAACCAGAACCAGTTAAAAGCTGATGCTATGACAAAAAGGATGCTAAATGCGGAGCAAATAAAGCTCTGATATTAACCATTTAAACAGCTCTGAGAGCAATTCTCAAGATGTCATCTTTTCGACCTTTCTTTTTCCCCGACAACATCCTGTATAAGTCATATAAAGTACTACCAGTGTGACAGCTATTCATTATCAACATTGTTCTGCAACAACACGCAGCCATTCACTTCCGCACTGAACTTGCAAATATAAAGGAAAAGGATTTAGTCTGTTCACCAAAACTAGCAATAGACATGCTTTTACATACAAAATTCTATGTACTCTTAGGACCATTCACAGCTGGCATCACAGCAGATTCAACGCAGTACCACTGCCTTGTCTGCGCACTGGACCAGGAAGCACTGATTTGCGTCAGCGACGTCATAATCTCTCCACCTTCAGATGGGAAATACGAGGCTCTAAGAGCATTAATCGTCAACTTCCGGGAGTCTGAAGAAAAATGCGTGGCGAGACTACTCAATGGACTATCCCTAGGGGATAAAAAAACTTTCTTCACTGTTGCAGCAAATGAAGCAGTTGGCAGGTCCCCATCTAGCTGAAAGTCCAATCCTCCGGAGTCAATGGACACAGCACCTCCCACAAAAAGCCACATACAAAGTCTTCCAACATAGACTCAAGGTTTAGTTTCATACATATAGACCTTGTTGTTCATCGCAAGACAACACATACATCCTCACAATGATAGACAGATACACCAGATGGCCTGAAGCAGCCCCACTGAATGACATAACCGCTGAAATGGTCACAAAAGCATTGCTGACCAAATGGATCACCAGATTTGGCATACTGTTCCACATAGTGACTAATTAAGGACGCCAATTCCAGTCACAACTCTTCAAAGATGTTGTCAAATATTTTGACATGTTTAAAATGAACACATTGCCACGTATGTAGATTTCAAGTAACCTCCTTGTTGGCATTTAAGTGTTAGGTAAAAACCAATAATTTATGTTTCTACAAGTTGGTACTTCTGTCACTTTTGGATTATTAAGTTTCATGTATTGTTTGACACTTCCTTCCTTGCTCTTGAAAGTGAAACATTAAAACATTTGCTTCTAGTTTTGTATCATAAAAATCTAAATAAATCTCCAAGTAAAATATATATCTGGAACTAATTAATAAACCACCTTCGAGAAACCAGCTAACCAGTCAAAATCATCCAACCATCACAGAAACTTTGACAGATGTCAAACGTCTTATCAAAGCCAAGCACATCCACACTACAGCATATAACCCGCAATCAAACGGGCTGATAGAAAGATGGCCCCACACACTAAAAGCAGCCATACACTCCCAAACTACATCAAGAGGGACAGAAGTCCTACAATGATCCTCTTGGGACTGCGGAACACAATCCTAGAAGATATTTCGTACTCACCAGCTCAACACACCTACGGCACAGCACCAAGCATGCCCGGTGACTTCTTCGAAAACACCACACCAACTTAATTTGAAATCTTCACAAAGAAACACCAGCAAACTCTTCAAAACATCAGACCTGTACCCACCTCAAACCACAAGAAAGAATTTAAGGACAAATGCCTTCAAGATTGCACCCATGTATTTGTGCGCGTAGACTCCAGCCGCAACCTTCTGCAAACACCCTATGAAGGTCCATTCGCTATCTCAAAGCGAAAAGACAAACAGATTTTCGGTGGATTTAAATGGAACTGAAAAAGTTGTTTCAATCGACAGATTGAAGCCAGCGTATTTACCAGCGAATACAGAAGACCTTCCCACGATGGAAATATGTTGAAACGCACCAATACCAACCTCGCCTCAGCTGATCCCTGTTACCGCACCAGACAACACGTTTATTACTATACTTTTCACATCCTATTTCAGGAATATACAACAATGTGTTGATATTAATGGCTACACGTCATTAAGAATTCAATCATTTTCTGGAGTTCCTCAAGGATCCAATTTAGGGCCCCCATTTCCAGATAAAATTTGCGTATGATCATTTGCGGTACTTTGTAAGCAAGAGCTCCCCCAAGATGATTTTTAGTATGAGCGCTCACAATTCCCAAGCGAGCTTCCCGAACACGGCCTTTAAAATCATGTAAATTCCTATGTTTTCTTGCTTTCACACAACAATTACACACGCTATCATATTTTATGATAATGCCTTTTTCTTTCAAAATTGACTAATCATGGACTAAACAATAAAAATGTGTATGCACAATTACTGCACAGAGATTAGATTAGATGACGTTTTGGTGATGCCAACATTGCAAAGACATTTTCTAGAATCTTTCACACTTGTGTGCTCACAATCAAGTCACACTCAGGGCATCTTTCTTCTCTTTCTAACTGAGAAAGATTTGTGTTGTGATAGGTTGAAACAAAAATAGCGGTCCTATACTATATCATAAAATGGTAAATATGGTACAAGGAATATCAGTTTAAGCGCTAGTTCAGACACGGCGGGAACCGCGCGTTTACGAATCGCGCGGTTTCAAACCGCAAAATTGTGATGCTATTCAGACACGCGCGGTTAGTATGCGATTCGTCAGTTTCTAAATGGAGGTCGACGAAGAAGTGTGCTTACTGTGGTTGCTCCTTAAAAAAAGAAAAGAAAAAGGCGGTATTGGGTGCATCCAATATTACGTGACCGACTAGTACATGGTCAGTTCGTAACGTTATATCCCAAATTAAGAATGTATGATAACAAATTTTTTGACTATTTGAGAATGTCAATAAAATCTTTTGATGAACTAATTGAACTGATCAGGCAAGATATTTCATGCTCTGAAACGCATTTGAGGCCAAGCGTGTCACCGGAAGAGAAACTCGTAACTTTAAGGTAAGATTTATTTATTGTTCTTCAAAATCAGCATAAATATTTTCTATAACTGTAGAGGACTGAGAGCCAGAACTAAATTGCGATGGTGACGGTGACGGTGCCGGAACAGGAGGAGATGATCCAGATGTAGTAAAATATCCTTGCGGGCTTGTATACTGTTGTCCTTGCCAATACGTAGGTGTGATCTGCTGAGTATTGTAACGAACAGGGGGTGGTAAGCTTTGTCCTTTTTGTATCACTTGAAGTAATTCAATTTTGGTTGCTAAACGCCTATTTTCTGGTACTTTTTTGAGTTCTTTATATAACGACAAACAAAAGAGTTTGTCGTCATCTTGCTTGGTAATACTATTTTCTTGAAGTTCATTCTGAAAATGTTTTCGTGACTCGATACTTTTTTCTATTAAAACAGCTATTTTTTCTTCTGGCACTTGTGTTTTCTTACGTTTAGGGGGACGTATTTCAGTGGCTTCGGTTGCATTGGCGTTTAGTTCACTTGTCTCCTCACTTTGCCTTTCATTCTGTTCTTCAATATTAGTTGTAGTGTCTTTATTACTTACACTATTCTGCAGGAAAAATAATCTTGAAAAATACATGTATCGGGCTCCTTTACAAGCACCTGAACCAGAAGGAGTTGTTTTTTCTTTTTTGTATTCTTTATTGTAGCAATCTCGTATGTTTTTCCATTTTTTTTGGAGTGTCTTCGCAATTTCCAAATATCTCAACCAACTCTTGCCAAGCTCGGTTCTTGATAATTTTATTTGAGTAATCATCACACTGAATGTCCCATATTGCAGGTCTCTTCTCCACCTCATCAATAAATAGTTCAGTGTCGAAACGATCCATGGCGAACTCACGAACAGTGACGTGCTCACCGCGCGGTATCCGCAACGCAACTGAACGCGAAGTAAAGACTCCACAGTAATAGAAACGCGCGGGAGCAGCGCGATTCTATTTTCTGGCGGTTGGGTTGCGGTAACCGCGCGGCTTGATTAACCGCGCGGTTATGTCTGAACGATTACTAACTTACTCATATAAATAAGACCCGCGCGATTTCCATGCGATTCTATAATCGCGTGGTTCCCGCCGTGTCTGAACTAGCGCTAAATTGTGCATTCATTACATGCTAAAAATAAGCGTATTCTGGAAGCCATTTTAACAACGAAAGATTATAACAGCCTTAATATCAATTCTAATAAATTAAATATAACTAAGCAGTCATTATCTTTCAATAATTTAAGGCATAAGCTTAAAAATAAATAACAAATATAACGATGGATAACTCTTAGGGCTATGTTTCCACAGTCTTAGCTTCAAGTCCCACAAAATGGTGGTTTCAAGAAAAATTAACAACGCAACACAACAAAGCTGTACATACAGTGCACTTTCTTACAGCGTTGTCGCAGAACCGATTACATGTAGCGCCCAGAGCCAATTTTTTTTCCCAGATCAACCATTTCACTTTGAAATGCAATTTTTCTAGCTCCCAAGAGGGTAGTTCTTGTGAAGGCTGTGTAAAGCTTGCCATTGCTTTGATTTTCCGTTTCATTTTTTGACTTGCAGGTTGGTATGAGGCTGACCACCCATACTGTTAAAAATGGTTCACGTTGCCAATGTTTCAGGGAAGATCGGCAAAAGTTGCAAAGTTTATGTTCATTCTAGGTTCGGATTTTAATTTGCAAGTACACATGTAGCATTTGTAGGAGCAAACTTACACGTGCCTCTTTGTGGGCATGCATTTAATATGAATTTTAAATGTTAATACATGTCTTTGCAACTAAGATTATAGATTACAGATTTCTGACACCCTCAGTGAGGATCAAACCCTAACTTTCTGGCATGGCACACAAGCATTCTACCAACTCAACTACTGACTGGACTTAAAATTATTTAATGTAATTGAGTGTGCTTTGTAATTAAAATTTGAATTACAACGGTTTAGATATTTACGAATTACGAAAATTACGAGTACAAACGGATTTTACAAATTGCAATGTTGAGAATTCAAAATCGAAACCTGATTATCGGGAATATATCAATGTATAAAAGGTAAATCAGAATAAGTGACATGTTAAGCTAACATGGGTTTCTCAGATAAATGTACATATTATGTTCCCCTATTTTCTACGAGAGAAAACACTAAGAAAGTGTGAAAATCCTGTAGTGGAGAAGTTTTTCATGAGAACTTCCTTATAATTAAGTTTACTTACTATCAGAAATTACACCCATTAAAATGTTTGGACTACTATATCTCAAATCAATGAATCAGCACTTATTCAGTTTTACCTTTGATGTATATTTTTTATTTACTACCGATGACATCACGTTGCTGAGGATTTTTTTGATTTGAGCGGAGTCCATTTTTGTGCCTCTCTTGTGCTTTTAAGTTTCTTAAGTTGAAAAATAAGAGAAGAGTAATATTGTGCCTATTGCCCGCTAGAGCTCGGTTCATCCGTCTGATTGCTGGCGCCAGACCTCGCCCTGAGGTTCTCCTTCATCTTCACTTCCAGGAACTTCTCGTGCTGCTCCACGTCCCCGATGGATTCATCCAGGAAGCTGGCGTCTTCCGAAGACGGAGATTCTGGAGACAGAATAAAAATAAATTTTAGTAATGCCATAGAAGACACACAAAGTACGAATGTTGCTAAGGGGCTGTCCATATATTACGTCATTCGCAGGGCATTTTTTTTAGTACAGCTTTGATGAGGGGCTGTCCATATATTACGTCATTCGCATTAAGGGGGGGGGGTCTGGTCTGCGGATGATGGCAAATGATGTACGAGTACCAAAAGTGACGTCGTTCTTGTAAATACCAATTTCTACAAAATATACAAAATATTATGTAAGTAATATAACATTATTAATTATTAAGCTCATCCATTATTACAGCAAGAGGGGGGGGGGGGTCATTAGATAATGACTAGGATGATTGTAAGGGGGGGGGGGTTCGAAAATCGGCCAAAATTGATGACGTAATTTATGGACGGCCCCTAAGCCTTTCTGATTTTTGTTCTTGAATAATCAATACATGTGACTGTGCACATAGTTTGTTCACAAGTGTCGTCAATCAATTAAGGTAGGAAACAATAAGTGTTATGAAAATGCGCTTGAAGTAGTATTCCATACTGGGGGTATACATATCGCCAGAATATTCAAAAGTGAACAGGTTAAAACCAGTAAGTAATGTTTTACCAACAGTTTTGCCAATAAAGACTTTTTCCTTGACTGATAGGTTGGTATGACGCTGACCCCAATGCTGTAACAACTTGGTTCACTTTTACCAACTATTAATTTTTAATTCATTAGCTATACCCTGCCACCCCTTGTGGTGGCTTGTCTTGTAACAGTTGCTATATGATCTTACCAGTCCAGGGAAAAGCAGCAGGAGTTGGAAGGTGTATTGTTTGTATGGTGTTTGGAATGATACAGCTGAAGAAATTAAAAAAAGAATACTGCCAGCTAATTGCTCCTACTTCAGCCTCATAAAGCAATTTTAGTCGAGGCTACTGTCACGGAAATGTAAAACCACTCTGTACAAAACCCTAATAAAACCAGTCCTCACATATGCCTCCGAAACCTGGACACTGACCAAGCGTGACCAATGCTCTCTCAACGTCTTCGAAAGGAAAATACTTTGACGTATTTATGGTCCAATAAAGGACGGAAACATATGGCGAAGAAGATATAACTCCGAACTGTATAGGCTGTGCCAGGACGCTGATGTGGTCCGCTCAATAAAGGTCAACAGACTGCATTGGCTGGGGCACATTCAGCGAATGGACCATCGGAGCCTGGAGAAGACGATTGTGATGACGAACCCGGAGGGACGCCGGACAGTGGGAAGACCACGTTCAAGATGGCTGGATGGAGTGGTGGCGGATTGCCGTGCAGTGGGAATGTGGGACTGGAGGAGGAAGAGGTTGGATAGACAGCACTGGCAGCGGTTGCTGAGGGAGGCCAAGACCCACCCCGGGTTGTCGTGCCAATGATGATGATGATGATGATGGGGTTTGGTTTATTTTGTAAGTACACATGCAGCATTTGTAAGCGCAAACTAAAATGTCTCATTTCATTAATTGCTTCAGTTGTTTTGTACAGAAACTAAGTTGGCATGCAAATAATTACTCATGTAAGTATCATCGCAATCTGTTCAGTAGTTTAGGAGTCCATACAGGACAAACGTCCATACATACCATCTGTTTGATTTTATATAATAGATATTAAAATAAAAAATGATGAATTGTTCCTCGACTTATATGTTGGTATGCGGCTGACCACCCATGCTGTAAAAATGGTTCACTTTGCCAAGCCCTGTCTCAGGGAAGGACGGCAAGAGTTGCAGGGTGTACGTCCATTTGAGATTTGGTTTTTATGTTGTAGGTTCACATGAGGCATGTGAAAGCGCGAACTTGTACGTGTCTGGTTGTGAGAATCCATGTAATGTGAATCTCCAATGTAACATATCTTTGCAACTTCGATTAGATTAGATAATGTTGACACCTGTTTCTGGTCAGGTCAAAAATCATTGATCTTTACAATGAAAAATAAACTTGGTACTGATCTTACCATCCGTGGCTTCTAGCTTCATGCTGAAGGAGTCGTCTCTTGAGCTGGAGGACTGCGTGGGTTTCTCATCCTCGTCTTCATCTTCCTCAAGGCCAGTGGAGAGTTGCAGGTGGTACCAGCTCAGCGCGCAGACTAGAGCCACAAACATCAAGTTGGTCCCCACACCTGGAACAAATGACAATGATTTGAAGACTACAGGGGAAAAACAAGAATTGTCCGCAAAAATAAGAAAACAATCTGACAAACTCATACTGTAAAAAATAGTTCATTTTGCCAATGTCACCTATGTTTCAGAGGTCGGCAACAGTTGCAGGGCTCGTGTTCATTTGAGATTGGGTTTTATATTGTAGGTTCACATAGGGCATGTTTAAGCGTGAACTTAAACGTGTCTGCTTGTGGGAATAGGTTCAATATAAATCTTAATTATGTAATATATCTTTGCAGCTTAGATTATAGATCTACTAATTTGCCATCTAGCGGCATCTGTGTGCATATAAAGCTATGCAAAATTTGTAATGCAACAACAGGCACTATCACAGTTTATGGCGGTATTTCCGGTTCTTTGTGACACGCAATAACCATGAGAAATACAGACTTTCAAATTTAAAATTTTGATTTGCTCAAAATAATCTTCGACTGACACTCCTTGTTTTTCACCAGTGTCTTGATTTAAGACGCAACTAAAAAAAACATGCAACTAAGCTGCACATACAACTGCATGGCACATTCTTACCGCGTATTTCCCGAAGGGGTCGCATGTGGAAACTTATTTAATTATTAATTAATTTCTACAAGTAAGGGGACCAGCCTCACATCAACCACTTCAGCTGAAGTGGGTGTTTCTCAATTCTTGAAGGGGCTGGTTCTCACTTCTTTCACAGCCAGACTAAACATCGCCGATATTTTATTTTGGGGTTTGAAATAAACACCGAAACAGGAAATCATTTCTGACACCCTCTGTGGGGATCGAACCCTAGCTTTTGGCATGTAATACAAGCATTCCACCAGCTGAGCTTCTTGACTAATAGGTTGGTACGAAGATGACTTCCATGCTGTACAAACTAGGTTCAATTTTGCCAATGCCACCCTCGTTTCAGGAAAAAAGCGTAGCACAGTTTATGTTCATATGAGGTTTGGTTTATTTTATATGTACACATGCAGCATGTGTAAGCGCCACCTTACATGGACCTGCTTGTGGGCACGCATTAAATTTTGCTTTGCCAGCCCTCTGCTGTGGAATGCCTTACCACACGAGCTGAGAGCCGCGGAGAGTGCAAAATCAGGATTAAAGACATGTCTGTTCAGGAGGGGCTATGGCTCTACAGGGCCCTGGCGATAAACTTAAAAAACGGCACTCAAAATATTGTCCAAATATTATTATTATTATAATGAGCCTTAAATGTTAATATATCTTTGCAACTTACATTATAGATTTTAGAACTATCGACCGGACTAAACAAAGTTGATTTTCAAGATAACTAGAAAACTGTTATGATTTTGCTGGGGTTCTATTTTAATTAATCTAATCCCCTTCGGCACGATTGCAGTCCCTGTATATAGGTACATAATAATAATCGCATATTCCAAATCATTCTTAGATTTCTCGCTCACACCAGAACACCGTTCTATGCACTACCACCATCATGGACTACTCCCAGATTGTTCTACCCACATTACCGTACATGTATAGGTGCGCGTAGGTACTTTGATTTCATAGTTCGTAACAATACATTAAAAAAAAACCTTGAAATGAATTGAGTGAAATATAAAGAGGATTAAATATTGTCATGTTCTTACCTACAGTTGCAGAAAAGACCGGCCAATGAAACATCAGGTAGCGCAGGCCGGTGAAGTGCGCCTCTATGTACAGGGTGGCCGAGTACAGCTGTATGTGGCGGGACTGCACCTCCACGTACACATCAGTTATAGGGAGATTCTGGAAGCAGAAGAATGCATGGTAACATCAGGTAGCGCAGGCCGGTGAAGTGTGCCTCTATGTACAGGGTGGCCGAGTACAGCTGTATGTGGCGGGACTGCACCTCCACGTACACATCAGTTATAGGGAGATTCTGGAAGCAGAAGAATGCATGGTAACATCAGGTAGCGCAGGCCGGTGAAGTGCGCCTCTATGTACAGGGTGGCCGAGTACAGCTGTATGTGGCGGGACTGCACCTCCACGTACACATCAGTTATAGGGAGATTCTGGAAGCAGAAGAATGCATGGTAACATCAGGTAGCGCAGGCCGGTGAAGTGCGCCTCTATGTACAGGGTGGCCGAGTACAGCTGTATGTGGCGGGACTGCACCTCCACGTACACATCAGTTATAGGGAGGTTCTGGAAGCAGAAGAATGCATGGTAACATCAGGTAGCGCAGGCCGGTGAAGTGCGCCTCTATGTACAGGGTGGCCGAGTACAGCTGTATGTGGCGGGACTGCACCTCCACGTACACATCAGTTATAGGGAGGTTCTGGAAGCAGAAGAATGCATGGTAACATCAGGTAGCGCAGGCCGGTGAAGTGCGCCTCTATGCACAGGGTGGCCGAGTACAGCTGTATGTGGCGGGACTGCACCTCCACGTACACATCAGTTATAGGGAGGTTCTGGAAGCAGATCATTTCATGGTGTGAACTTAAGTGTTCTGCTAATGGAAACAGGGTACAAAGTCATAAGGACTACTGGAAAATACACATGCTTAAACTTCAATCACACCAGCATTTAGAATGGTTATAATTATTTTGCGCTACAGACATACAGGGTTATTAAGAACATGTTTGATCTTGTAATGTGATGATTTTTTTACGTGGAATGGAACATAGGGATTTGAATATTTAAAATAGAAAATGAAATGTTCCTTGACTTATAGGTTGGTATGCGGCTGACCACCCATACTGTAAAAAAATGGTTCACTTTGCCAATGTCACCCCTGTCTCAGGGAAGGACGGCAAGAGTTGCAGGGCTTATGTTCATTTGAGATAGGTTCTTATAATGTAGGTCCACATGCGGCATGTGTTAGCGCGAAATTATACATGTCTGCTTGTGGGAATGCATTTGATATAAATCTTAAATGGCTTAGATTAGATTCGAAAACGAAAAACAAAAGGGGAGATTTTTTCCTGGCTTCAGAGCCACAGGCCTGTGAATTTGGTTGTAATCAATATTGTTGTGTTTTATTATATAAATATTGTGTTTGTGGATTAATAAAAAAGTTTTGGTTCATTATGTGTTATTATAAGTGATGTCATTCTAGTGTTCAACACCCTAGCAAGAGCCACAATTAGTGTAGAAAGAATTGTCTAGAGCGCGGCCAAACACCACACCAAACACCTCATTGAAGATCTGAATAGCATCGTAATATCGTCACAGCATATTTAAGTCTGAAAGAAAAACCCTCACATTTTTACCCTCACAATCTGTAGCTGATTGTTTTGTTAGTATGGAAAATTCATGTGAGTGGCCATTCACTCACCGGATCATCCTCATAGTTGGAGAACATCTCAAGCCGCAGTTGGTGGCTCTCCGTTCTGAGCCCCATGAGGAGGAGGGGCGCGGAGGAGACGGCCGCCAGCGCTGCCATGAGGGGGGAGCGGTAGGGCAGCAGGGCAGAGCGACAGGAGGCGCCTGCTAGACTGCCTGTGTGCCCCCGCAGCTCACAGCAACACATGAACATGCCTGCAGAATACAACAAACACATTAGGGAGCGGTAGGGCAGCAGGGCAGAGCGACAGGAGGAGCCTGCTAGACTGCCTGTGTGCCCCCGCAGCTCACAGCAACACATGAACATGCCTGCAGAATACAACAAACACATTAGGGAGCGGTAGGGCAGCAGGGCAGAGCGACAGGAGGAGCCTGCTAGACTGCCTGTGTGCCCCCGCAGCTCACAGCAACACATGAACATGCCTGCAGAATACAACAAACACATTAGGGAGCGGTAGGGCAGCAGGGCAGAGCGACAGGAGGAGCCTGCTAGACTGCCTGTGTGCCCCCGCAGCTCACAGCAACACATGAACATGCCTGCAGAATACAACAAACACATTAGGGAGCGGTAGGGCAGCAGGGCAGAGCGACAGGAGGAGCCTGCTAGACTGCCTGTGTGCCCCCGCAGCTCACAGCAACACATGAACATGCCTGCATAATACAACAAACACATTAGGGAGCGGTAGGGCAGCAGGGCAGAGCGACAGGAGGAGCCTGCTAGACTGCCTGTGTGCCCCCGCAGCTCAAAATTTAAGTGCCGTTTTCTGAATTCACTGCAAAGCCGTAGCATCTCCTGAACAGACACACTTTCAAATTTCACTTCAGTACATTTGCACTCTCCACAGCCCTCAGCTAGTGCGGCAAGGCATTCCACAACAAATGATTAACTCACCTAATTTTTTATTGACGTCAGACTCGGGCATGTCAATTTCAAGTGCAACTTTGTAAGGCTGACCAACCATGAGAAGTTGCTGCCTTTTGGTCAATCTTACATGGGCAGACGGGTATGAGCACATGCCTGGATGTTCCCCACATGGCCTGTAAAAATCAACCAACAAAATTATTATCATCATCTTCTAAAAGCAGTGCATTCTGGAAGCCTTTTGTCTCTACTGGTTGCCATCTTCTTGTAAAGGCAGTGCCTTGTTGTGCTAGATGATGATGAGTTGATGATTTCTTTATAGCGCCGTTTCATGATGTAGTCACTCCAAGGGTGCTGGTCCAAACGATGCCAGAAATTTGCTTATCTTCAGTGCTTTCCGGAACTTTCCATGGTCCTCTAGCTCTCTCACATGATGTGGCAGGTGGTTCCAGGCCAGAGGGCCAGCAACTGCAAATGCACGCTCTCCAAATATTGTGTTAACTCTTCTTATAGGTTCTTCAATCCTTGATTCGGCTCCAGTCTCAGCCGAGCGCAGTGTAAGGCTTTTTTTGCCGAGGGTGACTGGTTTGATTAAATCAGCGAGATATTTGGATGCCTTTCCAAATAAAGCTTTGTGGACCATCCTGCACACTTTGAACTCGATGCGCTCCGGTATACGGAGCCAGTGAAGCTTCTGGAGAAGAGCTAGCCATTTGTCTCTGCTGGTTGCCATCCTCTTGTAAAGGCAGTGCCTTGTTGTGTGAACCATTTGTCTCTGCTGGTCGGCATCCTCCTGGCCATGTGACTACAATTTTATTCATGTCAATTCACGCGTGGAGTTCTAAACTCAAATTTGTATTGAGTCCATATAAAAAATAATCATACCTACTTACTTACATTTTTTTGAGTTCTATTTCTGTTGAACCGACAGGGTGACAGTATTTCTATCCATGGAAGAAAATCAAATAATTGAAGAAATTACTCACTTGAATTGCAGATGCACCGGCCTGGAGTGTGCAATGTTGGGCATGTACGTGTAGTAGAAGGCCACATACATGAAGATGGAGATCATCACAATCACTGAAGTAATAAGAGCCATGACACCGGCCTTTAAAATAATCTCGCGAACATTGTTGACTCCATCCGTCGTTTTCTTCTTATAATTAGAAAAGGCATTTCTCACAAACAGACGAATCGGCTTCTTGACACGTTTCTCCAACGTTTGAAAAGGCGTTAAAAGTTCACCCGCGATCAAAATCACGGCGTCCATTTTTGTTCGAAATTTGAATTCCTAGTTTGACGGCTAATACTGCAATGCTGATGTTTTTTCTGGATTTCCAGACGCATCCGGGCATACATCCGGGTCATTTGTTGAACTATGAATGTATGGAGATAAAACCGAACTCTCTCATGATAAATCGTAGATAAGCCGAAACTGATGGCGTCAAAAAAAAATGTTATTGTTGTATGTATTTTTGTTCGTACAAATGTGCTCAATTTTTTTTGGAAAGCTGTAAGCTTCTTCTTTTTCAGGCCAATTTTGACAGGCTAATGGGGCGTCCACACGCTTGCCAACCATTCGCAAGTCAAGCGCACAGTGTGTCGTCTAGAACATGCTAGCTGGACAAAATTTTGTCTAATGGACTCATTTTGTCCAGCTAGCATGTTCTAGACGACACACTGTGCGCTTGACTTGTGAATGGTTGGCAAGCGTGTGGACGCCCCATGAGAGGTTATAGTGCTGTGAGCAAATTAATCCCGAAATGGAGGGAAAATAGAAAAATCAATGTTTTAAAAAACGTCGTATTTGGCCTAGTTCTTTGTTGCTTTCTTTAAATAACGAATGAGGTCGGCACATTTAATAATTTGGAACCTTTTTTTGCGGGTGAGCAAACGTCAGTCTTGTATGGAATTGCTGTCCTTAGCAACCAATAACAAAATATTTGTGTCTTTTCTCTAGCAACCCGGCCGAGTTAAGAGCTAAGATTATCTTAATGTACTTTTCATTGCATTGATGCTAAATTTGATTTAGTTGATTTATTCATGTTTATTCACTAAACAAGTGACAGGCCATAGATGTATGACTGCAACATTGGACTGCAATGTATGACTGGCTCTATTTTTTTCAAAAACCACAAAAAAATACTTAAGTAGGTACCTACTCACTTAAACATTTTTATTTTTTTGACTGGCATTGGATCTGTAGAATATAAAGTTATTGTCACCTTTGTATTTTATTTGACCAACAGGGAATAGGTACCCAGATAGCATTTTAAACTTGTAGCTGACTTGCAACAAGTTTGATGTGTCAAAAGTGAAGGCTTGCTGCAAGTTCACCATGGCAAGTATATACACTTGAGGCAAGTTTTAATCAAACTTTCTAGTTTCCCAGCAACAAGCTTGCAGAAACTTTGTCATAACAAAGTTCCCGTAAGGTTGTCATGACAAACTTGCAAAATGTTTGCTTTTGCAAATTATATACATTTTTTGATATTATTATAATATTTAAAAAAACAAAATTAGAATAAAAAGATGAAATATTTTTATTTTATTTCATTTACAGTTTGCTTATAGTAGTAACAAAGTTTTATAATAGTCACATCATCATCATCACTGGCACGACCTCCCTCAGCAACCGCTGCCAGCGCTGTCTATCCAACGTCTTCCTCCTCCAGTCCCACATTCCCACTGCACGGCTATCCGCCACCACTCCATCCAGCCATCTTGAACGTGGTCTTCTCACTGTCCGCCGTCCAATTGTGATGAATATAAATTGGGCTGCTGAACCATATTTTCAATTATTGCGTCATCTACAAATAATTGAAAATATTCCAGTGACGTTAAAATTTTAATGGATTGTAAAAAACTGGCAGTACACGTTGTGTCGGGGATATCCAAGTCACGGTGTCGCCAGCGTACTTCTGTCCACAACGAATGGGCCTGATGTTGTCCATCACCTTCCACCGCATTTGCTTCTTACTCCTGGTCAACATCACTAGGTGCCTGAAAAGAAATAAATAGTTACGTTTATAATATCATCCACAAATAAAATAGAAATTGGAACCATAGAAAACCTATTTTAGAGGACTTCAGTCAATGTCAATGCAGTACAATCTGTGATTAATTATAAAGATACGAGTTTAAAGGTACCGATTTATAGCTAATTTGTTGAGATATATTTTGAATAAAATGAGGATTTTTTAATAGATAAATAAAAAAATAAAATACTAACGTTTATTTCAATGGGCATCCCAATTATCTGGCTCAACTCGTCTGCAGCCATCTCCTGGTCACCGTTTTCGATCCTTGGCTCCCACCAGGTTGTAATTTCGTCATCTTCATCTTCAAGTTCTACATCTGATGCATTTCCATTCAAACACATATTAATCTCTCGAATAGAGTAAGACATCTGAAAAAATAAAATAGTAAGGCTGTTAAAAATGACCTCAAAATCCTGTGTATGTTCAAACCATTGTTATTTTGTATACAAAAAAAAGTACTAAAAAACATAGAACTTGCTACAAATTATATACTGTTAAATAGTTTATGAACTAAGGAACACGCTAAAAATGACTTTTTTCAATTCAATGTATAATTACCTTGAAAATTGACGATTTCGAGGGGAAGAATTGTCAGAGTTGAAACGCAAGCCGGCTTGACAGTTGACAGACGTCATGGCGGTTAAAATGCACAATGCAGGCAGGAAACATAAAGAAAAAATATAATGCTGTGAGCACAACGTTGCAGCAATATTGCAACAAACTTATTTTGTCATATTTGACATGACAATATAAATTTATATACAAATCAAACTTGCAGCAAACTGACCTGCTATCTGGGTACCTACCCACAGCTGGTGAACAGAGCTTATAACAAATTTAGATTACAGATTTATATAATAGTTCTGATGGTTCTGATTTTCACCACATTCAGATTTCAGTATTGTCAGGTAGCTAGCATGTCAGATAGCTACCTGTGGAAAAAAAGAAGAAGAAGAAGACATGATCTGTCAAAACATTATACCTGTCAAAGAAAAAATAATGTCATAACCAACTTGAAAGAAATTGAGGCGCATCTTTAGCCACAGAAATTGAACCGGATCCAAATGAGAGGAAGAAGACAGGCTGAGATTGTCAGTTAGGAGGGAAACACTTAAAATCCCCCGTTAAGCTCCGCATCGCGCTGGTAGGGAGTTTATAAAAGGCGTCGACCCCCCACAATCCGGGACACAAACTCTGAGGACACAAGCTCTTCAACACCTGAACCAATAATACCTACCAGGCGTGGCCAAGAACATCTATCGGAGAAGGCTTGAGTCGCCGTTGTTGCCTGCAACACACAGCCCCTGGCCGCGCCTGGGTCCCCCGTGGCGGATTCCTCGGAAGGAAGGAGCCCCTGCTTTCTACCCATCGCCAGCGCCCGCTTGGCTACTCGATATCCGGAGCCCCGTGCCCAAAGTTCCTCAGGAGGACGAAGCGCCTGCCCCGTCCAGCCGAGCGCTCCCGTCTTATCGCGGGCTGAGCCCCGTGCCGCAATTCCTCCGGAGTGTGGAGCCCGACATCCCGCCAAAAGCGTTGGCGTGCCCGAGGCCGGCGCCCCAGCATCGACTTCCCGCATCCCAGCATCAAGACTTCTCTCCATCCTCGTGAGCTAATCAAACCCTTTAAATACATTATCTAATTTAACTTAGAACCAGTCAGTCGTGCAGTTTAGCGTGGTGATGCTCTCATTTCTCATAATTTAAAATAAATCCCGTCTTTCCTTTAAAAAAAAAAAAAAAAAAAAAAAAAAAAAAAAAAAAAAAAAAAATCCCGTCTTTCCTTTACCCGGTTTTTCTCTCCATCACCTATATTTTTTAACCTCTTTAGCATCAGTGGAAAGCGAGCAAGGTGTTGGGCCTGAACACCACCCTGAGGAGTCTTTAGCTAGCCGGGCAACTGCAAAAGCGCGCCACCTAACCTCAAAGGAGCCCCCTGTCCGTTGTCGGAATCCTAACCTCAAAGAGGTGACGGTTCGCGGCAGCGCGGGGGCCCAGCAGGGCCGCGCTTCGAATCTCTTCATTACAGTATAATCTGTGTCATTTTGGTATCCGCAAAATAAGTGACTGTTTATTTTTTTCAAAAACAAAAAATAAAAAGGTTATAAGTAGGTACTTACTTACCTACTTGTAAAATGACAAAATGCCCCAACAAAATAGAGGGAACCTACATGAGAATTTTTGGACAGTTGAAGACATTGCTTGCAGGATGGGAGCATGAGAAGAGTCATGATAGATTTCGAACGAGCATGAAGAAATGCTGACCTAACGCAACGGCCAAGCTTTCTGATGGCGGGTTTTTTTTTCATTTGTGTCAAAGCACTTTCAGAAGAATAAAAGAATCGTGACAATTGAATGTTTACATGATGTTTACAATGTCAATATCATGAATTTCTGTTTATCACAGTTTTCATCAAGACCATCCTCATCATTGCAATTTCTGCAACTGGCCATGTAAGCCTAAAGGCTAGTTCGCACAAGGCCACTGATTTAGTCAAGTAACGAGTAATTTAGTAGTGGGCGGGGCGCTACTCGCCCGTGAAGCGTTCGCATTACGGTCCAGTACAGTACACAAGTGCGAAGTTGGCTGCAGAAAGCCCTTTCTATAATGGCGGAAAATTTGAATTGGCTGCAGTTTGAAAATATTAATTGAGTATTAAAATCATGTTATTATAAAGCCCTTTAAATTGGCTATGGTTTGGTAATAATAACTGATTTATGCCCGGCCACCTAGCTAGGAGCCTGTTTAGCAAACAACTTCGAAACTCGACTTTTGTAAATTCGAAATGTATTTTATGGTTTATAAAATAATATACACATTTTAAATAAAAACAACACATGACTATTTGATGTTTATAATAATATCTACCATTTACGCTGCAAACATTATTTTTTAATTGAATTTTTATCTTTTCAATGATGTGTACAAAGTATATTTTGTATGCACACACTATAATACGGCTCTAGTCTGCAGCTGCATTCAGATGCAATTCTCTGTTGCGTTTTTCGTTGTTGACAATTAACATCAATATTCAACATGTAAAATCGGCATTTTCAAATACACGGCGGTCACCAATCAATTATCAAGTTAAAGAAGAAACATGGTTCAACTTTTCAGAGGCTGACCGCGAGAAACTTGTTCAATCCTGCTACATACGCCTCTCACGTCTGTCACAGATATACCAGCTGATGGCTTACAGTGGCATAAAATTGTAATGCCTCTAATTAGTTATCCCCGTGTGTCACTGAATTGTTTCTGTACAAAACAATAAGTAACAATCCATCTGAAGGATATCATAAGGCCTGTGATATGACAAATTTATGGTAGGTACCTATAAACATCGATCAATGTAAAAGATCGATGTTTTTAAATACGTAATAAATTCATGGACGATAATAGTTATTTCCACAACATCTTTACCAAAACTATATTTGTACAGCTCTATTGTCAGCAAGGAGCTACATGATTGTATTTTTGACAGCTGATATCCGCACCAAAAATCGATGTCATACTATTCTTATCGAAAAAAAATTACCTTTCTCAAAACTTTTTGGAAGTAGATAAGTCCTAGCAACTTCTATATTCTCAAGAGTTTCTAAAAAACCAAGGATATCGGTGTGCATATCCACTTATTTACAGTTTAAACATGACATAACCTCACTGACAGGTCGCTAAGTTTAGGGAGCGGAACATCGGGCTCGCAAATATAAGAAGTTCTTAAGTACTTAAATATTTTTAAACAGCACTTTATCTTTAAATATTCTTGCTGAAAACGGGCATTATCTTTTCAAACTGCAGCCAATTTAAATTGCCGCCATTCTTGCATTTCCGTTTCCCCGCCAAGAGTGAGCGGCCAATGGCGCGGCCGCTAATAAACTCGACTCGGACTCGGGCTTTTCCGTGGCTCTTCGGACTCGGACTTTTCCGTGGCTTCTCGGCAACACTCGCCCACGGACGGTGGGCGGGGCCGCTACTTGCCCGAAAAAATAGAATGAAATGGATCGGCTTGACTAAACCATTGACTTAACTACTGGACTAAATTGTTGGGGTTCGCACACGTTTAGCCACTAAATTACTCGTTACTTGACTAAATTACTCGCCTTGTCCGAACCAGCCTTTAAGCTCTTATTCAGAAAGAATTCCTATAATAATTATAAGATTATAAATGGGTCGATAATCAAAAGTGAATTAGTCCATTGAATGCTAAACTGAGAAAAATGACAATATTTTATTTAATGCATTAGAATAGGGAAATTTCACAAAAAAAAATTCTTGTGGATTTAAATTCTTTTATAATTGCTTATCATAAAACTTCTTGAATTTTATTTTTACTTGCTTTTTTTACAAAGTTATTCATGTTCAAAATATGAAGTTTGAATTTACGCGCCAAAACGCTCCTTGGACTGAATTTTCGGCTGTGACGTCATTTTCTTTGACTTTTTATAGCCATCGCAATACCAGCAGCGTTGTCGATACAAGAAAGTGACGTCACGGGGGCTACAAACATCGTTGACGGATCGCACATCCGTTTCAAAACCGGTCAAAATTTTCAAAAGATCTTTCTCAAATTTAAAATTATACAAATTTATTTTGGACTTGAAATTAGGCCCTTGTTTATATGCATATCGTAATCTAACTAAATTATACACTTTTTACCAAATTCCTCACTATTGCAAATACCCTATTCATTCTGGTGGAAGAAGTCAGATCTTGCTGGGAAGAACTTCTCCCTACCGTGGATAATGGTGCAGCCTCAGGACACTTAACATCAAAACATTCTTGGATATTTTGAGGTTGATTGTCATACCATGTCTATTCCTTGACTTATAGGTTGGTATGAGGCTGACCACCCATAGTGTAAAAAATGGTTCACTTTGCCAATGTCACCCCTGTTTCAGGGAAGGTCGGCAAAAGTTGTGGGGCTTATGTTCATTTGAGGTTTGGATTTTATTTGTAAGTACACATTCAGCATTTGTAAGCGCGAACTACACTTGTTGGTTTGTGGGCATACATCTGAGAGCTTTAAGTAAATGAATATATCCTTGGAACTTAGATTATAGATTATTTATAGATTGTACATATTAGCAGAACCATACCTAACTGGTATCAGACGGGAACCAAACGTAGCTGATGTAAATATATGGAATGTTTGTGTTAGGACATTGGAAAAATATGGAAGAACTGACAATGAGGTGAAAGGATTTCACATGAAAGTAATTCATACAATGAGTGGCCGATTTTTCAATATGTGGATATTCTTAAAAGAACTTCAAGGAATACCAGCGGCAACCGCAAAATTTATAGAAGAAACAAATTCCGGTAGAAAACAGTGTTTCGAGTATATTCGGTAAGTCAAAAGGATTGAGAATGTTGTGTCTGAAAACTGTCGCCAAAGTGTCTGTGGACGAGTTATCTACGGCCAAGTTGTCTTTTACCAAAATGCCGTTGACCGAAAAGTTGTGTGTACAAAGTGTCGTGTGACCGATTTGTCAATAGATGAGTTTTTGTGACACAGAGATTGCAGAAGGAAGGCGTACGACAGGCAGCAGTGGCTGTGGTTTATCAAGAAGGCTAAGATCTGCTACTGGATGTCCTGCCTTTGTTGATAATGAAAATAATATAATTTAAATGTAAAATTTTATTTTTATTTCTAGTACTAGTAAAATAAGTCTAACTGAATAAAACTCCAATTTGTTTTTCATGTTATATGTATTAAAAATCAAGAGAAATTGTAACAGAGATAGGAAAACAACAAAAAGATAACATTGTATGGTTATAAGTGTAACCTATTATTGTAGTTTATACAAAGTTGATATGATGAAACATTTGTAAATGAGTTATTGATTTACAAACTAAATAAAAACACTTTTACTTACAATATTTACATTAATGTTACAACTTGTAAAATGACAACAAAAAGAAAGAAAAAAGAATAACAAAGTACACAGTAAAAATGTGTTAAAAAAAATTTGTAAATGCAAAATTAAAAGAAAAAACTAACAGGTGTAGACTTGTATAAATAAATACAAAATAAAGAATTGAATGCAACCATAAATAATATTATTCTCTATGACAAAAGATAGCAATAGAAAATAGAAATTGTTTCTAGGAATTTTGTTAATTTCGTTTCATAAGAATCCAAAACCTTACAATATGTTTTTTTAGAATATCTTTCAAGTTTATTAAAAAAAAGTTTTAGTGAATGTGAAAAATTGATTCGACACATAGTTTTTTTTCTCTACAGGAAAATGTCACAAGTCTATGTGACTAGGGTCTTTAGCAACCAACAACAAAATATTTAAGTTCGTTTATATCCTAGCCACCAAGTCAGGTGACATTTTTTCTCTCTATATTTATGCTGAACCCAGTGTGGATTTTTTTTTTTTTGCACACGCAACATTGCTTTCAAGGGAAAGGATGTTATTTAGAAATTTCAAAAGACAATGTTAATTTAATATAAGAATGAAATTGTAGAGAGATTTCGAGAAGAAATATAAGGATTTAGAAATGATGCAACATTTGAAGATTGTATGACTATTCTCCCATGACGTCTTCGTATTGCTTTCTGAAGCAGTCGCCCACAGGGAAGAAATCCCAGCACCTTTGTTGGTACATGTTCCAAACAAACGTTTCTTGACCTGAAAACAACAAACACTATGTAATAATAATCATCATGAGCTCAACAGCCCTGGGTGGGCCTTGGCTGCATTCAGGGCTGAAAGTCTCATAGAATATCGAATATTGGTAATATTTGTATGGAGACAACTCAATCAAAGATGGCCGCAATTGAACAGCTGATTAATCTTCATACAAATATTACTGATATTCGGTAGGTAAAAATAACTGTGGTTATGAGACTTCTAGCCCAGGATTCTCCTCCACTATCCCCCATCAATTTTCTTCTCCAGCTACATTTGTCTGCCTTGGCTGCATTTGCATTGACATCATCCATCCATTGAATTATACTCATTGACTTATAATATTACTAGAAATTGGCATACTTTAGCATATATTGGCAGGCTATAATTTTTTATTCGTATTCCTTGACTTATAGGTTGGTATGAGGCTGACCACCCATACTGTAAAAAAATGGTTCACTTTGCCAATGTCACCCCTGTGTCAGGGAAGGTCGGCAAAAGCTGTGGGGCTTATGTTCATTTGAGGTTTGGATTTTATTTGTAAGTACACATTCAGCATTTGTAAGCGCGAACTACACATGCTGGTTTGTGGGCATACATCTGAGAGCTTTAAATGAATATATCCTTGCAACTTACATAATAGATTATAGATGTTTACTTGTATGACAAATATTTGTGAAATGATTACCAGTATATTCAGTGTCAGGTTTGTTGATGAGATGCATAAGGAAGAACATGTAGTTGGCCAAGTTGTGCTCTCTCTGCACGTGCGTGTCAAAGCCATGCGGCACCTGCAAATATACAAATATACAAATTAAAACTTTTAAGCATTTCAAATAAATAGTTAATAACTTTTAGGACATATAATGTACATCAGGTGCTTATGTCAAACACACGTCGTCAAGTGTATTTACATACAATAGATAGATTGAAATAGACAATGAGGACATCGTCAGATGGAGTAAGAAGAGGAGATGGTTCTGGAGGGACCACGTGAATGGATGGAAGAACAGCTGGTCTTCTGCATTAGAAGAGAAGAGTACTGTATAAACATAATATATTAATTCTGTTTTTTAGGGTTTGGTAGTTCACATGGTGACAGTGATTTTTTTTAAATCAAAATAAATATTTAATGTGAATTTGGAATGTGTCTTGATTGAATTATAGTTAATTATTACAATAAATTCAAAATTTGAAACAAAAAAATATTATGATGATGATAATGATGTAGACTCCATCTTTCCGGGCTTCAATAATTTCAACCATGTTCAATAATTGTAGGATGCTTTATTCTTTTTTCTTTTTGTAAGGCTACTACGTTTCGTCAGTGACGTACGACTGACTTCTTCAGGGCTTGTACTTCGACTGATCGCCTTGATTAGAGCATGCGGTATTTAAGTGTTATCTGTGGAGTGGGCGGGGCTTGTAAATTTTGGCGGGAAAGGAAAATTTAAATAGAGAGGCCATAGAAATTTACAAAAATAAAAATTTTAACCGAAAAGAGGAGGGAATGAAAGTTAATAAAATATGGCTTCCAGCTCTGGAAAGTTCAAGATTTCAAACTCTGCCTTTCCCGCCAAAATTTACAAGCCCCGCCCACTCCACAGATGACACTTAAATACTGCATGCTCTAATCAAGGTGATCAGTCGAAATACAAGCCCTGAAGAAGTCAGTCGTACGTCATTGACGAAATGTAGCAGCCTTACAAAAAGAAAAAATAATAAAGCAGCCTACAATTATTGAACATGGTCTACAAGCCCGGAAAGATGGAGTCTACATCATTATCATCATCATCTGAAGCCGGCCATGAAAGCCTAAAAACACTTAAAAATATATTAATTTATTGCACAAATTTGTCATAGTCTACAATTAAGTGCATGCTTTGTGTTTAAAATCTACAATTAAAAAAATACAACAGGTGGAATATTCTGCCATACAAGTAGCAAACCGCAAAACAAACTCCTTGCTGGGAACTGATTCTAACAAGAACTCATTAATGCCCTAGGACGTCAGTGATTTGGCACACCAAACAGCTCTGAATCTCCATCTTTTATTGGTCGATGTCTGTAAGACTTAAACGTACTCGGACCATGAAAAACTTATTTCCACAAGAATATGAGAAAGAAGTAAAAATGAAGTTACCTTATCAAAGTAATCCTTCCCTATGCCACATATGAAGCAGTTACTCTCCATGTCCTCCTTCACAGACTCCAGCTGATCACGGAGCTCACCAAAGGCATCAATGATCAAACCTGAAACAGGGGAAATTAGCCGTCAATAAAGTTTTAAGGATTTAATTGATTTTTAGTTAGTATGTATCTCCCATTGCTGAATAGAACTTATGCAAAAATATACCTATAAGAGGGTCAGACACTATCGGAAACTATTTATTTTTACAGACCAGCTTTATATGTCAATGGCATCAGTTGAAATGGAGGCTTACCAGCTTCCGAGCGGGCTGATTCTAATTTTTTGTGAAGGCTAAGTAAGCCATGCCGGTATTTTATTTCGGGTTGGAAATAAATACCGAAATTATTTCTGACACCCATGGTGGGGATCAAACCCTAGCTCTTGGAATGGAATGCAAGTGTTTCAACAACCGACGTATTGATCGGACTGAATTGCTACTTTAATTACTGTAATTATTAAGCCACCTGATGATGCAAACAATTTGCCTGTGAAAGCAGTCGTGGAACTTAATATACTCAAAGTAATCTAAAAGTTAGTTTTATTTTTTATCTTGTAAGAAAAAGATTACAAAGTACTTAAATGCTTTTAAATCAATGAAATTGTTATTTATACTCGTCAATAAAACAAACATATTATGTTCCTTGACTTATAGGTTGGTATGCGGCTGACCACCCATGCTGTAAAAATGATTCACTTTGCCAATGTCACCCCTGTCTCAGGGGAGGACGGCAAGAGTTGCAGGGTGTATGCCCATTTGAGATTTGGTTTTACGTTGTAGGTTTACATGCGGCATGTGCAAGCGTGAACTTGTACGTGTTTGATTGTGAAAATGCATGTTATGTGAATCTCCAATGTAACATATCTTTGCAACTGTATGTAGATTAGATTAGATAAGATGCCAAGTTTCATCAAAATCTGCCTGCCATCGCCTGGTTGTACCACCGTGGAATATCCTGGAATTGTAAGGAGTTCGTCATACCCTGAATGATGGCCAGCAAGATGACGATGATGAAGAAGAAGAAGGTGATGTCAAACATGATGCGGTAGACCTCGTACTCGTCCCCGTCTGGAGGGCCGATCTCGTCACCAATACCTCCACCAGCTCTCACACCCTTGTACAGGTGGAACACAAAACACTGGAAACCAACACAAGCAGTGTATTCATCATAGTCTGACAATGGAGTCTAAAAATCAAACTTAAAAATTGTTTTTCTTTTCTCTGAGGACGAACGTTACAAGTCTATGAGGAACAAACCAAAGCAACTAACAAACATATAAACTGTAACTTCTTAATGTATCTCAGTGCATGGTTTGGCTTATCTAAGTACCATTTGATTCAAAGTTTTAAGAGTCTTAAGAGTCACATTCTACACAATCTGAGCTAAGAAAAAAATGTAGAAAACGATAATGTGAGAGTTGTTTTAAATGATTAAAATTAAAATTTCCAGTTTTCATAAGACACATTGGTCTAGTACACATATAAACATTGCTCATGTGAAATTAATATAAACAATCACTAAGGGGACAAAATGGAAACACAAACGTCTATAGGTACATTTTTACCAGCCGTGGTTCTCATGTACATGGCGACACAGATTGCCAGCGGAATGAGTTACTCACGGCATGTGAGCGTACACTAATACATTGTATACTAAAGGTAAAGAAATAAAAAAAAGACTTACGGTGGCCATGTCATGACATTTCTTGGTGACTTCCTCTTCTTCCTCTTCCACGTAGAACTTCCTGAAGAAGTTGAAGGCTATCACGGTGTAGATGTACACAATGATGGTCAGCAGCATCACCGTGAGTACCAACTGAAAAATAAATAAACCTGGTAAATAGTAATCACGAGCTCAACAGCCCTAAATCCAAGATTCTCCTCGACTCTTGCCTGTCCATCGCCCTTGCTCTCCAGATATGAATATCTGCCTTGGCTGCATCCGCATTGAAACTGTCCATTCATTGCATTCTTGGCTTTCCAAATACAGTTAAAATAGCAATACCTTAAATAAGTTAAATGAGTGCAACTCGGTTTCAAATAACCACCAATACGGAAAATCATTTCTGATACTCTTGGTGGGGATTGAATCCCTCATTCCTCTTACATTCAAAAAGTGTAATTATAAAACCATCAGACCACACTTATTTTTACATATCTACCTTGCTTAGGGTCGATTTTGGCTCTGATGCAAAAAATTATATCAAATCTATGAAAGTAAAAAACTTTAAACCTGTTTTCCATTATGTGTTACAGACTGCAAGATGGTCCTGAGGGTTTTGAAGCCCACAGCTACATCCAGCAAGTGCGCCGCAAAGAAGAAGTTGTTGAAGTTGCCCATCACTGAGAAGGTGAAGTACCACAGCGAGTAGAGGAAGGAGTTGTCAGTGATGGTCACGCCCGCCTTCCATATCTGGTAGCGCCAGTCAATATTCAGAATGCTGGAATAAAAAAACAATAATGTGAAACATTCAATTTTTTTTCAATAAGTTCAAAGTTCCATGTCAAAATTTTACTCAGAGCTGTGAAATTTCTGTTTTTGGAAAAATAAATAGGTAGGTATGCAAAATTATTTATAGTGTGTCAAATGTAAATCCTATTTGTCTATTGTTCTTTATTCGAAAGAGGTATAAGTGTACGCGGCTTTAAATGAATTTAGATGAAACCTGTTACAATTATAGGGCCTTCAAACTGCTAATACCAATGTATTTTATTATGTTTTTCTTCAACAAAATACTTCTTAAATTTTTACAATTCAGATAACTTCCCATTGAACTATCAGCAGTGACTCTTTACAAGATGGCGAAGTTAGTTCTGATTTTCATCATGTTCAGTTTAAGCCGTGTAGATCAATAGGAAGATATGCAAAAAAAATTATACTGTGTGAAATATAAATCCTATTTGTCTATTGTTCTTTATTTAAAAAAAAGTTAAGTTATTCATTTGAATACAAGATCAAAACAGAATACAAGATGATATTCATTGGACTTTTTTTTAACTCAATTTTTTTTTAATTTATTAGAAAAAATACATTTTGAAATGATCCTGGGCGTACTCACAAATAGATAAGTCCACTGCCTTCTTCCTCCTGAGATGAAAACGATGTCTTCTCCATGCCAAGCAAGTTGGATATGGAATCAAAGTCATAGGTCTCGGAATACTTCTGGCGTACCTTCTTCTTCACAAACTTATCCCAGTAGTTGACGGGGAACGATCTGCAAAAGAAAACAGATTGATAAAAGTTCTACTTCTCCTTCTTTAATCATGATGATGATGATGGATGCCTTATTTCCTGTGGCGCTGTTTAATGGTCCATGACCATCTCAAGTGCAACATGGTTTTTTGTGTACAGTAATCCTTTTAATCCTCTTCTGAAGGTGGCTGTTGATTCATTCGCAGGTTGACAGGTAGCTTGTGTAGCAATGGCGCTACATCCCAGTTAAAGAAGAAAAAAGGTGCGTCTTGAGTGCTCCACGAAATGCACCCACAGACTTGGATTTCTTCACTCCGGGTGGCAGTCTATTTAACTCCACCAAACCCGCAACACCGAAAGAATGGTCACCTAACCTGCACATCGATGATGCGCATGGTGATGGCACAGCTGAACCAAGTTGATTACACCCACAGATCTGAATGTCTGCCTACTCACACCCATCTCAACAGGCGAAATCATGTCAGTCAGATAAGGTGGAGCCAAGCCATTGGCGGCTTGATGTATAATGTATGACGATTATTTGTTGGACTGACTTGGCACTGATGACCAGCTTGTCCCAGTGGCTCTTGATGTCGTCGTCCTCCGGCTGCTCTGCCACGTACAGACCATCAAACTCCAGGCGACGCGCTATCTCCTTCTCACGCTTGAAGATGGCCAGGGGAACCTGAACAATCAAACAACAAGAACGTTTTATAATGGTATTTTGTATCGTTTATATTTTGTATTGTTTGTGTATTAACACTGAAAATTCATTAGACTTTTTAAAGTTTGTGTATTCACACAGTGAAAATTCATTTTTATAAGTAATTATAAAAAATTATAAAAAACACAGAGTTTTATTTTCACAAATTGAGTTTTTATTTCCACCTCAAGTACTTTCGACTTATTCACGTCATTATCAAGAGGATACTCCTAGTATCCTCTTGATAATGACGTGAATAAGTCGAAAGTACTTGAGGTGGAAATAAAAACTCAATTTGTGAAAATAAAACTCTGTGTTTTTTATAATTTTTTATAATTACTTACTGAAAATTCATATTTATCAATATTTTTAATTTTAACTTTAAGTTTTATAATGGCTTGACTTATAGGTTAGTTGACCACCCATACTGTAAAAAAGGTTCCCTTTGCCAATGCCACCCCTGATTCACGGAAAGACGGCAAAAATTGCAGGGTTATTTTGCAGCAATTGTAAGTGCAAACTTACACGTGTCATTTGTGGGCATGGACCATGATAATTGACAATCTTGAAGAGGCTCAGGAAGAAGAAGAAGATGAAGGATTTGTAAGTTAATGGCTCAGCAATCGATGAAATAAAGTGGCATGTGTTTAACCTTAAGGTGGTAGTAGGCGATGAGCAGGCACAGAGAGCAGAGGGCGTGCAGCATGGCCGCCACCCTGATGACGTGCTCCATGTAGTAGAAGTCCTCGTCCACATGCACCAGCTCCAGCGGGTCCTCCTCCTCCCCGCTGCTGTTCTCCCCACTGCCACCTGAAACATCACAACTTCTATAGCTACCATCATCATGAGCTCGACAGTCTTGGGTGGGCCTAGGCTGAATCCAAGACTCTCCTTCACTCTCACCTGTCTATCCCCTTTGCTCTCCCATCTAGGATAGACATTATATGTACATTTTTGACCTTCCTGCCCTAGCAGTCTCAAAGAGCGTAGGTAGATCTTAGTGTATCTATTTGAACCATAGAGTAATAATATACATAGAGAGAGCCTTTCCAAGTGCGAACAGTAAGCACTTTTTGCTTCGAAGTGCGAACATCGTCTCATTGGTCCAAACCCGATCACGTGATCGCAAACTGACAGGCGCGCGGGGGGGGCGCTCCCATTTTTTGACAGTTGACTTGTATTTCAATTATCTTAGTAAAAATGATGAATGGTTGTGTTAAAACTTGTAAAAATGACACAAGGAAGCCAACAAAGCAGAATAGCTACATAACATTCCACCGGTGAGTACAAAATTTGGCCAAGTCGAACGATCTAAAACTTTGTGTTGCGGGGGTGAAGAGAGAGAGTTACCGCGTCGCCTTTACCCGTCCGCTAAGCACCGCTCTGCTAGTGATGCGCTGTGTGAAGCGCATATTGATATTTGTGATATCGATATGCGCTTCACATTTCGTTCATATTACTAAAATTCAATGAGAATCATAAAAATTTTGCTAAATTTTACAATTATATGGAATTCCGCCCCCTCAGTATTTTCAAAAAGTGGATTTTTTTTTACTACTTGGGCTCTATGACGTTCGTTCGTTGACGATCAAATCGCATTCAATCTATAATCTAAGTTGCAAGGATATATTCATTTAAAGCTTTCAGATGTATGCCCACAAACCAACACGTGTAGTTCGCGCTTACAAATTCTGAATGTGTACTTGCAAATAAAATCCAAACCTCAAATGAACATAAGCACCACAACTTTTGCTGACCTTCCCTGAAACAGGGGTGACATTGCCAAAGTGAACCATTTTTTACAGTATGGGTGGTCAGCCTCATTCCAACCTATAAGTCAATAATAATAAAAAATACTGAATATTTCATACTTATTTGTATTTTTATAGGTTTCCACAAAATACGCATTATTTACGGAAGTGGGTCGATGCCATCAAAAAAACTGACTAGGCACCAAATATTCAAAGCCGCGTATGTTTTGTTTAAATGTCTTTTACAGATTTGTGTTTGGTTATATTATTTATTGTATTGTTTTGATATTGTATTGAAATGTGTTAAAATCTTTGACAAATAATAAACATGTAAATATGGTACGCAGGAGACTTTTGTTACATGCATTAGAACCAATTTAACTCAAATATAAGGAAAAACAAAAATGGTCGTGTAGTAGTCAATCCACGAAACACAGTTTTTCTACCACTTCGAATTTCAGTAAAACCTTAATCCCCACACATATGATCTGTTTAAACCTAAATGTAAGGCTTTTATTACAACTTTAGTTTATTTTTCGATACTAGATTAAAATCTTGGATTTTAAAGTATCAATAACATATTTTGTTGCGCGCACATCACTACAGCTGCATATATCTATAATGAAGTAGCTATAGAACATCTGCTTACACCAGGCGCTATGGAAAACGTCGCACACGCGCCCTCTATAGTAATTATTACTCTATGATTTGAACATAGAATGTAATAAAACATGGTGGCATGTAAACAGCTGATTCATTCTGTATGGTACAGCATTCAGCTGTGTAACGTCCCCATGTTCAAATAGATACGATAAGATCTACCAACGCCCATAAAGATTTCAGGCTCTGGGCTGGAAGTCTCGTCACCATGGTAATTCTTACCTACTGAATATTGGTAATGTTAGTATGAAGACTAATCAGCTGTTCACTTGCGGCCATCTTGGATTAAAAGCTCTTCACACAAATATTACCGATATTCGGTAGGTGAGAATTACCGTGGTGATGAGACTTCCAGCCCTGATCTCCTTCAGCCTTGTGGTGCTGAGAGTGTTAGGTGCTAGCTGTAGCTAGGAACATTTAGGATGTTTTGTTCATATTATGACATGATGATGAAACGTCTTTTATTTTACATTTCACCAGACAAAGCCGCAATAAGGCGTCGCAGGATACAGCTAGTTCTGATATAATTTAACAGAGTATGAAATGGATGAAAGGGAGTGTTATTTACCATCACCGGAGCCCCCTCCTGCTAAACCAGAGCCTGCTCCAGAGCCAGAGCCTGAACCTGAACCAGAACCACCGAGGACATCAGACAAGTCACCGCTTCCCTCCGTCTCATCATCTTCACCAAGAGTCGACACCTAGAAAATAACAATGATAAGAGACTAGTTTAGAATAGGAATTTTAAGCTTACACGGCTGACAGTTGATACTAGATTAGAATGTAAAAATATTTCTAGAAAGGTGGCAGCATTGCCGCGTACGTACTAGGCCCGGAGCAGTCCGAACATAGAAGCATGCGGTATAAATCTTGTGATTGATAAAACTGATGAATTTCAAAGGAAAAGGGCATTATTTTAAGACATTATGGCACGTGTTGTAATTGAGTGTCAAAACACAAAATTGAGAAAGCAAGAAAACATAAAATATGACTCATAAAAATATCTTTTATATGACTACACAACTGTAACGTTTGACAGGACTGAGACAAAAATGGTGGATAATAATATTAGGATGATTTATTTGGTGAGCGCTGTTTTTGTGTGTATCACATCTCAAGAGCCCTCTGCGAGCTTGGTCGTCACTGTAGAAAGCGCCAATTCTCAAGCAAGACCCAATTGTTGTAAGGGTGGATGGACCTTTCAGTGACCGGTCTTTGGTAAAGGTTTATGAATTTTTCAACCCAGCGAAGAGCACATCAAAATATAAATGGTATATTTTTGTGCTCCGCCGGGATCCGAATCCACAACCTTCCATTTACGAGTCCGAAGTTTTGCCACTACGGACTACGGACTGGTCCAAGATGCCAACGACACGCGGTGTACCTGAGCGGTAACCCATCCAAGCACTATCCGCGCCCAATGTTGCTTAACTTCGGTGATCTATGGGAACCGGTGCTTTCAACATGGTAACGTCGTTAGATAGTATGTATCAATGCAGTAAGTTAGTTTCTGCTCCTCTAAGTAAGTAATAAAGCAATGGAAATTCCATTAGCGGTAGTAAAATATTACCTTGTAGAAGAGCAGCATGAAGTTGATGCAGAAGGCCAGCACCAGAGCCACGTACTTGAGGTTGTAGAAGTTCCTGGCCAGGAAGGAGATGATGCGGTGCGTGTACTGGGAGAAGTCCATCTGGGAGACGGCGGAGGGCTGGGCAACAGAAACCTGACACAACATATTACAAACAAGGCTATTAAGCAAAAAATCTTATAGAGTTCTTTTAAAAAAAACTATTTATTATTGCCTTGACTTATAGGTTGGTATGAAGCTGACTACACATACTGTGAAAAATGGTTCACTTTACCAATTTCAGCCCTGTTTCAGGGAAGGTCGGCAAAAGTTTATGCCAGGTTTATGTTCATTTGAGGTTTGGATATTAATTTGTAGGTACACATTCAGCATTTGTAAGCGCGAGCTTACATGTGTCTATTTGTGGGCATGCATTTGATATGAGTTTTGAATGTTAATATATCTTTGCAACTTAGATTATATATTATACAAAAAAAAAAATCCTCAAAAAACTTGAAGTAGCTCTTCTTTCTTGTTGGCAGCAATGGGAATGCCTTGGCAAATAAATAGTTTCAATGGTGATTATGAATAAATTAAGAATAAGAATTGCAGCTACCTTCTTGCTCTCGGCTTCAATGGCTGACATGGCGGCTTGCTGTGCCTGCTGCGCCTCACTCCTCTCAGCTGCCTGACGCTTGGCTGCTTCTCCACTGGAAAAATAATAAAATATATCGCTTCAAATATACTCTACATTTAAAAACAGACAGAAGCGCGCATGATATGTTTGTTATTATCATTAGTCTAAAATAACAATTTAATAGAAAGAGTGTTGTGTTACCCCAGCAGGTCTATGAGAGAGGGTGGTTGCTCCACAGGCTGTCCTTCCCCTTCATGTGCAGGATCCCCTTCCTCCCCTGTCCCCGCCTCAGCACCTTCCTCACCAACGGATGCAGATTTCTCGTCCTTGGGTCTACAAGAAAGAGTCAAATCAAATTAAAGCAAAATAGTAACATAATCTGATCCGATCAGAGTTATTCTGGGATATTCAGTCATAACAAAAGGAGAAAATGCATGAAAAAGGTTATGTCTCTGAATGAAATGAAACAGGTAACAAGACTTTAGCAGGTCGGACATGTATACGTGCAGGGGACTCCAAGTTAATCATAAATATTTTGAACGGTGCATCCTCTGAAACCAGAGTACTCTGACGTTCCAGGATTCGGTGAGAAGTCAATGTCAACGTTGATGGAGAAGTCCTGGGAGTAAAAGGACCATGGAGGGAGCAGCACAAAACAGATAGTCTCGGAGAATTGTGATGCAGGAGGCCCTGGGCCCTCAAGGCTTGTGAGCCGGAATAGGTAAGGTATACTAACATTCCTTCCTTAGCATGGCCGTCAGTTGCTACAACTTGTCCAGTATCTTCTGCTGCAGGTGGTAAGGCTGGCAGATGTTTGGGACCTAGAAGATAACATAAAGTTGGTTAGAACGAAAGCACTACAGACTTTTTAGTTAATTCTCATAGGATGCGTTCGTTCAATGATAGTTTTGGTGGCATTAATCTGGATAAAAACTACTTCTCTCTTCTCCAATGGCTCTACATGCCATATGGAGCCTTGACGTCTGTTATTTCTAGCCTATATCCATCTCTGTCCTCGGAAATAAGTTTCAATTCATTTCAGTTGAGTTCTTGTGTCAACCTGTGCATGCATATACAAAAAAAAATGCAACTTGCCACACACATAGTGTAACGTCTTGCCGCGCTCTCCCAGAAGTGGTGAGTGGAACCTATTTTTTTTACTTGGTAAGAGAGCCAACTTTACGCCAACCACTTCATTTGAAGTGTCCGTTTCCCAGCTTTCAAAGGGCTGGTACTCATTTCTAGTGAAGGCTGAGTAAAACATGTAGGTATTTTATTTTCGGTATGAAATAAAAACCGAAAAATGAAATCATTTCTGACAACCTCGGTGAGATTTGAACCTGAGCTCTCGGCATGGAATGCAAGCACTCTACCATTGAGCTATCGACCGGGTCATTATTTACATTTTGAAAATCCATTATTTTGTTTAAATCCACCTAAGCTATGGTTGAAACAACACACCTTTCTTAAAGTTATTCACAAAATAAAACCTATGTATCATACAAATACCAGAGTACTTTCTGTGTTTTAATAACATAAATATAATTAGTTACAATTAAATAGTCAGTATTTTGAGAAATATATCACAGGAGTTAGATGTACAATTTATATACCGGACTTTGAACCGGTCCATAGTCTAGTGGTTAACACTTCAGCATCGTAATCAGAAGGTCCCAAAAGAACATTTAATTTTCATAATATGCTCTTTACCGAGTTAAAAAAATTATATGCCTTTACAAAGACCGATCACCAAAGATCCATCCAGCCTTGCAGTAAATGAAAGTTGGCGCTTTCTAAAGTGACGACCAAGCTCGACGATTGAATTTATATCTCGACGACAAAAGATATAAATTCAATAAAAGTTGAATCATACCTACATTTACCTACAAATTTGGAAATATTAAATATTTTAGTAAAAATGTTAACTTGTTTACAAAACAACACAAAATTGTTAGAGATGGGAATATTGTTAAAATAAAGAATGTTAATGTTAAATAATCATTTTGTTAAGACAAAAATCGTGCGCCTCTTAGCACGAGATGAGTAATGGGTTTTTTAGTAATTTAGTAAAGTAGATTAGTGTTTAGACAGTAGTAAGTTGATTAGTGGTTCGTAAAATCTGTACCCCGAGTATAAAGCATTGCGTAAATCTTACCTCAATTGCGTAAATTGAAAACATACGCAACATAGTCGGTGTTATGGTCGCGGGGATCAAGACAGGTTATTTGGAACCGGATAACGCTGGTTCGAATCCCGTGACGATAACTTCGACCCTGGTTCAACAGATGCCGTTGCATGCACACAAGCTTCTGCTTTCGCATGAAGACAACTGGCCAGGCAAAATAGGTTGGTGGATTGCATTCCTTTCCACAAGTCTATTTAAAAAAAAAAAATACAACGGCACTCTCAGAGAGTGATACAGTTTTCATACTTTTTTTGATTTACGTAATTGAGGCGAGTTTACGCAATGCTTTACATTCGGGGTACAGGTATATTGATAACCTAATTGTAGTCAACGTATATGGGAATAGTTGAGATACTTCAACAACAAGGAGGTATTTTTTTTGTAATTTGGAAATTGAGAAGGGTTTTTGAGTATAAAGAGTAAAAATGAAGGATACATGTATGAACAACGTTAACATTTTTTTTTTATGTATAATCATAAGCTATGGGGCCGTCCATAAATTACGTCATCGATTTTGGCCGATTTTCGACCCCCCCCCCTTACAATCATCCTATAGTCATTATCTAATGACCCCCCCCTCCCCCTCTTGCTGTAATAATGTATGAGCTCAATAATTAATAATGTTATATTACTTACATACTATTTTGTATATTTTGTAGAAATTGGTATTTACAAGAACGACGTCACTTTTGGTACTCGTACATCATTTGCCATCATCCGCAGACCAGACTCCCCCCCCTTAATGAAAATGACGTAATATATGGACAGCCCAGCCCCTATGTAAGATGACAACAAGAAATATATATTTTTTCATTTAAGGGTTACCTGATTGTCTATCAAGAATGGAGTTGGCACAAATGATATGGAAAGTTTTTTCTGTGACATTTATCTGGTTGGGTTGCTACAGAACATCGGATCGGAACATTTTAGGAATGGACGTTCCAAATTCAAAATTATTTTGGCATCCATCTTTTAAAATACTTTCAACTACCAACTGAGCTTTCAACCAGATTATGGCATTTAAGTAATAACTGTCCATTTAATTGTTGAAGCAATAATAACATCAAACAATTGCAAATTCTAACCTCAAACTATAACGTCACATATTATCCTTCATTTATTTGAAATTTGAAAACGGAATAGAACAGTTTGTAGACCATAGAGAATGAGAGCCAGCAGACCATAGAGAGCAGATGCAGCAGCAGATGCAGCAGGTGGCAGCGTGGCTTAGCATGCCTATAGGACGGGGTGTCTTACTTTGTTTGTTAGAGCGTATCCTGAACTGACCGATTTTTTCCTCCTCTGTTGGCTCCGGAGGCGCTTCTTCCAGTTGAGGACCTCGCATCAGACCAAGGAGAACTCCAAAGATGTACCTGCAACATCAAACGTATAATTTTAATCATATTGATGAAAACAGTTCATTCCTTGACTTATAGGTTGGTATGAAGCTGACTGTAAGTACACATGCAGCATTTGTAAGCGCCAACTTACACATGTCTGTTTGTGGGCATGTAAATGAATTTTAAATGTAAATATATCGTTGCAACTTAGATTATGGCTTTGTCACTAACAATACTAGAGAGCAATCTTCTATCTCTTTCATTTGATTTGAAGAAGTATTTCTCATCCTTTTTTAGCCCATCGTCTTTTATGCTTAAATGAAAATCGTTGACCGGCTGAGGGTAGAATTGCCCTTCTAAAAAACAATTGACCCAAAAAATTACTGTTGACGGTGGGGATGTAGGCAGGGGATAGGTACAAGTCGTCCCCTACGTAATTTTCGCTCCCAGGTTGGGAACCACTGATTTAAAATGTCAATATTTGACTAGTACAAAAACCTAAAATTTAAACGGTGTCACACACAGCAAATCCATGGCTCGACCGCCACCTAACGTGATTTTTCAATACAAAAAACGATGTTCCATGGATCAACTATGAATCAAATGGGTTGTGAATAGCCCTGAAAGAGTATAAAAGATGACAAAAGTGAAAATCTTATGCCCGCTTTCCACTGCGAGCGGAGCTGACTCCGTACGGACTCCGCTCGACTAGCAACAGTAAATTTCATAGAAGTGCTTCCACCGACAGCGAGTCAGCGGAGCGGACTGAGCGAGTACAAAGAGTTACAAAAGTGGTCGCAGAGTTGAGCGAGTTTCCAGCGGACTCCGTACGGACTCCGCTCGACTAGCAACAGTAAATTTCATAGAAGTGCTTCCACCGACAGCGGAGTGAGCGGAGCTGACTGAGCGAGTAAAAATGGGTCCGCTGTGTCATGGTCTCGGCCGCTAGTTTTCAACTGACTCCGCTCCCCCGTGCCCCCCGCGCCAACCCGCGCAGTTGCGTGACAGCGATAAAACACATCATACATGATTTACAAAAACACATCATACATTATTTTATTAATTTGAAAATATTAAAATGTATGTTTTATTTCCAACATCTACTTTTTATGTTTAAAGCAAAATAATACATTACTTTTTATGTTTCGAAACAAAAAAAAACTCTTTTATTAATAATTAAAACGTTTGATCTGGGCGTAGGCTGCAACGAGCTGTCACACACTAGTTGGCTCCGCTAAGCCAGCTGTAGATGGAAGGCAAACAACTCTTTCATCTGACTCATCTCATTTCCCGCCTAGCTCACTCCGCCGAGCTCGTTGGCTGTGGAAGGCAAATACCATTATTTTTTAAAACTCTTTCGCAATGGAAGGCCAAAACTATTTCACTACGCTCCGCTCAGCTATTTCCCGCTCCCGCTCAGCTATTTCCCGCTCGCAGTGGAAAGCGGGCATTAGACTGTACTTACATTTTTACACTGGAAACAAAATGCAGCAAGAGAAAAATGATTGTGAGTTAGTGGAAGACCGTAGGGGAATGGTGTATGCAAGTGCTTTCAAAGACTTGTCAATGGAAGGTCGTGAAAAATTCATATACCTTTACCAAAGATCGGTCAAAAAAGGCCCATCAACTGGGTCTTGCTTGAGAAATGGCGCTTTCTATAGCAGCAACTAAGCTCGCAGAGGGCTCTCGAGGTGGATTCACACAAAAACAGCGCTCACCAAATAAATTATCGTAATATTATTATTATCAAAATCTTACCTAATAATAACCGAAATTCCATAGCCAAAGTAGTAGAACATGTAGAAGATGCTTTTGAAGAAGCCGATGAGGATGTCCAGCGGGGACATCTTCTGCAGGTCGGCCATGCGCTGCTTGATGTTGGACGGAGACAGGGAGGAGAAGATGAAGGAGACGCTGTCCTTGCAGGCCTGGATGCCACGGCGGATGGGATCCTTGGCCGCTCTGGAATCAAAACATGTTAGTTCATCAGTTCTGGGATTCAAAGACTCATGCTTGATAATGGCGAGAGACAGGGAGAAGATTTATTATTCCTTTGATTCCATCAATCAACAGTGTGTTTATCTTCAATTCCCGCACTGCCAAAATAAGATAACAATAGTAAGTAGCATGTGTAAACATAAACTTATGGTTGTTGGCCATGCATTAATTTTAAATCTTACAAGTTAATAAATTTTTGCTACTTAGATTATAAACAGATGATAGACTCTCATGCTGACCTAATCCAATACTTTTGTAGACCACCAGTAAAAATCACTCATCAGAAATTATACAAGCCATTATGATCGCTGATCTTTGATAAAAGAGGAAAAAAATATTACTTGTCCTCATCTTCGTCGCTGATGTAAGCGAAGGCGGCTTCTCTGTTCCTGGGTCCTCCACCAGACTCCTCCTGCGCCATCAGCCCTGAGGCGTGGGTCATCTCAAACACCGCCTCCTCACAGAAGTTCACAAAGGCCTCCAGCTTCTCTTTATCACCTCCCTCAGTCACAATGCTGTAGAAGAAGGCTCGCTTAGATTCCTGGAAGTATTCAATCAAATAGTGTATAAAGCAGCTGTGAAACAATTTATTTTTAATTGTACATTGAAGCTTTCACGGCCAGTACTTGTTGACACAACAATCACTTTTTTCGGGCTATGTAGCCGTGGTCTGGTTGATTCATTCCGGACAGTTTCAGATCCTGTAAGAAGATCACAGCGACTAGCTTACCGCTGATAATGCCCAACGGAGCAATGGGCGAAACTGTCCGGAATGAATCAACCAGACCACAGCTACATAGCCCGAAAAAAGTGATTGTTGTGTCAATTTATTTTTAACTGTTTTTGTTTTTTAAGAGAAGGAAGATAACTGAGATGGAGGGATGAAGTGGGGAAGGATACGGCTCAGCTTTGACAAGTTGAGAAGTTGACAGCGGCGTCGGAGGACAGGTGGAGTTGGAGGCAGAGGTTGTAGGAAGCCAAGGCTGGAGTTGGGCTGAAGACGTATTTGATTACTTATCCAGGTAAGCTTCAAAGTTGCATTTGGAGTGAACATATTTAGGATTGTCTGGATCATGCCATGATTGGATCACCAACGAGCAAGTCCTTTGAGACATAAGTATGCCATGAAAAAGAGAAAGATAATAAAAGCTAATAAAAAATACCCTCTACTCCATCTTATATAAAGAAAGAGTGCAGAAGGACTCAATGTGCCGAAGGACATAGTGGCTGAAGAATCAATGAGAATAGATCAACAAAAGCATAAAATCTCTCCAAAAAAAGCTTTGATAATTGAATATCATCGAAAGAAAAGACCATGAATAATAAGAAAATGACCAGGATAGAGAGCAATGAAGTATTATGACCTTGATCTGTGGTTTCTCCCATTGCTCAATGTTGCTCTCCTTGATTTCAAAGTAGACTCGTTCAATCTTCTTGGAACCTCCCATAATTTCAATGCGACCCAAGAAAGGCTCAAAGTAGTTCAAGACTGATCCAGCAGTCTCAAGGAATCGTGCCAATCTATAACATGAGATAATTTGATTCATAAACATTGTAAACAAAACAGGGCCCAAATGTGAGCCCTGTGGCACCCCATGAAAAAAAAAACAGTGATTGTATACTAAATACATATTTCAGAAGTAAAGAGATCAATTTCTTACCTTGGTTCATTAGGCATGTGTTCAGAAAGATTGGTAAGCAACACAGCTAAATTAAAACCAATTTCTTTGGATGGTTCATGGAAGCGATCACAGAATCCAATGTAGTCAATTTTTCCATCGTGGTTGGTTTCACAGCACATGAGTAAGAATTCAATTTCTTCCCTGCAATAATAGGATTGGTTCATAAAGATGTATTTTTTATACGAAAATAGATCATTTAGGAAATGAAAAGACCTTACGGAGTATAACTCTTCTGTTGTTCCATCTTGTCCTTGAAATCCTTGGGTAAGACCCAGCCATCATTGTTGGGGTCAATCTCCATAAAGTTGGAACTGGATGTGAGATCTTTTAGTTTGAGGAACATGTCAAAGTATTTCAAGATCAATTCCACGTTGGATGCAGATTCTACCAAAGTGTCAACCATCTGTTTACCAATGGTACCTGAAAGAAATCACTCACATTGTATAGCTCTCTGTCATGGAACACAATAATGCTACGAATTGAGCTATCGACCAGACTATAAAAATTTAATTTGTAATTGATTGCTAAGGACTGTTTCTTAATTGATGTTTCACATTTGTTCATTAAGAAACGGAAAATCCGTTTCAGTGGTGTTCAAAGAGCCCATTTTCATCACAATTGGGACAACACCGTCGCGAAATGGAGCTAATGAAAAAAGTAAACTGATAATTTTTTTATTTAATTAATATATAATAATGATAAAAATAACATTTCTCTTCCAAAAAATATTGTTGTGAAGACTACATACCATTGACTACATTTCCTTCAAGCATAGAAAGCATCATGGTGATCATGTCTTTCTGGAGGTTGAGAAGTTCCTTGAGCAAGTCTACTTGAGAAGAATGCTTGGAGAGCTTGTCCTGCATGTGGGAGAAGAGGAACAGGAAACCACCCACAGCATCCCATAACCTAAAAGATAAAAACATTGTGATAATTTAATGGAGTTCTTCCTCAGTTAATGTATGGTATATAAGGGTGTATTTTTTCAACAATAACTCAGCGACTTGAAGCTGAAAGAAATGGAAAATCTTATGGGAACAATGCCTATTGCATGAAATTGGAAGAGTCCTTCATCCAGGAAGAGATGGGGACTGGATGAGAGACAGGAATATATTGATTTACCTGGAATGAGCCAAGGCCTGCTGATTTTGAGTACAAGGTCCCTGGATGACCTCAGTGAGGGTGTTGAATACTTGACTAGCAACTCCAATGGCTTTGAAGAAGTTGGCTTTTCCGGCAGGGTCAATCAGTTCCTGAAAAGGAGATACGACACTTCAGCAAAATGTGTGAACAGAATAATTTACTTGGGATGCGAAAAGAGAGCAGGCTTTACGCCAACCACTTCACTTAAAGTAGGGGCTGCTTCTAATTTTTTTTAAGGTTGATGTTTTAAATGAGAAATCCTGAAAATCATTTTCGACACCCTTGGTGGGGATCGAACTCTAGCACTCTGGCATGGACTGTAAGCATTCTACCAACTGAGCTATTTACTGGACATTTAGTGTGAGGAGTGGCTCACCTTGCTGGAGTAATGCCAGTAGAAGTCCATGATGGATTCCTGGAGACGCAGCAGGTAGTCCACAGTGCAGATGACCACATTAACAGTGGTAGTGTTGCCTGCCTGAGTCCTGAGATAGTTCTGCCATTCTAGAATAATTTGAAAATATTAATACAAGCAAACGAGATGTCGTTTTAATCAGGTATTGCAGCAAAAAGGCATGTTCCATACTTTGGTGAAAGTTTTTTGACCTTTTAATTTCAAATTTAAAAAAAATTAAGAATTGTGAAACATACACACATTAAGGTGCGCGTGGAAAGTGAAAACTAAGGAAAGAATATATCGATCAAATAACCGAGATTGCAAACGACTTGTATCTGCAGTTTGAGAAAAAGAGAAGAGGAAACATGAAGAGAGAGATAAATGCCTAGGAGATGAAAGAGATGTGCAAGAACAGAACAAAGCGGAGATACATCTGCGGAGATATTGGTCTACCCTAGCGGTACGGTGGCTGGATACTGGTAAAGTACAAGTGGTATGTGAGAATCAGTTTATCCTTAATTGTCACACAAAAAAGGTGTCTCCTGAAGACATTGGCTTTGATACATTGAACCGTCAAGGATTATGTATGGTACTTACCCAGGTTGTGGCCTTCACAGGTGAGTTGTATGAACCTGAAGAGAGCGCACGTGAACTCTGCATCGTGCATGTTCTTCTCTCCTGCTGCTCCCTCCAAGCCTACTCCCAAACCTGGAAGATCCAACACCAATACACAATCTATACAACGGCTTACAATTAGAGAAAGGACTGAGCACAGGGTCTTCTTAACTGTCTTTAAATCGGCACAGAATGTTGCCCGGCATTATATTTCAAAACTTTGTGTGATGGACACAGTGGAGGGTTAATGGATGGCATAAAGATCTGCAAGTAGTACTGCTGTAAATAAATTGATTGTTCCAAAATGATCTGCAAAAGCCAAATACTTGGATCGTGCCTTTTAAATAGCCGGCCCTGTGCTGTGGAATGCCCTTGAGCTTAGAGCCGTAGAGAGTGTGTGAATCTCCAATGTAACATATCTTTGCAACTTAGATTAGATTAGATGAGATTAAAATAGTGGCTCTTATAAATTGAGTAAGGTATACCTTCAGCTTTGGTGTTTCTTTCAAAGGCATCCAAGTCCAGCACAGAGCAGGAGTTCATGAGACCAGCTATGGATGTGAAGAAACCAACGTCCTTCTTTTCCTTCAGGTGGTTCAGCATTCCCTAAACAGAGATAAGTTAAATTAATCCATATCAACATCAGTATCACCAGCAGGACAACCTGGGATGGGTTTTGGCCACTGTCATCAAAATTTTTTTGCAAAGCCTTTCTCTTCGAGTCCCATACTGCTTCGGCCGTAATGATAGTCCACCACTACTCTGTCCGGCAATCTTGCTTGCAATGGATGCCTTTCATGTTCACTTTAACGATTTTGTGGGCATACATTTAAAATGAATCTTTAATGTTATTCTATCTTTTTAACTAAGATTCCTTAACATTAAGAATGTCAGCTCTGCGAGCTTGATGGTCACTATAGAAAGCAACCATTCCCAAGAAAAACCCAATTGTTCTAAGGCTGGAGGGACATTTGAAAAGCATATTTGAAAATATGAATTGTTGTAAACAACTACTCCCCCGGTAATCACACCTTAAGCACCTAACCTAACCTTAGTTTTTGTACGTAGCACTTAGCCTTACCTTCTGTATGTCGATGTTGCCGCCCCTCAGCACGCTGATGCCCAGCTCCAGGGTCTTCATGACCATCTCGCTAGGCACTCCCTTAGAGGCGGAGATGTGCAGCAGGACCATCTCAGCCACTCCCCTGTTGGCCAGGCGGGCCTGGTGGAACAGCAGCTTCTGCTTCTCCATCTCTTGCTCCTGTTACACACACGCAGACATCCATGTTATAACAGAAAAATCCTCCTCGTACAGGAAGAAGAGACTATTTACAAAAAAAAAAATGTTCCAATCACAATTTGAATTACTGGGCCTGCAGACTTAACGAGCGTTGGTAGATCTACAACATTGCGGAACGCTAACAGCTGTAGAACCGTTTTCATGTTTTCAATACAAAGTACTGCAATTTGTTGTTTAGACGCTGCCATGTTTTTTAGTTCATCAAGTCAATGGGTAGCTTATCATGCATACAAAAAATATGGTTGTACTTTTTGTTGGCATCGTAAACACACTGAGATAATTTATTTAAATTAAAAGTATTTTACTAATCATGTGGTAAGATGGCTCTTAAATATACAGGAGAGCAATTTAAAAGTTTGGTAAATATATTGTTATACTTAACCATGAGTTTTCCCATTGTTTTCTTTGGATGGCATAAAAAGATAATAGGACAGTATTAATACAAACTCATACAAGTTTCAATAGCTATAAAAGATATATGTCATATTGAATGTTTGACTTACATGGATGCTAGCGCCCCCCTCCTCTTCCCCGCCCTCCCCCCCTTCCTCCCCCTCGCCTTCTTCTTCTTCTTCCCCGCACGACTTGGCCACGATGAAGGCGTAAGACATGTACAAGGGATCTTCCTGCAAATGTAAATAAAACCAGTTACTTTTTTGTAAGTAATTCTGAAATAGCGAATGAACGGAATATCCAGTCATAATAAAATGAGAGCTTGGATGAAGAAGGTTTTGACTCTGGATGATATGAAAGAAGTATGTAAGGACAGAAAGAAATGGCGGTTGATTTATAATGTTGGCGGCTTGGACTAGGGTTTTTTTAAATTAGAATTTTGTATTCTGTATTTGCTTTGGTGTTTATATGAATTATTTGTTGATTGTAAAAATGTTATTTATTATGTATGTTCCTTAACTTATAGGTTGGTATGCGGCTGACCACCCATGCTGTAGAAAATGGTTCACTTTGACAGAGTCACCCCTTTCAGGGAAGGTCGGCAAGAGTTGCAGGGTGTATGTTCATTTCAGATTTGGGTTTTTATGTCGTAGGTTCGCATGCGGCATGCGCAACGTGAACTTATAAGTACTTGTCTGTTTGTGAAAATGCATATAATATGAATTCCCAATGTTACATGTCCTTGCAACTTAGATTAGATATGTGTGCCCAAATATGTAAGTAGATCATCCCAAAATTAATTTAAAATTTATGGTTTTTGTATTTCAACTGCGATAATTCATTCTTCTTTCAATGATAAAAAACAAGTTATTTTTTGTTTGCAAGTTTTTTTTATACAAACTATACAAATTTTCAGTCCTCAAACCAAGCACCGAGAATGTTTGATTGTTGATTTGTACCTGAAGAGCTCCTGATCTCTCTGTCATGGCCCCCCTGCAGAATGTGGTGACCAGCTGGGTGAGAGGATCGGGCTTTCCTTCTTCCTCCTCTGCCTCGGCCTTCTTCAACTCAGCATCCTCAAATGTTTGCTGGAAACACAAGAAAAAATCCATTAAAAGTCAGCTGATCTTTCGATTCAGTCACTTTTAAAATTATAAATGTTTTTAGGCTTTCACGGCCGGATCTAGATGCTTGATTTTCTGGTACCGGGTTTTGATCGTGGTCCATGTTTTTGCTTGTCTTCTTCTAGTGTTTCCAGCAAACGACAAGCAAAAACATGGACCACGGTCAAAACCCGGTACCAGAAAATCAAGCAACTTTTAAAATTATTTTACATCCTTCTCTCTTCTTCACTCAGTCTGTATAATCCTTTTGTATTTGTTTTTAACAATTCTGCTTTGTCAACATTGTAAAAAATTGTATTCCATTCATTTGCCACAGCGTATAGAACCAAACTGTATACTTCATTTAATATTTAGTGCCTTATCTCCGGTCGATAGCTCAGTTGGTAGAGTGCTTGCATTCCATGCTGAGAGCTCGGGTTTGAACCCCACCGAGGGTGTCAGAAATGATTTCCCGTTTCCATGTTTACTTCAAAATCCAAAATAAAATACCAGCAAGGTTTACTCAGCCCTCACAAGAAATAAATACTAGCCCCCTCGGGAGCTCAAAACCCAAACTTAAACTGAAATAAATAGGTTCCACTAGCCAAATGCAAAACCCTTCGTGGATAACGCGACAAGAAGTTACACTATATGTGTAGCGAAGTTGCGTTTTTGTTGCGTTTTTGTTGCGTTTTATCTAAGTCAATCAATCATTCATAAAACCTGAGTTGGTCAAACATTTTTAACTTCTCATAGTAGATTACAGATCTATTTGTTTGGGACTCCCTTCTTGTGATGCAGAAGACACAGCTGTGCTTCCATCTTTTGTCAGTCTGGTAGATGCATGCCGTCTGGTATTTTGGGTACAGCGATCCAAGCTGTTCTACTTTCACTTATATCATCTACGTGGTTCCATGGTTCCATCATCAGAACAGTCTCCTACCTCTCTTTCTAATAATTCCATCTGACGGTGTCCTCAGTTTACTATTGTTTATTGGAAAGGAAAAAATACTAACCGTGAGATCTTCAATCATGATTTCTTGTCCCACATTTTCTTCCTGCAGCCAAACCTCGTAGTACGTTCTAGCAAAGATGTTGCAGGCACGATGTCTGAAATTAGTTGTAAACAAAAAGATTATAAATCATTTCAATTGCATACTTACGTATTAGGTATAGTTAACCTTAGAGATTAATTGCACTTTTCAATGTTTCACTAGCGAAGTAGCCTGCATTTTCAGGAGAAAAGATTTCTGCAAAACTTCACAAATTTAGTTTTCAAATTGGAAAGCAATATATTTGTGAACAGTAGATACCCTGAGTACGAGTTGCAAAACTTGAGTAAAGTAAAGTGTACGGAAAGTATTAAAGAGTGGTTTTCCCCAAAATCTGCCGTTTTTGTTTGTTTGAACTTGATTTTCTTCATCACTGTAACTCTTTTGCTAAGACCATGAAGCGTAAGGAACAAAAATGGGGGAGTTTTACCTACCATTAAAACTCTTATTATGTTTCTATAGATGTCTGGAGTCCATATTATGAGAGAAACAATCACTTTTCCCCTTTTATGTGGTTTTTTAGTCTATTCCTGGGTCTTTGATTTGCACTTTTTTACACTTTAGGCACTTTCTACTCTATGGTCGCTTTTTCCCCATTTCCAGTTTCCCCATAACCCGGTCGCAATTTTTCATAAAGCTCATAATACACCAGGTAGGGGTTACCTGGACTCCAGACATCTATAGAAACATAATAAGAGTTTTAATGGTAGGTAAAACTCCCCCATTATGTGTTCTGAGAGATGTCTGGAGTCCATATTATGAGAGATCTGTCTATTATCTCCTGGTGACCGGGGACGTCTTTATTTGATATTAACTGGTTGAAATAGGGAAAGATCTTCTGGAGCTGTATGTTTCAACATCTCTTTCTGATAGTATTTTCTGAAAGTGTTTTCCTTTTTCCAGTTGCCTCTTTCCAGTATGTTATCTATTGGATTAAGTGATGCGACCGCTGAACGTGTGCTGCCGGGAGTGGCCTCTACTCCTGCTGATTTTAGCGTGTTCTTTACCCATCCTCCTATGATTGTTCTTGCAGCTGCCTTCACTTGTACTCGGGTGCTGATGAACAGGTTATAAAGATTTTGTCCTGATCTCCTTTCGCGTGATAGTTCAATCAGCTTCCTTATCCAGAAGACTGGGTTGACGTTGTGTTCCTTGGATTCCAGAAGTCTCCGATTAGATTGTCGGTGTTTGAGGGTATCTGTTTTTGATCTAAAGAATGGAATTAACACAATTGATGTGCCTTCGTCGAGAATGTTTCCTTCTGTGATATTTAGCAAGGTCAGATCGTGTACTCTTCTTCCTGAAGATAACAGAAGTAAGATTGCCGTTCTACACGCAACTTCATAGAGAGAATCTGATCGAGGAGTGTTCCTGACTAGCCAGTCTCTCACTATCTGCCGATTCCACACAGGGGACTTAGGAGGGTTGATCTTTACCATTGCTAGTGCTTTTAATGTTTTTAAATTTAATTTCACTAGGAAATCTGAGCTGAGATTCTTTTCCATCATTGCGTTGCAGAAGGTTACGATGGCTGACTTGTGTACCAGCATAGTCCTGTATGATAGTTTTTCGTTAATGAACAGTTGCGCTAGATACCTTGCCAATTGATTAGGAGATGGTGTGTTGGGATGGGTATTATTCGCCAGTATCCAGCGGCACCATCTTTGCCAAGCAGGTTTATATGTGTTGAGTGGGGAAGCTCGCCATCCTGACAGGAACAGTCTTTTCTCTTCCGCGTTCCAGGAATTTAAGATACTGTCCCCAGTCCCAATTTTCCACACTTCCATTTCCAGATCCTGAATCCTGGGTGGTGGATTGCCTGTTGATGTGTTGATTAGTACTGACACCAGGTTCGGTATTTGCATCGGAGGTACGAGTGATCGACGAATTAAGTCTGGACGCCAGAAGACCCTCTGCCACCTCGGGACCACGAGTAGGTAAGTTCCGGTCGCCCCGTTTAGGTGCCTCAGGATCCTCGGTATAAGGTTTGGCGGAGGAAATATCCGACCCACATTGTAGAGCCAGTGCCGACTGAAGGCGTTTTGAAAGATTGCGCATGAGTCTGTGGAGTCTCTGGACACGTAAGTTGAACTCATGTGTGCCATGGTGGATGCGAACAGGTCTATATCTGGTGCTCCGAAATGATTGAAAATGGCCTTCGTTGCTGTTGGTAAGAGATGCCACTCTGGAGGGGATCTTCCTCTTGATAGGTGATCCGCGTCTCCGTATCTTCCCGGTAGGTACTGCGCTGTTAGCGAGATTTCCCATTGGTCTGCCAGAGTCAACAGATCTAGGGTAAGATTTAGGAGTGTTTTGGATCTGGTGCCCCCTTCCTTGCGGATGTAGGCGACTACTGTCTTGTTGTCTGATTGTACCAGAATTTCGGAGCCGGAAAGGTCGTGCGCTGTGCGTTGCAGGGTTGCAAAAACAGCGAACAACTCTTTTCGGTTGGAGTGCTACTTCTTTTGTTGAACGGTCCACTGCCCTGACAGCATCAAGTCGTCCAGAGTTGCTCCCCAAGCTAAGTCTGACGCATCTGTTGTCAAGAAATGTCCGAAGGTTTCCCTGTGGATGGAACTTGATTCGTTCGCATTCCCTATCCACCACTCTATTTCTTGTAAGCTGTCCTCGGTCATTTGTATGGACCCTCTTGGTGACAGGTGCTTCAGTGGCTTGCTCGCTATCTGCAATTGTCTGCAGTGGAGGCGACCATGAAGCTGGCAAAGTTTAGTCTTCCTAGGAGACTTTCCGCCAGTTTTAAGGACCATTTTCGAGAAGTCAGTATTGCTCGAAGTGAGTGGCACAATGCCTCTTGCTTCCGGTAAGAAAGACCTACTTGGTGACAGGTGCTTCAGTGGCCTGCTCGCTATCTGCAATTGTCTGCAGTGGAGGCGACCATGAAGCTGGCAAAGTTTAGTCTTCCTAGGAGACTTTCCGCCAGTTTTAAGGACCATTTTCGAGAAGTCAGTATTGCTCGAAGTGAGTGGCACAATGCCTCTTGCTTCCGGTAAGAAATACCTACTTGGTGACAGGTGCTTCAGTGGCCTGCTCGCTATCTGCAATTGTCTGCAGTGGAGGCGACCATGAAGCTGGCAAAGTTTAGTCTTCCTAGGAGACTTTCCGCCAGTTTTAAGGACCATTTTCGAGAAGTCAGTATTGCTCGAAGTGAGTGGCACAATGCCTCTTGCTTCCGGTAAGAAAGGAATTTGCAATTGTTGTGCGTGTCCCAAACGATTCCCAAGTACTCTAATTGTTGAGTGGGGAAGAGCACTGACTTCTGGAGATTTACATACCACCCCAGAGATTGTAGGATATCTACTGCTAGATGCGATTGCCGACAAAGATCGTCCTTGGATTGGCTCGCAAGGAGGAAGTCGTCGAGATAAACGATTGTCCGAATACCTCGTCGCCTCAGTAGTTGGGCTACCCAATTTGTAAGGGGTTGCAAACATTCTGGGGGCAGATGAAAGGCCAAAGGGCAGACTTGTCATCTGAAGTAATTCTCCTCGATAGACCAGTCGCAAAAATCTCCAATGTTTCTGTGCACTTGGGAGATGAAAGAAGGCTTGCGATAGGTCTATTTTCGACAACCAATTGTTTGGCTGCAGAAACTCTGGCACTTTGTAGTGGCTATGAGTTTGAACGGAACCGGGTCCAGGAAGAAGTTTAACGATTTCAGGTTGAAAATCATTCTCGAGGAACGGTCCGATTTGGGTGTTAGGAACATTTTTGATAAGAAGCTGGGAGATGACTCCGCGGCCTCTATAACGCCGAATTCGGTCATTTCCTTTATTTGAGAGTCCATTTCGGGTGAAGGACTCGTCTGGTATAGCATTAAGGTCTTTTTGTGTGGTAATATCAGAGGGGGAATTGAGATGAAAGGTATTCTTACTCCGATTATCATCTTCAGGATGTGGTTTGGTGCTCCGAGTGACGTCCAAACCTGTAGGGAGGACTTCAAGCATCCTCTGCGAAATGGTTTCTTGTCATTTTCGTGGATGCCTCCTTCTGTCTCCTTTGAGATTTCCTGACCGTGTGTTATTCCCTGCCCTTTTTCCTCTTGAAGAGAATTTGGAGCGTCTCTAAGGCCTCGATTGCTTTCCGCAGTGGGTCGTTGCTGCCCTCTAAAAAACTGGTTCGGTTTCGATGAGGTGCTGGGTTGAGGGCACTGGGTCTTCACTGACAATTTGTCGGTGGTCCCCACTCTAGAGAAAAAAGACGTGAGAAACAAGTGTTCGGTACTCGGCGGGAATTTGTTTAACCCCTCTCACATGCTCTTCCTTAACATGCCCTAGCACAGCTTTCCTGCGGAACTGGAGGGCCTCTGTCCGCCTCCCCCATACCGTCTGGAGGATGTCTTCCGAGACTTTCTGGTATGGCGAGTCCAGAGCGAACAGCGTTTTGACCTTTTCGAAAAGGGCTTTCCTCGCCAAGGTCGTGTCGCTCCGGGCTCCCCAGTTGACCAAGGTCTGAAGCCCAGACTGGAACTCCTCTTTCTGGATGAGGAGGGCGTGGGACATGGCTGCAAACGACCGCTCGCCTGAATAGGGGAGCTTACGTCGCACTGGCGAAGTTCATCGTTCACTGCCAGGTCGACGAACGCCGGTTCTGCCAGGTACTTTTTCTGTACCTCGGCGTACCTTACTCCGGCCCAGTTTTCACTGTCGAAGTGCTGGAGCCTTTGGAGCGCTTCGACCCTGTTGCTCTTGGCCTTGGGGTGAGCTGGTTCTTCCACCGTTGTGGCGGCTTCCTGGAAGCTCAGCAGTAGCTCTTCCTGGGCCTCCTCATTCTCTTCCAGTCCCGAAGGTTGTTAGAGGAAGTTGCTGGAAGAGTTTCCTGCCGCCGATTCAACGAGATTTCCCATAGAACTGGCGGGCCAGTCACCGAAAACTGCGTTCGTCAGCATCACGATGTGGGAAACCAGATAATCTATCCTTGGGTCCAAGACAACCCTCAGCCGTTTCTGACGCCGCGGCGGTGAACCTGATTCCGAAGTGTCATATCCGCGTTTTAGTGACGCATCACCTGAATCCTGTGAGATTTCGTCGAGAGGTTGCCCTTTATTGTTATCACAACTCATAACATTGATTTTGATGTTATATAAAGTAAAAACTCCGTTAAAATAACGAAAAACGTTTTTCGTAAATATGACAGCGTGGCATAACCAACAAAAATACGTATGCGAACTTTTAACCACCACAATATCACCTGTTTTAGTTTTTAATTGTTCACAAGGACACAAGATGGTAAAATAACACTCTTTTAAATGTTTTTGCCCAGGAATATTGTCAATTTCACTCAAATTTTCGAAGGAAAAATCAACTGACATGTGACCACAAGGGGAAAATGACGCTTTATGAAAAATTGCGACCGGGTTATGGGGAAACTGGAAATGGGGAAAAAGCGACCATAGAGTAGAAAGTGCCTAAAGTGTAAAAAAGTGCAAATCAAAGACCCAGGAATAGACTAAAAAACCACATAAAAGGGGAAAAGTGATTGTTTCTCTCATAATATGGACTCCAGACATCTCTCAGAACACATAATGGCAGATTTTGGGGAAAATCACTCTTTAATACTTTCCGTAAACTTTACTTTACTCAAGTTTTGCAACTCGTACTAAGGGTACTGCACTGTTCTTCACTAAACCTTTTTTATAAAAATACATTGAAATAAATAGCATTTAAAACTGAGCAAAATGACACCACATTCGATTCTCTAACTCAAGTAGAAAAAAGTCATGGTCTAAATCTAAATCTAAGCTGCAAAGATATGTATCATTTGAGGTTCATATTAAATGCATTCCCACAAGCAGACATGCATAATTTCGCGCTCACACATGCCGCATGTGGACCTACAGTATAAAAAACCCAATCTCATTCTCATATGAGATATTAAAAAAAAAAACAGTTTTCTTCATCCATATCAGGAAAACCTTCATACCATATTTCATCAGATCCTGAGATGTTTGCGTAATTTTTTTGACAAACATGTTGTTTCCCCAGTGCTTGTTTGGCTTCATCATTATCTACCACTTGATTCAAAGATGACCTTTCAATTCAATTGTCTTAAGAATCACATTCAACACAATCTGTGAGCTAAAATAAAAACGTACAACCTGTAACTCTCTCTGTCGCCATTCCGCTAGGGGTGGCCAGAGCCTCTGCAGAGTTGCCTGAATTTTTTCCTATCCTGACATACCTCTTTCAATTCCTTCATATCCATCACCTTTTTCATGCATTTTCTTCTTTTACGCTCACTTTGTATATCCCATTCTTTCACAATCTCCTCAATCTGATCACTCCATACTTTTCTCGGTCGTCCCTTCCCTCTTTTTCCTTTCACACTTTCTTTGTATACATACTTTGTCAGTCTATCATCTTTCATTCTTTCCACATGCCCAAACCATCTCATCACATTCTTTTGTACTTTAACTTTCACATCCTCTTTCAAATTACATTCTTTTTTTGATGACCTGATAATGTGATATGTGATAATGTGAGAGTTTTCTAAAATATTTTATAAATCAATTTCCAGTATTCATAAGACACATTGGTCCAGTACACAACAAACATTGCTCATGTGAAATTACATCTGATGGACATAAGGCAAACAAGCAATAAGGGGATGATTGATTTCACGCAGAATGGCTCAAAGTTAAAGATTATCTACGTACTTTCTTATGTATAAAGATGCACTGTTAGAGAGAAAACAAAGATCAATTAAGTACTGTTAGTTACTCACTTTTCAAGCTTATACAACGGCACGGCTCTCAAACATGCAACGGCCATTCTCTTTCTAGCGGCGCACAGAACTTTACTCCAGTTGGACGGCCTCTTCTTGGGTCTATTGGCCTGGAGTGCCCATCGGCACAAGTGTCAGTCCAGGTTAGTTGTTTGTGAGAGTGTTCAAATGCATGTGGAATGTTTTGATGTCACACGAGTTAGGGTCCAGGAAATCCAAGCAGCAAAAATGATAAAAACACATTTTATTAGTAAACACACTACTTGAATCGTAACGAATGGAGTCAGAACAAAAAGCAGGGGAAAAATTGTGATGTCACCGGCAGGTTGATGAGTCTGCACAAATGAGACCGGCAATAAAATTGTGATGTCATTCGGGTAGATAAATAAATAAATATTAAGATTATTTATTTGGTGAGCGCTGTTCTTATGTGAATCACACTACAAGAGGACTCTGCCAGTTTGGTTGTCGCTATAGCAAGTGTCAATCTTCAAGAAAGACCCAGTTGATGGGATGTTGGATAAACCTTTGCGACCAGTCTTTGGTAAAGGTAGATGAATTTTTCAACCTAGCAAAGATCATATAGCAAAGTGCTCTACTGGGAATCAAACCCACTACCTTCTGATATAGGAGTCTGAAGCGTGTAAGTACCACTATACAGTTCAGAAGAGAAAACTTAAAATTTGAAACTTCCATCTTGACTCCGTTCTACAAAGCCTTTACTATTAATCAAATCAAAATGCCTACTACTTCTAAAATACAAATAATGTTTTGTTATACAAAAAATATGTATAGTAGAAATTTATAGTGTTTTTATAGTAGAAAAACAGATTCAAGTAGAAACAAAGCGTAGAAATTGAACACAGGCAAAACGAAACACAAATATGCATGTAAGAGTTGGTTAGTGATTAGTGCAAATAGTGAAGGTGCAAGAGCAGAACCTTGTGAGAGCATGAAGTGAGAGATGCCTAAAGCAGGCTATGACAGCGCGCTTCCTCTGTATGGAAACTGTCTTCCTGAACACATTCTTGCTTTGCTGTTGGGGATGGTCAATCTGAGAAATAATAATAACAGGTAAATCATATTGTAAATGATGTGTTTTTAGTCTACATTTGGGACGCATTCGGAGAGTGGAGTATTCAAGTCGTTTGGGGAGCTAACAGCTAACATTTAATTCCATACTGCTGAACTGACAGTTGCGAGCTAACCTCAAAAACACAAATATAGACCTACAGGCGTACATGGCTTTAAATGAATTAAGATATATATATATATTGGATAATTTGTTTTTTTTAAAAAGCGCCGTTTTCGTGTGTAGCACACCTCAAGGGCCCTTTTATTGTTTGGTTTGGTAGATGGTAGCTAAATGAGGAAGCTGTTACGACTTCAGATCTTTCCTTCAAACAGCTTTAGTCTATGTTTATGACTATATAAGTCTAATGTTTTAGCAAAGCAGTAATCCCGCATTACTCAGTGGTACAGTAGTTGGTTGGTTGTGTAATTGCCAACGCATGAGGCGCTAATAGCTTTTTGAACTGCGAAAATGCGATTTTTTGTTATCAACATAATTTTTGTATTGTTTATCACTGAACTGATTTCAGCAAGGACTATTTGCCTTTAGGGAATGCACGCTACTGACATGCAGTATGCATAAATGCTAACTTACAAGTGTCTGCGTGTGGGCATAATTAAATAAGAATCTTGAATGTTCCTTGACTAATAGTTTGGTATGAGGCTGAATCCCCCATGCTGTAAAAACTTGGCTCACTTTTGCCAATGCCACCTGTTTCAGAGACAGGCGGCAGGAGTGGCAAGGTGAGTTTTGGTATATTATATTATATTCACACATGAAGCATATGTAAGCGCATACCTGCATGTGGGCATGCATTAAATATGAGCTTTAAATGTCAATATACGAGTACCTTTGCAATTTAGATTATAGATTGTAGAAAGAGTTTAAAAATATGCTTAAAATTGCCCATGGTGTGATGTGTGACAGAAGTTCTTTAGCGTGACACATAGTAAGAGAATAAGATGAAAAAATAGGAAAAGATGAGTGACAGGAAAGTGGGAAGAGAAAATAATTGATCCAGAAATAAAGAATTGTAATAAACTATGCTAAAAAAACTTAATTAGAATTTAATACATTTACTTTCTAGCCATATCATTCAGTCAGTTGTAGACTAAATGAACTCTTCACTTCTTGTTTAAAATAGGGTTGTTTTGGATATCTGTATCCGTAACCAAGACTAATAAAAAAAAAAATTGAGTGATTTGAAATAATGAAGGTGTTAGTGAAAGTTAAAACTTTATTTAAACTTATATTGTTTTATTACAATGTTGTCTATGTATTTTTAAGTGAATGGCTATAAAAATCACTCAAATGAGTGATTCTAAAACCAGATGATAATCAAGAGACAAAGTCATGAAATTCAGGTATTTTTGTAGGTATTCTACCATTCACAATTTCTTTAAAATCAGTAATGGAAACTATCCGAAATAATTCCATAACTATATCATTATCTGAAACCAATATAATATTATTCCGATATCCATATACCAAATTGAATATCCACAACAACGCATTGCGTAACTGAGAGCGCTGCTATACCCCGTCCCTCCTGTTGACAATCTCAATTTGACTGTCACTTTTGGCCTTCCGTCCTTTGCGGTTTGCAACTTTGTAGAAAATAGGTGATGTGGCTCGCAGTATCATTTGAGTTCGCCATATAGCATAATTGGAGATGGACGACTTCAATCGAGCCTTTATTATAATGCAATAAATTCCAGGTTCTCCTCACCATGTGCAGTCCAAACAGCACCTTGCTCATGGCCACAATTCTCTCCACCGTCTCCTCTATCTGCTTGGTCTTGGCCTCAGCAGACTCCACGGCTGTGCCCGCTTGGCCGGCGCTGGTGCTCTCCTTCTGGGTGCCCAGCTTGCTGTACAGGTAGTGCTGCCAGCTCATCTCGTCTGCTGGGTCTATCTTGTCTGGCAGGGTCAGTTGTGTTTTGGCAAAGTCAACAACGTCGGTTTCGGAGATTTTCTGGAATGCAAGCAAAATAAAAAGTAATTTAAAACATTTCTTTACTATATGTAGAGTGGAGAAATAAAGGAATCAGTCGTAGTGTTCAGTGAATCCTGAATTATGAAAAAAAATGTGTATTGATCACCACCTGAATTCCCGTTAGAGTGAATATTGTTCACCACCTGAATGTCGGTAAAAGTGAATATTGTTCATCTCCTGAATTTTGGTACAAGCAAATACTGTTCACCACCTGAATTCCGGTAAAAGTTAATTTTGTTCACCACCTGAATTCTGATAAAACTGAATATTGCTGAGCCTGCTTCAACGTACCTTGAGATACCTGTCCTTGCAGTGCTGCACCAGCTCCTGCTCCCTGCCGGCGAACAGGTTGAGCCCCACGGGCAGCAGCCTCTTCAGGCAGGCCACCATCAGGGAGGCCTGCACCTCCTTGTCCTTGTCGCGCTTCTTGTCGCGGTGCTTCTTCTTTTTCTGTCACATTATAAACACAAACGATACATTAATGAATATAAATTAGAATTACGGTCGTTAGCTGCTTAGAAACTGACTTCTCTTTGGCGTAGAAGAGACATGTCTCCTGATGATGATGTTGATAATTTTCAGAGCACTGTTTCGTGACTTTATGTCTTTACAAGTGCGCTTTTTGTATAATCGCGGCAAAGAATGGGTCTTCATTCTCTGTGTAAAGAATTAGACACTAGCCAACAGTAAATGTGCAGTGACCACATAACAATGTGATCAATTTTCTTGACCAAAAACTGACAATTGTAAGTGCACCTTCTAGAGATCGCAGAGTGAGTTCCATCTCCCTCACAATTGGATATGACTTCGAGAAAACCTTGAGGAACCCACTTTTCTCTACGCTACGGTTCATAGAATCGTTTTAAGTTCTATAAACAATGGATTCATTATAAATAATCATCATCTATCATTAGCATGTTTGTATGTGGAAGAAGTGGTCATAATTCTGTTACCTTTCCTCCACCTGATGGCGCTCCGTCAGAAACAACTGCTGATCTCCTGGTTGCTGTTGGCATAATCAAGGTCTGGAAAAAATCAAACAATGAAAAATCAGATAATTAAACAGATAACAAATCATCTACTCTCTATCCCCTGGTTCCACTGGGCTCCACTGGCTAAGAACTCCTCAGAGGATGTATTTCAGGCTGAACCTCATTGGTGTTTAACGCACTGCAAGAAATGACGCTGGAGTACTTGCAGGAGCTAGTGCATCTCAAGAGTCTGCAGGAGAGGACTCTCGCTGAGTTCGGTAAAGAGGATCTCAAAAATATGGGTGAGCAAGAACCAGAAGAGTACCTACAGAGTCCGTCAATTGTGAGTTTGCTGTCGCAGGCCCCTTTTCGTGAAACCCGCTGTCACCAGAAGTTCGAGGGTCTTAATCCAGGGAAAACCTTAAAAAATCACTCAAGACCCACTACTTTGCCGTGATAACATAGCAAGCGTCTTTGGAGTGACAATGATCACGAAAAGGCGCTATATTAAGTCATTTTCATCATCATCCATCAATAATATTCATCCATCAAGTACATAGATGGTGTATGTGATTTTTTCCCATTATAATGCTTGCGTCACGTAATAATATAGGTGCACAATGAAAACAAATATTGGAGAAACAATAATTTAACTAAGGATTCAAAGAAAATCAATGGTATTAAGTTTACATACCATGTTGTCAATTTCATTGGCAGAAATGAAGTTTTGTTCCTCCTTGAGGAAGTACTGACTCTTGGACCAGATGTTGAAGATGTCTGCCACATAATTGTAGAGCTCTTCAGCCTCTGTGAAGATAAAATAAAGAAAATCAGCATTTGGATTGAGGATACCGCTACAATGAAATTTCAGTGACATGGTTTGTGTGAACTGACCTGGTACATTGTTTCTAAGCCAGTGGTTTCTTTGAAGATCAACATATTTGATGAGAAGTGGATAGAAGGAATAGATGTCTCGTACCAGGAGTTGCCAGTCCTCTTGAATTTGACTTTCAACTTGAGAAGTATCATCTGTAGATGACTGCAATAAAAAAAAGGGTTAGTTTAAATAACTTTGGCCCGACATTGGATCCCTGTGGTACACCAAATAATTACCTTGATAAATCCTCTTAAACTCTCTTCTTTGTGGAACATGTTCTCAGTACGCCTTCTGACTCTTTCAGCCAGTGGAAGGAATGGATCCCTGAGGAGCTCTTCCCCGCTGTTGATGATGATTTGTTGGGTGTAAGCGGCAATACGGGTCATCCAAGGTGCATTCTCGTTACCAATGTTCTTTTTGATCATTTTTAGAACATTTCTAAGGAGTTGGTTCATGTGGTCTGCCGTCACCATGGTGACGTGATTGCTGCAAGAAAAAACAAACAAAAAAAGATAAATTAATTGAATTCTTTGGATACATTGTAAGTTCAGTTATTTGCTGTCTTACCCAGCTGTTGGGGTGACATTATCAGGGCCTTGTGCCCACCAGAATGGGAGATAGGAGCACAGGAAGGGCATGATGACATCAATGATATGTGGGGCATCTCCATAAGTCTTGTCTGATTCCACAAACTGATCCACTTCTGTTAGGATGGTTTCTAAAGTTGGCATTGAAGCCTCCATCTTTGTCATGATATCTAAAAATGAGAAAAAAATTAATACAATTTATCTCCTTTGATGATACTGCATGCTTGTATGATGAATTTATACCCTGAGCTTCCAAGGAATGATCAGCAATTCTGTTGAGCAGTGAGAACTGGTTGTGTTTGTTGAGATGAGGCTCTAAGAATGCTACAGGGAAGGTGGAACTGAAGGCGCCCAAGCAGGAGCCCTGGAAACATAATTCAATTAATAAACTTCATTATTTTTCTGACTTTAGAGCGCATATTCAAGAGAAGAAGTCAATTCAATCTTACCAAAGCTGGTTTGTGTCGCTCTATTTCAGTTTTCAAGTATTTCCTATCATGGGTAAGTGTCGCATCAGTACCTAGAGAATACAGAGACGCAAGCATCTTGTATGACGCTACTTGAATTTCATCCACTGAAAACAGAAAGCAAATATTCTTCATAGGATTACAATAGAAATACTATAGATAACCGAGACATCATGGGTTGAAAGAAAGTATAATGTAAGGGTGAAGCAGACTTCATGCATCACTATTTGAAGAGGAAAACCAAATTGATACAACACATTGTCCCCTCAGTGATTGTTTGGCTTAACTATCAATAGATTCAAAGATGACCTTCCAATGAAACTGGCTTTAGAATCATATGCTACACAATCTGAGCTAAGAAAAAAATACTATGAGAGTTGTTTGAAGTACCTATCTTTAAAATCAATTTCCAGTTTTCATAAGACACATTGGTTCAGTACACATACAAACATTGCTCATGTAAAAATTTGAAAGACGTTACAAATAAGCAAAAAACTTCAGATGATGTTTGTTAAACTTACACAAGAGATCGCTGCCGTATTCACAGGCAGCCAGATGATCAAACATGGAAGTCAGGACGGGCAGGATGACGGCGTTGACGTAAAACAGCGACGTGCAGGTCTTCAGGTGGGTGCCACGCAGGTGACTGTACTTTCCCTGCAATTCAAAACATAACAAACAATGATTTTATAAGTCCTTATCTGAGAGTGCGTGCAAGACTGAGGATTAAGAGAAGGGGCGATCGATGTCATTGATCTTTTTTGACTATTGCGTAGATAATATTGAGGTTTGTTATTTTTATAGGTGGCGCTTAGTAGCTGCCTGGTGTGTTTGTTGCTTGCTGCACTTGTAAAATTAATTAAAATTACGAGTCTTTGGCAAATTTGTCTTTGTTGTGTCATAGTTTGCTGTTTTTGTGTTGCTTGAGCTTTTGGTGACTTTTGCAGTGCATTTCTTGTGTTATTATAACTGATTTGCGAACTTTAATTGTTTACTTTTAAAATGACTTATTATTGTTGCAAACTGTTATTTATGAGCGCAAACTTCTTCTTCTATGTGTTGAATCCTGCTAAAGAGCAGGAGCGCCAGCGTCAAGTGCAAATTACCTACCAATGATCAGCTACAGCATTGAACAATTGTTAAGTTGGCGTGATTGGAACTCCACTGTTGATGTTGATGTTTTGACAGCAAATGGCCTGCATCAATCTGTCAAACTCTCGACTTTTAAACCAAGATTTCGGGGCAAGCGCTCCGGAAGAAAGGTCAAACTTTGTCAGTTAAATAGAGGTCGTCACTCAACGCAGAGTCACCGTAACTTGAAGATTGCAACATGGAACTGCCGATCACTAACAAGGAGAGTTGATATTGTTGATGATGTGATCAGCGAGCACTGCATAGACATCCTGGCTCTTACTGAGACCTGGCACGAGGGTAGTGAAGACCTCAGCATTAAGCGCCTACGCAGCATGGGATACTCTGTCATAGAAAAGGCTCGAAAAATGCCACCCACTGAATCTGCACACATAACTAACCATGGCGGAGTGGTCATAGTGGTAAAAAATGGTTTTAGGGTCTCTCAGATACAGAGTGTTCCTGAATTTTCTTCATTTGAGTGCATTGCTGGCGTGTTTACGTCTCGTGGATCATCAGTGTTGATTGTGAATGTCTACAGGCCTGGATCCAAGCCTCCCTGTACGTTATTCTTCGATGAATTCAAGAAGCTTTTGACACGCCTGACAACCTATTCCATGCTAGTGTTTATTGTGGGAGATATGAACATCCGACTTGATAGAGCGGAGGATGGCCACAGCACCAAGTTTTTATGTATGTTGCATGATTTCAATTTTCATCAGCGGGTGAACCAGGTGACGCATGATGCAGGTGGTATCCTGGATGTTGTGATTTGTAATGCAGGTGATCCTCTGCTACAGTGTCAAGTCCTTGACATTGGCCACACGGATCATCGCCTAGTAACCGCAGTTACGGTATTCAACCCTCCAAAACCAATTTTTAAACGTATCACAAACAGACCTTGGCGGAATTTTAATGTTGAGCAGTTTCAATGTGAGTTGTCTGGAAGCGACATCTGCAACAAAAACTTTATTGCCTCGGCAGACACGAACAAACTTATCAAAACTTACAATAGCACCATGCTCTCGCTGATCAACAAATACGCTCCTCTCAAAACAACCATCAGGAGACAGAGAAGATCTGAGTGCTGGTTTGATGAGGAATGCAGATGTGGCAAAGCAGAGATGAGACGCCTTGAGAGGAGGTATCGACGGTGTCGCACAGAAACTGCACGTGCAACCTGGATGAATGCCCAGACCATCTATTGGACTTTGATAAGGAGGAAAAGGTCGTCCTACTGGACCAGAAAAATGGAGACCGAAGCCAAGAACCCCAGGGCGCTGTGGAAGTCGATGAGCTTTGTCCTGGGAAAAAGTTCTACTCAGCATCCGGAGCTTCCTGCAAGTGAATTCTCTCGTCACTTTTCAGAGAAGTTACGAAGAATAAGAGAATCCAGTGCAGCGACCATTTTTAATCCCCCAGAGTCAAACAATTGTTGCAATGTTATTTTTTCATTTAAGCCTGTCTTGTTGAATGATGTTGTTAAGCTTGTACTCACATGTCCAAACAAGCAATGTAAACTAGATCCAATTCCAACATGGCTGGTCAAAAGATGCTTAAGTGAGGTGGCACCTATTCTGTCAGCATTGGTCAACAAGTCTCTCACTACAGAGTGTATTTTTCCCACGGAACTTAAAAAATCAATTGTTACACCAATCCTCAAAAAATCAAGCCTTCCAGCTGATTCTGTGGAAAATTATAGACCTGTGTCGTCCGTTCCTTTTGTATCGAAAATTATTGAGAAGGCCGTTGTTTGGCAACTCACTCAGCACATGGAGCGAGGCGGATATCTGTCTAAGTTTCAGTCAGCATATAGGAAAGCTCATTCCACTGAGACTGCCTTACTTCGCATTGTGAATGATGTGATAGCTGCGGTTGGGGACGGTGCTCTTGCCATGGTGGCAGTACTTGACATGAGCGCTGCCTTCGACACTGTTGATCACAGTATACTCATCACTAAGCTTGATAGGTTGTACGGAGTCCGAGGAGGAGTATCTAAATTGCTATCTTCGTATCTGAAAGGCAGATGTCAGACTGTGGATGTTGATGGTGAGTCATCAGGTATGCCCATGGACTGTGGTGTGCCTCAGGGATCTGTGCTCGGGCCTTTACTTTTTACCCTGTACACAAATGATCTTGAGAGCACTGTACTGATGAACGGCACCAGCTACTATTCTTATGCTGATGATATTCTACTTTGTCGTTTCTGTCAGCCATCTATGACAGATGCCTGTAGTCTTGAGATGGTCCGGTGCATTGAAGTGGTGGCTGAGTGGATGGCAAGGTGTCGCCTTAGAATGAATCCAGACAAGACAGAATTTATCTGGATGTCGTCTCCTGGTAGGAAACACTTGCTTGGCTCTTCACCAATTAAAGTAATGGGCCTGGATGTATATCCATCTAGCTCAATTAAGTTTCTTGGGGTCCATCTTGACAACACTCTCTCCATGAGTACGCAAATAAGCTCGACTGTGAGCTCCTGTTTTTTTCACCTGAGGCAGTTGAGATGGGTCAGAAACTGTTTGACATCTGAAGCTGCTAAGATTCTCATTGCGTCCTTTGTTGTGTCGAGACTGGATTATTGCAATGGTCTGTTCTGGGGTCTTCCAAGGTTTCAGCAGTCTAGACTGCAGTCCGTCTTTAATGCTGCAGCCAAATTACTTTTAGGAGGACGAAAAACTGACCATGTCTCTCCTCTGTTGCGGCGCCTTCATTGGCTGCGGGTCCCAGAGAGGATTGAGTACAAAATATGTGTTTCTGTTTTTAATGCCCTCAGAGGAGTTGCCCCATCGTACTTGTGTGAATTGTGCAGAGTCGACCAGATAGGTGGAAAACGATGCACTCTTCGTTCTGCACAGAGTGACGCCATAAACAGGCTTCAACTGCCTCTTCGACGGAACAGAACTGGTTTCGGAGACAGGGCTTTTAGTTCGGCTGGTCCATCCTGCTGGAATAGTCTACCTCTGGAGTTGAGAACAGAGACCAGTGTTGGCAGTTTCAGGAAGTTGCTTAAGACACATTTGTTTAACAGAAGCTTCAACACATAAAAGCGCCCTTGGGGTGGCTAGTGCCACTAAACGGCGCTGTATACAAATTGTCCAATTATTATTATTATTATTATTATTTGTTGCTTTTTCTTTGAAGCACTGAGAAGCAGTTGTAATTGATGTTGGGGGAATGAAGGTTGGCTGTGAGAGTAGAAATTTTTGGAAAACAAATCTCACAGTTTTTTTTGTAAATAAAATTAAGTGATAACCGCCACCCCTTAAAGTCAAAAGCTACAAATAAAAGCAGCACTTACATCTTGTAGGTTGATGATGGTGTGGCCCAGGTCGTCAGCCGTGTTATTGAAGAACGTGAGCATGGAGGTGCGGATGAACTCAGGGCAGTTCTTCACCAGGGACTTGGCGTCTATGCCCTTCACCAGCACCTGCAGGCAGCGCACAGAGATGCGGACGTCGGCCCCAAAGGCTGCTAACCTAAAGGGACAGACAATATATAAGGATGAACTCGGGGCAGTTCTTCACCAGAGACTTGGCGTCTATGCCCTTCACCAGCACCTGCAGGCAGAGCACAGAGATGCGGACGTCGGCCCCAAAGGCTGCCAGCCTAAAGGGACAGACAATGGACTCCAAACATTAAAAGAATCCCTCCACTTTATGTATGTCCGCTATAAGATTTTTTCAAAGATGGCAACATTAAGGTTACTTGAACTGTATGGAACGACCTCTTGTATGAATACTATACATCCAGATGACATATAGGTTAAGAATCTTTAAAGAGTATTAATTAGAATATGACATTTCAATGGCTGAATATATATAACTTCCGATTTGGTTTCCAGGGGGAATAAGTCATCAGCTTGTGCTTATTGATTTTTTGACTGGCAAGGAGAAGAAGAATGACAGGATACTCCCTCAAGTATCTGCAGTACCAGAGTTGGAATAAGTCATACGGAGAATGAAAAACCAATATACAATATGAATGGATACCTAGATCTCAGCAAGCTGGCCAGTTTGCAGAACAGGGCTGCCACCATTTCCTTTTCTTTGAGACTTGCAGCTCCCACGTTGTTGGTGGCCGTTGCTACAGCAATGAAGTAGTTGCGATGGGTGGAGAAGTATTTCTCCATTAATGGCAACACCACCTAGGAACACAACAATTTAATAAAAAAACGATGTTACGAAACCCTGTTGAAGAGAAGAACAAGTTTCTCAATGTTTCATAAAAGCCATGTCTGACGTGTGCCTTGTTCAACGAAGAAGCACAAGCTAATAGTCAGAAATAATTGTTGCTAATGATTGTATAATAAAATGGTAAGTTTATAAAATACATTTTGAATTCTATATAAACTATCTTAAGACCTTTAAAATGGATTCAAAACATTAGGAGTGACCTTTGTGGTGTAAAGCTCAATTTAAATCCTAATATATTTCTTTTCATCACTAGTAATCTTAGTCATGGATATCTGTGATATTTGTCCGCCAAGAAAAAAATGAAATTTTGAATGTTGAGCAGAGTTCAATATATTTTCAGTAATCATTAGTTGGATTTTATATGTTGAGAAAAATACAGATAGAAAGCTTTCCCAACAGTGCTATCAGCTTCAGTAACATTAAACCACTTACCTTTAGAGCCATGGGCACGCCTAAGACCTAGAGGTTCTTGGTTTGTTGTGCCGTTGCTTTTAACTTCACAGGACGACATTCCACCACATGGTTTTGGATGAGCATCCTTCATGTGAGGGTCCTTCTGACACTTATAAACACGACGGTTATGAGGAGAGTATGATCGCAACTGTATGGGACTCACTTTGGAGAAGAACTTGATGTCCCTGGTGCTGGTCTTGAAGGAGGTCCTCCTGGAGAAGGTGGTGGAGGGCTTGAGCAGCTTCATGTTGATGGTGGCCCTGTCCAGGTAGGAGATTAGCTTCTCCAGAAGCGAGTAGGCAAAGCGGAGTTCAACGGCCACTCCTGCGGCTGCTTGTTCCGTGTCTAACTGGCCTGCACGAGATGGCCTACAAGATCACGAAATAATTGTGCATTAGAAAGATTTATAGGTTTTAAGTTCACACCAGTTTGTGGTTCTTGAGTGCTTGCCTGATGTTCAGAAAGCCTGTTTAAGGTTAAAAAAAAGCACCATTTAGTGGCACTAACCACCCAAGAGCCCTTATATGTATCGAAGATTCTATTAATGGAATGATCCACCAGTATCTGTGTTCCCTTCCTTATTTAATCCGGTTTTATTCAAAACCACCATCAATCGCCACTTCCTTGCAGCGCCTCACAACAGAAGCAACAATTGAAGCAACACCTCTGCGGCACCCTCCCAGCGTGACATATACCTCCAAGACTTTCAAGAATTGGGGAGCCTCCCCCACAGGATTCCTAAAAAAAAACTATTAAACAAATGTGTCTAAAGCAACCTCCTTAAAATGACAACATTGCTGTCAACTCCAGAGGAAGACTGTTTCAGAAGGATGGACCAGCCAATCTAAAAGCCCTTTATTCGAAAACTGTTCTGTTTTGTTGAAGTTGCAGTCAAAGCCTATTCTTTGGATATCAAAGGCTTAAAACCCATGAAAAGTGATGTGGCTTTTGTCAAGAGTGGAATTAAATCTTGCAATAGTTATTTTTTAGAGCACCTCTCTGAAGAAATAGGCCAAGCTGATGCATCATGAAGGAAGAAGTTTAGTTACCTGTGCAGCTTGTACCCCTGGTACTGCAGGTACTTGAGGAACTCCTGAGAGCGCTCCCTGTCCTTCTTCTTCTCCTTGTCAGTCAGCAAATCATACGGCACCAGCTGAGGACTTATTCCACCTGGAAACAATATCAAAGTATTTTACTTTCTTTGGCCTTTCACAAGCCTTGATGGCTCATGGCATTCTACACCACAAACCTCCAGGGCTCTCTGTATTGTGGCACTTCCCTCCATGGTCTCTTCGCACCCAGAACTTTGGGGAGTACTAATTAAGGATGTGTTACCTCTGTTCATCAAGAAGTCCTCCCTCTTCTTCTTGTTCCAGATAATGTCGGCGATCTCTACCACGTTCTGCATTTATCATCATCATTAACATTTTTTTGAGGAGTATTGATTGAAATTGATAATTATCAAAACCTTGGTTTTGATTTTAAATATATCCAAAGATGCAAAACTTGTATCCTATCCGTTTTTTTTTATCTCAAAAGACAGTGAAATAAAGTTTGTTTTAGTGCCTAACAAAAAAAACCATGTATTTTTTCACTGCCTCATCAAAGTTGTAAATTTTCAAGGTCAACTACAAATATTATTTTTAAATATTCACAAACGAAAATGAATGATTTGACTCGAGAGGTTTAGGATGTGTTACCTCCATTCATCATGAGCTCCTCCTTCTTCTTCTTGGCCCAGATGTCGTGGGCGTTCTCCGCCAGCCTCTCCGCCATGTTCTGCATCTCCCTGGACAGCGTCAGGTTAGTCATGTCCACCGGGTGAGGGTTGTAGTTGAAGGGGGTTGCGGAATCCGTCTGTTTCATATCAAAAAGTATTCAGGATTTTCAATTGTAGATCAGCCGAAGAAAAAAAGTATATCATTTGGAATTATGGTTATGGTTCCAGATAAAGGCAAGTAGCTGTTGCTGTACTTAGTTAAGTACAAAGTGGATTTGATATGCAATTCAACTAAGCTGCACATACAGGGCAACTTCTTACCGCGTATTCTCTGAAAGGGTCGCATAGAGTGTATGGAATATTTTATTATTATAGGTAAGGAGGCCTTATATCAAACACTTGAGTTGAAGTGGGGGTTTCCGAGGTCCCAAGGGGGCTGGTTTGAAATACCATATTATTGCCTACCCACTGCTAAAATGCTGTGTAAAAACATTGCTTTTGATAATGAGAATGAAGTAGAAATAATTATATACAATTTGATTTCTTCGGTGATGGCTATTTTCGTGTGAATCACATCTCTAGGATCTCCTGAGAGCTTTGTCATAGCTAATCAGAGGTACCTGAAAAAATTCCCTATGCCATAATCACTTTGAAAAAATGCCATATCAAAAAAACAAAAAAGACATAAAAATGCTAATGAGGTAAAAAACGGTTAAAAGGATAAAAAATGTAAAAGAGGTAAAAAAGGTTTCATGCATTAAAAAACAACGATGGTAAAAAGGGCTTCTAGCGTAAAAAAGATAACAAGGGTAAAACAGGCTTCTTGTGTAAAAAAGATAACAAGATTAAAAAAGGTTACAAACGTGTGAAAAAGGATACAAGGTTAAACTGATTGCAATAGTTAGAAAGGTGGCAGGGTAAACATGTTAAAATGGTAGAAGAGGTAAGGTTGTATTTTACCTGTGATATCTCGGAGTACCGCTGAGGTTTACAAACAACAGTGGCAGGCAGGGGGACAAACAGAAACACAAACATGTGAAAATGATGGACACTTACACCCATATTCACAAACAACGCTATGCACAACGTTATAAATCTAACATTTTAAATCTTCAACGTTTAAACGTTTAAAATCTAGGATTGAGTCGCCTGTTTTGGCTATTTCCAAAATTGCACACAACACTTTATAACAGTTCCTTTGGACTGCTATAAAGCAGAAATGATTTCTCAAAATCTATTGCCTGGGGTGATAGGGATAGCAGACATTGGAAATAGACAAGTCGATTCAGGTATAGCATTATTTGTGAATATCAATGTGGCATTATACGTTCCTCAATAATTTACACTTGTTCAACTAAGGACAGGCTATTTTTGAGCAAATCTCTCTAGTTACAATCTCTATTATGTGTTCTGAGAGATGTCTGGAGTCCATATTATGAGAGAAACAATCACTTTTTCCCTTTTATGTGGTTTTTTAGTCTATTCCTGGGTCTTTGATTTGCACTTTTTTACACTTTAGGCACTTTTCTACTCTATGGTCGCTTTTTCCCCATTTCCTGTTTCCCTATTTCCAGTTCCCCCATATACCGGTGGCCATTTGTCATAAAGCGTCATTTTTCCCTTGTGGTCACATGTCAGTTGAATTCACCTTCGAAAATTTGAGTGAATTGACAATATTCCTGGGCAAAAACATTTTAAAAAGAGTGTTATTTTACCATCTTGTGTCCCTGTGAACAATTAAAAACTAAAACAGGCGAAATTGTGGTGTTTAAAAGTGTATAAGCGTGGCATACCTACAAAAATATAATGTATTTTTGTGGGTATGCCACGCATTTACGAAAAACGTTTTTCGTTATTTTAACGGAGTTTTTACTTTAGATAACATCAAAATCAGTGTTATGAGTTGTGATAACAAAAAAGGGCCACCTCCCGCCGAAATCTCACAGGATTCAGGTGATGTGGATGCATTGAGGTATATATACTAGAGACGTAACGTTGCTCGAAACACGTAGCACCCTGTAGTAAGTCAAAAGTCGTACTCGAGAAAAACCCGATTTTGAGGCTCGTCAGTCTCACGCAGACTTACACAGCGAACGGACGTGACAGGTGGTAATACATATTGCCATAAATGTCTAAATATTGTGATTGGAGTTTTCAAACACCATTGTTTGTGAACTTGATCAATTATACAACATGCACAAATGAAAAAAACACAACATACTAGCACAGATTAATTATTAAAACAATTTATTTTTGAAAAAAATAAGTTTTTCTTAAATATATTTTAAATTATGTTACACATTTGACACCGACAATGAGGTTGTATACTGCCGGGTTGCTGGTTGAAGACTTGCTCATATTATTTTTAAAAGTAAAGGACTAAAGTTACATTTCATTTTAATCTGACATTCATTTTTAATAGTATTACTGTAGGGGAATTTTATATCAGAGAATTATGACATCCAGCCCTTTTTGTCGTGTTTGAAGTCTGCCATGTGTTTGCTAAAATTATTGCCATCTCGTTTTAACCTGAGAGTACAGTGCGCGTTATTCGATGCAGAAGCTGGATAAAAACTGATTGTCTCCTTGCATCTGCATTAAAACGTTTCCAACGGACTTCGGCTTGACATTTTTTTCCTGATTGTATGATGGTTGCGACTCTATAGTATATATCTCAATGTGTGGATGTAAAAATGCGGATATGACACTTCGGAATCAGGTTCACCGCCGCGGCGTCAGAAACGGCTTAGGGTTGTCTTGGACCCAAGGACAGATTATCTGGTTTCCCAGAGGGAGCCACTTAATGCTATACCAGACGAGTCCTTCACCCGAAATGGACTCTCAAATAAAGGAAATGACCGAATCCGGAGTTATAGAGGCAGCGGAGTCATCTCCCAGCTTCTTATCAAAAATGTTCCTAACACTCAAATCGGACGATTCCCCGAGAATGATTTTCAACCAAAATCGTTAAAACTTCTTCCTAGACCCGGCACCGTTCAAACTCATAAGCCACTACAAAGTGTCAGAGTTTCTTATCAAAAATGTTCCTAACACTCAAATCGGACGATTCCCCGAGAATGATTTTCAACCTGAAATCGTTAAAACTTCTTCCTAGACCCGGCTCTGTTCAAACTCATAAGCCACTACAAAGTGTCAGAGTTTCTGCAGCCAAACGATTGGTTGTCGAAAATAGACCTATCGCAAGCTTACTTTCATCTCCCAATAGCACATCGGAGATTTTTGCGACTGGTCTATCGAGGAGAATTACTTCAGATGACAAGTCTGCCCTTTGGCCTTTCATCTGCCCCCAGAATGTTTGCAACCCTCACAAATTGGGTAGCCCAACTACTTTCTGCTGCGACGAGATATCCGGACAATCGTTTATCTCGACGACTTCCTCCTTGCGAACCAATCCAAGGACGATCTTTGTCGACAATCGCATCTTTGGCCTTTCATCTGCCCCCAGAATGTTTTCAACCCTCACAAATTGGGTAGCCCAACTACTTACTGCTGCGACGAGATATCCGGACAATCGTTTATCTCGACGACTTCCTCCTTGCGAACCAATCCAAGGACGATCTTTGTCGGCAATCGCATCTTTGGCCTTTCATCTGCCCCCAGAGTGTTTTCAACCCTCACAAATTGGGTAGCCCAACTACTTATTGCTGCGACGAGATATCCGGACAATCGTTTATCTCGACGACTTCCTCCTTGCGAACCAATCCAAGGACGATCTTTGTCGGCAATCGCATCTTTGGCCTTTCATCTGCCCTCAAAATGTTTGCAACCCTCACAAATTGGGTAGCCCAACTACTTACTGCTGCGACGAGATATCCGGACAATCGTTTATCTCGACGACTTCCTCCTTGCGAACCAATCCAAGGACGATCTTCGTCGGCAATCCCATCTAGCAGTAGATATCCTACAATCTCTGGGGTGGTATGTAAATCTCCAGAAGTCAGTGCTCTTCCCCACTCAACAATTAGAGTACTTGGGAATCGTTTGGGACACGCATAACAATTGCAAATTCCTTTCTTACCGGAAGCAAGAGGCATTGTGCCACTCACTTCGAGCAATACTGACTTCTCGAAAATGGTCCTTAAAACTGGCGGAAAGTCTCCTAGGAAGACTAAACTTTGCCAGCTTCATGGTCGCCTCCACTGCAGACAATTGCAGATAGCGAGCAGGCCACTGAAGCACCTGTCACCAAGAAGGTCTTTCTTACCGGAAGCAAGAGGCATTGTGCCACTCACTTCGAGCAATACTGACTTCTCGAAAATGGTCCTTAAAACTGGCGGAAAGTCTCCTAGGAAGACTAAACTTTGCCAGCTTCATGGTCGCCTCCACTGCAGACAATTGCAGATAGCGAGCAGGCCACTGAAGCACCTGTCACCAAGAAGGTCTTTCTTACCGGAAGCAAGAGGCATTGTGCCACTCACTTCGAGCAATACTGACTTCTCGAAAATGGTCCTTAAAACTGGCGGAAAGTCTCCTAGGAAGACTAAACTTTGCCAGCTTCATGGTCGCCTCCACTGCAGACAATTGCAGATAGCGAGCAGGCCACTGAAGCACCTGTCACCAAGAAGGTCATGACAAATGACCGAGGACAGCTTACAAGTAATAGAGTGGGGGATAGGGAATGCGAACGAATCAAGTTCCATCCACAGGGAAACCTGCGAACGTTTCTTGACAACAGATGCGTCAGACTAAGCTTGGGGAGCAACTCTGGACGACTTGATGCTGTCAGGACAGTGGACCGTTCAAACAAAAGAAGCGGCACTCCAAACGAAAAGAGTTGTTCGCTGTTTTCACAACCCTGCAACGCACAGCGCACGACCTTTCTGGCTCCGAAATTCTGGTACAATCAGACAACAAGACAGTAGTCGCCTACATCCGCAAGGAATGGGGCACCAGATCCAAAACACTCCTAAATCTTACCCGAGATCTGTTGACTCTGGCAGGCCAATGGGAAATCTCGCTAACAGCGCAGTACCTACCGGGAAGATACAACGGAGACGCGGATCACCTATCAAGAGGAAGATCCCCTCCAGAGTGGCATCTTTTATCAACAGCAACGAAGGCCATTTTCAATCATTTCGGAGTACCAGATATAGACCTGTTCGCATCCACGACGGCACACATGAGTTCAACTTACGTATCCAGAGACTCCACAGACTCATGCGCAATCTTTCAAAACGCGGAAGAGAAAAGACTGCTCCTGTCAGGATGGAGAGCTTCCACACTCAACACATATAAACCTGCTTGGCAAAGATGGTGCCGCTGGATACTGGCGGAAAATACCCATCCCAACACATCATCTCCTAATCAATTGGCAAGGTATCTAGCGCAACTGTTCATAAACAAAAAACTGTCATACAGGACTATACTGGTACACAAGTCAGCCATCGTAACCTTCTGCAAGCCAATGATGGAAAAGAATCTCAGCTCAGATTTCCTAGTGAAACATACATTAAAAGCCATAGCAATGGTAAGGATTAACCCTCCTAAGTCCCCTGTGTGGAATCCGCAGATAGTGAAAGACTGGCTAGTCAGGAACACTCCTCGTTCAGATTCTCTCTATGAAGTTGCGTGTAGAACAGCAATCTTACTTCTGTTATCCTCAGGAAGAAGAGTACACGATCTGACCTTGCTAAATATCACAGAAGGAAACATTCTAGACGAAGGCACATCAATTGTGTTAATTCCATTTGTTGGATCAAAAACAGATACACTTCTGGAATCCAAGGAACACAACGTCAACCCAGTCTTCTGGATAAGGAAGCTGATTGAACTATCACGCGAAAGGAGATCAGGACAAAATATTTATAACCTGTTCATCAGCACCCGAGGACAAGTGAAGGCAGCTACAAGAACAATCATAGGAGGATGGGTAAAGAACACGCTAAAATCAGCAGGAGTAGAGGCCACTCCCGGCAGCACACGTTCAGCGGTCGCTTCACTTAATTGGCTGGAGAACTACCCAATAGAAAACACTTTCAGAAAATACTATCAGAAAGAGATGTTGAAACATACAGCTCCAGAAGATCCCTCCCTATTTCAACCAGTTAATATCAAATAAAGACGTCCCCGGTCACCAGGAGATAATAGACAGATCTCTCATAATATGGACTCCAGACATCTCTCAGAACACATAATGGGGGAGTTTTACCTACCATTAAAACTCTTATTATGTTTCTATAGATGTCTGGAGTCCAGGTAACCCCTACCTGGTGTATTATGAGCTTTATGACAAATGGCCACCGGTATATGGGGGAACTGGAAATAGGGAAACAGGAAATGGGGAAAAAGCGACCATAGAGTAGAAAAGTGCCTAAAGTGTAAAAAAGTGCAAATCAAAGACCCAGGAATAGACTAAAAAACCACATAAAAGGGAAAAAGTGATTGTTTCTCTCATAATATGGACTCCAGACATCTATAGAAACATAATAAGAGTTTTAATGGTAGGTAAAACTCCCCCATTATGTCAATCAAAAATTATTATGCTTTGGTATATCACAACATTCAACACTTTTATTTCCTTTAGAGTCCATGTCGTTAGGTGGCACTATGTTATACATACATTAAATTTAATAACCTAACTGTGTGGTTATTATAATTGTAAATATGTCGAACAACCGTAATTTCAGTTAAAACCTAACAGATGAATTTTCAGCGTAGCAAAGAGAGCATTTGAAATATTAAATTGAAGATTTAATATTCTTAATGACGATAGCATAATATACGATCTTCTGATTAAAAGTCCAAAACGTTAACCATTAGACTGTGGACTGCGCAAACAAGTATGTATTGAGGAACAATATAATATTATTTTTGCATGTTTTTCCCAAGTGCTTGTTTGGCTTATCTACCATTTGATTCAAAGATGAGCTTTCAATGAAATTGTCTTAAGAATCACATTCTACACAATCTGAGCTAAGAAAGAAACGTAGCACACGATAATGTGAGAGTTGTTTAAAATATTTTATAAATAAATTTCCAGTTTTTATAAGACACATAGGTACAGTACAAATACGAACATTGCTCATGTGAAATTACCTCTTGTACATAAGACAAATAAGCACTAAGGGGACAATATATGGACAGTAAACATGTCAATTCTGTTACTTAGAATGAAAATGTGTATAATTTTCTTTAAATGAAGTACTCAGCTAACTTACAGACAATCAGGGAATATACAACAAGATAGGTATACAAAGAAAGATTTCATACCACATTGCTCTTGGACTGGCGCCTCATGGAACTCCTATTGGAAGTCGGTATGTCGACTTCTGAATGCTCCACGGACCAGCCGATGGCCAGCAAAGCCTTCAGAGATTCCCTGACGGGTTCCTTGTACCGTTCCTTTTCCTGAAAACATAAATACACAATAAAATTAAGTTTATTTTGACGGCACCAATCCAGATATGTGCCAGTGCACCACGTTACACTAAAGCAGATACAAATACTGAATTGAAAGAATGAGAGAACCTGAATAACGTAAAAATATTTTTTTCTTAAAATCATTAACACCCTATAATAGGTACTTTTTAACAATTCGTTTTCTTTCAGGTTTGACCATGGTTTAATTGCAGCTTTTTTATCTGCTGACGTTTCGCTTTCACGAGCAGAAAGCATTCTCAAGGCGAGTTATCAAAACGTTGCGGCGGTTTTCTTTGTCTTGCGGTCGCTCGCGTCTTGAGAATCATTTCTGCTGAAAGCGAAACGTTGGCAGATAAAAAAGCTGCAATTAGACCATGGTCGAACCCGAAAGAACACAAAAACGATTCGTTAATTAACACCGACCATAAAAGTGCAGTTTTAAACCCTTCTTCTTGATTTTTGCGTCGTTATTCTTTTGGTGCATTTTACTTAACTGGAGAGTACTCTGCCACTCAGAAAAAATATATAGTTTTGTATGTGCTGTGGGTCCTTCTGACACATTTATGTGAGACGGATACGCTGTGTTTTTGAGCATACTTACATAATCATTAAGCATGTTGTACGGCTTCAACCTGGGATGTGATTTTTGTGAGTCGGACCAGTTTTCTCCGTACACCCAGCTGTTCTCCAATTTTCTGCAAAAAAAAATGAATTTAGAACTCTTCTGAAATTAATGCTTGATGTTGTCTTTCTGGGCTTTGATCGTGGTCCATAGTTTTCTTCATATTTTTTCTTTTTCTTCTTCTTGAGACTTCTTGAAGGCTTTCAGGTTAAGTTCGGAGCTCTGCTCCCTTCTGAAATTAAGTTTTTACAAACCTGTCTAATAGATGGTGCTTTTTTCAAAGGATAGCAATACATAATACCAACTTCACAGTCAAGTGGAAGACGGCATGATCTTTTTCATATACCTACCGCTATCCTGCATTGATTTCATGGCACAACATGCCTTAACTCGCAGTCTAACTATTAACTTGACTTGACATAGATATATTTCACATGAATCTTTTAACAATCTTGTCAAAGGGTTCCTCCCAGCTTGTTAAAGACTGTGTAAAGGTGCACTGTAATGAGGTAAACCTATTATTATTATTATTAATACAAAATTTGCATAGCGCCTTTTATGACAGTGTCACTACAATGGCGCTTGTCCATATGATTGGACGAAGAGGTGAGTCTTGAGAGGTCTTTTAAACAGTCTCTCCAAATCCAGTTCCCTTCTGTTGTGTACAAAAAATAAATATTATTTAAGTTTCATTATGACACAAGTTAGGTAAAGATCTGTATGCAATACAGGTACGTACTTGGATGCCCAGGCGTCGTGGTAGTGCTCGGAGAACTTCTGTACTATTGTGTTGAGATCATTATTCAGTGCAACCGAGCTGGTGTTGATTGGCTGAGGATCGTACTGGGGATTATCGGGGCCACCTGAAACATATATAATTTTAAGGTTATTCATTTGGTGAGAACTTTAGTGTGAATCACTCTTCCGGGCTTAGACCGTGGTCCATAGTTTCCTTCTTCTTGCTTCTTTCTTCTCTTCTTCTTTATTTTTTCTTGCTTACGTTTTATTACTCTCTCCGCTCCGAAATGTCAATATATCTTTGCAACTTAGATTATACATTATTTCTTCTTCGATGGCCCTGCAGCTCATATCTCCTCTTGGCCTCCATCAGCCTTCGCCTCAAACTCCTCTTGTCTACCGCTGCGGCTTTCCAGTCTGTCACCTGCAGTAGTTGGTTTGCGTTGTCCCTCAAGGATTCTTACTGGCACCCATGAAGACGGCATTCTCTGCACATGTACGGCCCGTCTTATTCTGTTTCATTTAGCATGTACAGAGAGTCTGTGAGCCTCATAGATGTCATAAAGCTCTTTGTTGTATTTTATTCTTCAGGTTTTGCCATCATTCACGGGTCCCAATATTTTCCTAAGCATTCCGCTTTCAATTACATATTATAACAACCCTAATCATTGACTAATAACATCTGTGGACAAGAAGTTATTTTAACGAAAATAGACATATATATCTGTCTCAACTTACTTACAAAATGGTCATTAGTTAGAAAGAGAACAAAGAACTTCACAGTTGCATTTTTGTTTGTACACAAAACTCAACACAACCCCAAAAAAAAAATCTTGAATGTTGGTACTATAATAATCTATAATCTAAGTTGCAAGGATATATTCATTCAAAGCTCTCAGATGTATGCCCACAAACAAACACGTGTAGTTCGCGCTTACAAATGCTGATTGTGTACTTACAAATAAAATCCAAACCTCAAATGAACATAAGCCCTGCAACTCTTGCCGACATTCCCTGAAACAGGGGTGACATTGGCAAAGTGAACCATTTTTTACAGTATGGGTGGTCAGCCTCATACCAACCTATAAGTCAAGGAATACGAGTAAAAAATAACATTTAAGTATAAGAAAACAACAAAACCTTAAAATAAATCTATACAAAAAAAGTAAAAAAAAAGAAATGTCTTATGCAAAAAATGTAGCAAGCCAATAAACCAACATTAAAAATCAGCATTACAGTGCAAAAAATGGCTGCCGATTTGACCGGAAATAGCTAAAGTTGACAGATAACACGCGTTATAAATATTGTAATCGCCAAAATTGATGCCAGTATTTTAAATTTTCAAAGTGTATAATCTTATTTTAATTTTATCACTCATTTCATTATAACCATTGTGATATTTAATGCGTTATATTTGTAATTGTTGCCGCCGTACATTCGGGGTACCACTGCAACGTTTGACACATGAGGAGCACAACAGGGAAAAAGTATGAACCAATTCAGTACTTTAGTTACCGCTCCCCTATATTATAACTGCATGACCCTAATTAAGTGCCAGAAGGCATATTGTTTTTGATGAAACATGTTTTTGATTGGATAAAAGTCTTACAAGATATCAACATTCCTACGAGTAAGCAAGATGAAGAATCTGACTCACCAGTTGGAGTTTCCTTGTTGCCGTAGAACTCATCATCAAAGTTCTTGGAGAGGGAGTAATCAGGTGGCAGAGCACATCCTGCAAAGTAAGAGACGGTATAAGAAATAGTTAGGTCCCTAGTCCCTTCTGTAATTTAAAATTTGTAGTTTCAGTTCCTTCTTTCACAAGAAATGAGAAAATGCTCCCGAGGAAGCAGGGAAAACTTGTTTTTAAGTCAAATTCAAAAAGAACAGAGTGAATTTGTGAAGCAGACTGCAATTCACCATGCAATAGCGCTGATGTTATACTAGGAGTATAGGTTAGAAAAACAAGCTAAGAGAGTTCAAAAATTAATTGAAAAAAAATTGAGAACACAAGTGTGTTTTAAGGCCTGTTGCACCAACTTCCAATCACTATTTGATTGACACATCAAATTTGATTGCTTAATTCTAGTAGGGATCTCGGTTAAATATTTCTCCAAAGGGGGTAATACTATAATGGAATTTGAATAGGAATAATGATGTACCTACAGCAGCTGACTTACGTATATGCAACCATTTTTTTTATTTTATCTGAGAAATCACATGTAATTTTGATTTTTGTCTGATTGGAGTTTGGTGCAACAGGCCCTTAACCTAGAATTCAACCTAATTAAACTCGAATTAACCTTAACCTTAAACTCGAATTAACCTTAATTGGAACGCCTTACAAATATTTTTTTGTTTTTCTTTAGTTTTTATGCAGCAAAAAGATCGAAAATCATATAAAATACTGCTATTGGGTAAAACTATCAACCAATAAACTCAAATCTTTGGATATTTAAAGTCAAAACCAAGAGTTGGGTGGCTGGATTACGGCAGAAAATTGCTGTCACTGTAGAGGTTAAAACAAGAGAGCTGAGCTCACTAAGCCAATCTATCGATATTTGAATTAAATGTGTTTTAGATTAGATAGATTACCGATGGCAGTTAAGCAAGGCAGTGCCTTTCCAAACAGTTCCGGGTCGTAGTCCATCTTGCTGAGGGAGTCAAAGATGTTGCTGAACAGCACCATAGTGAGGCGCTTCTCCTCGTCAGACGATGCTCCGTAGATGCCCTGGCCGGAGGTGGAGCCATAGTACTTGGCACAGCGCTCGTAGTGGAGGGTCAGCAACTAACAACCAAGGAATACAAGATCAACAAACTTCCGCATGGATGAAAAGATGAAAGGAGATTGGTAGGGAAGGCGAGACTGGAGTCAGGAAGATGCTACGTAGCTTCTCCAGGTGGCAAGTTGGAAGTAAAGCGTTTGGGAGGCAAAGGCTCGTTTGGAATGTATGGATTCTTCAATTTACAAAAAATTAGGGTAATCAGAAGAAATCTGATAACAAGGGATTTATTAATGTCAACAGTCAATTACTGGAATTCCATTTATGCTAGAAAGCCACAAATTTAGCTGAAAAGACTCCAGTCTGTCTCGAATTCAGCGGCAAGAACCTTAACTGCCGCACATTCTTACTGACAAAATGATGCACCTCAAAGCTAGTACAATGATTGGAAGCATTCAAGATGTGGATAAAGGTGCATGTATAAAAGCTTCCAAATTTTTTTTTCCTGCAGTTTGTGGATTATTAAATCTGAATACAATGTGTGTCAAAGAACTTACTTCATGCCTTGAGAAGAGCATTAAATCCTTATCTAAGTCTAGATCAAACATATTGATGATTTGATTGTGGCACTACAAGAGAGAGTAGACATCAGATTTCAGGTCCTTACCCTCAGAGCAACGGTGGTGTACTCGGAGAGCTTGGACACGTCCACTGTCAGCTTCCTGAGTAGCTTCAGCAACATGGACGGCTGCATCTGGGAGGTCAAGGCCACCAGGAAGTCTGACACCGCCTCTCTCTGGCCCTTGGTCAGCATCCTGTTCTTGGATAACCTGAAATACAAAGATGACGATGGCGGAGTTGCTTTTGGAGTCCAAATTTATATGAAAATGACATATGGATGCGTGGAAGAACGTATCTGTGGATTTGTATACCTTTTCATTTTATATAAGTAATTTCATGAATATGTATAAGAGTTTTACGCTTACACGGCCGGCTGATGATGCAGGAGAGATGTTTTCCGGGATCTGTTGCCGTAGTCTGTGGGAGCTGGAGCTTCCGGACTTTTACCCCATGTCTATGATGGGTGATCACAGGTTTCATCAAGATCATCTTCATTATTGCACATTCAAGCTGAAGAAGCCCATCGTAGACATGGACGAAACGTCCGGAAGCTCCAATTCTCACAGACCACGGCAAAAAATCCCCGAATCATCTCTATGAATATGTATATTATGTAAATGAATTGTGATGTTTTGTTTTCTCAGTCCGTACTTTACCTTTTGTCTCTAAAAAATAACTTTAAAACAGTAGTTTCTAAACTTTTTGGACCAAGGACCAATTTGTAGTTGGAGTGCTTGATGAGCAGGGGCAGGATGGAGTTGCCTGTTACCTGTAGACTGTGTGCAGCGTGGCATCCAAGAGACTGGCGTAGTTCTCAGCCTCGTAGTAGTAGTTGGAGTGCTTGATGAGCAGGGGCAGGATGGAGTTGCCGATGTAGCGGTTCATGGACAGAGCCATGTCCGACTCTGAACCATCATTCTGGAAACACAGAAATAACAATTGTTTATTCCATTAATTTCAATGAAAGTGAAACCTAGACCATCCAGAAATATGAAAAAGACCGCCTGAAGGCATTTGAGATGTGGCTTTGGAGAAAAACGTCTAAGACATTGTGGGTCCAAAAAAAGTCCAACGAAGAGGTGTTGCGGGACATAGAAGAGAGCTTATAAGTCACATTTTGAAGAGGAAAGCCAAGCTAATAGGGCACTCAATTAGATTATAGTAGGTACCTTTCTTAACAACATCTTCGAAGGCAAAATCTTGGTAAGACGAACAAGAGGTCGCCCAAGAACTTCATACTTCAAGGATGTGAAGCGACTCATAGATGTCTCCTCCTATTCGCATCTCAAGAAGATGGCAACAGACAGAGACAAATGGCTGACACAACAAGGCGCTGCCTTTACAAGATGATGATGAATGATTTCAAATTGAAATTACTGCAGTTGTTCGCAATTGAATGGAGAATGGAAAACAGATTTTATAAACTATGGTGTAAAAAATTATCCAAAGAGACGCAGGACCCAGATTAAGGTGGCTAGATGGTGGTAATTGGTGGCAATCATATGGAATTGTAACTTTACCCTGTCCAGCATAGTGGCAGCCCGAAGATCAGGCAGGAAGGCCTCCTCCAGGATCCTGAAGAACAGCTCCTGGGTCTCTATGCCGTACACTCTCTCCAGGAACAGCACGATGGACTGCTTGTGGCCAGGAATCAAGCCAGAGGGCATGTCTGGCACAAAATAAAAGAGTAAGGAGCACATAAAATATTGTTTATTTGATTAATCCATTATTTCCTAAGTCTTCACCTTTCACGCTTACCTTTGACATTCTTTTTGTACTCTTTTTGTCAGTCGTTCATCGTCCATTCTTTCTAGATTTCTGAACCACCTAATCTTCTTACTTCAAATTAAATTCTTCTAAACCATCCGTTTTAGCCGTTTGTCAATCACCGATGTACGACGGTGATTGACAAACTTATAACGGCCACGAACTTAAGTGTTCACTAAGGCTTTGTAAAACAGCTTGGAGAATACGGCCAATAATGTCACAAAATGGTACCAATGAAAAAAGTCAACTGTTCATAATCATTTTCAACTAAACTTCTGATAATCAATATCATTTACCAGATTTGGGTCTCTCTTCTCCAACAGCTGGGTTGAGTAGAGTAAACTTGAGGCTGAGAACTCCTTGCAGGTCTTCCAGAGGCACCAGAGAGCGCAGGATGGCGCGAGCTCTCAACGACTCGTTTTTACCCTGACAAACATCACAAAAATCATTTCTTTATTCATTCAGATTAGAAGTATAAAATTGACAATCAATACATGCAATGCAATCAGGTTTAAAAGATCAAAATATTGGGCAGATGATAAGATAGTAATGCAGAGTGCATAGGGCCTGACAATCTCTGCAGTCAAAGTGTTAGAGAAATGCCAGATGCCCTTTGCAGGGTTGCCAAAGGCTTTGCTAAGTTTAGTAGGAAACCACAACGGCCTTTCTTGGCCACCCCTAGCGGAATGCGGCAGAGTTGCAGTTACAGTTACAGATTCAGTATACATTTGAGAAGAGTAGATTGAATTTTTTGTGACAATTATCCGTGATGTTTTATTTTCTCATATTTTTTTTCTTACAACTTTTATCTGATCATCTAGATTAAATTTTATACAAATAGAGTACGTCAAGGTTCTAATCTAGCGCCTATTGTGTTTAATATATCGACTGCTCCAAGGAAGAAGGAAGTAACTCCGAAATTTAGGTTTTTGACTTATTTTCATTTCTGAAGGTAACAAATCATTATGTTCATTCCAAGATGACACCCGTGACTCTATCTCTTTTAAATTTGTTAATAAATTAATGTAAAATATAGTTTATGCATTGTACTCCATGGAATAAATAACATTCAATTGGCTTTCCTGAAAAACTATCTTTTTTGACTTAGTGCTGTCTTCCTTGTCGCAGTCGATTTTCTATTGTCATGAATACCTTTGAGGAACCCTGTTGGGAATCTGTATAATTTGAGCAATTTACCCGAATAATTTGATAGTTCCAGTTCCAGATAGATCCAGTAAAATGCCAAGGTTCTATCCTGGTACCTATTGTATTTGCGCATATTCTTTTATAATCAACTATGGAGGAATCCAGTTTAGAATCATAACCATTTGAGCAATTTACTCAAATAATTTGATTGAATAAGATGCAATTGATAAGATACCTGTGCGATGACGCTGGCATCAGGAGCGCACCTTCCCAGCAGATCCACCAGCGTGCAGTAGAAGCACAAGATGGCCGCACCGGTGTCTATGTAGTCTTCATCGTCATCCGATTCAGGCAGCGGGTGTGAGAACTGCACCACCTAAAACATGTGGCACATCAATACGCACAGACACCCCCTGGGGCTGGGGGAGGTCAGGAACCACTGCTGACAAGGTGGAGACCTCGACACAATAGGAAACCACACAAACAACAACACTACTCTTTGATATTACTACCGGATATGCAATACAGGGGACAAATCTGTCAAAAAAAAAAACAATGTTGCAAACAATTATACACACTACAGGGGAAAACGGTGGGGTTATTAGAAATATGTGAATTTTGAATATTTTTAATGTTTTAGCTGTCAAAACTTCCTCATAAATTTTAAGTAAAGCAAAATAAAGATGGGTAAAACAAGGAGATAACAAATCAAGCAAGACATTGATGTGGTTTCGTCAATCAAAATCAGTAGACTGCATTGGTAAGGTTACATCCTGCAAATAAGCCATTGAAGTCTGGAAAGGATAGTTGTGATGTCGGACCGCAGGGTAGTGGGAAGACCCAGATTAAAGTGGTAGACTGCCGTGCGGTAAGAGTATGGGACTAAAGTAGGAAGGCGTTGAAAAGGAGCAGAGTTTGAAGTCGATAAAGGATGATAAAACCCACCCTGAATTGTTGTTTCATTGAAGATGATGATGAAAACGGGGAGATAAACACACAAAAAACCACACAAATAATTTTCAAATTATAGTTTATGAAAATCCTTGCCCCGTAGAGTCCAAAGAGGTTGTATCAGGTCCAGAGGAGCCCATGGCAGTGAGAAGGCCCACATCAAGATGCTGGAGCAGATTACCATGCGGTAGGAGTATGAAGCTTGAGCGATGGCTTTATAATCAAGGATGTCAAGATCCATCCTATGTTGTTGTTCCAGTAATGATAATCATGTAAAAAGCATTGAAGAACCTGACTGCATTTGAGGAGATGACAATGGTGCGTTGCTTACCTCTATGTCTCCATTGACCCCTCCCTGCGTATCAGCCAGCTTCCTTCTGTCGGCTATTCTCTCTGACATAGTGTTGGCATCCACTATGGCCCTCATCAGGCCCTCTCCCTCTCCCCTCAGAGCGGGGCCCAGGCATTCTGGACGTCGGATCAGAAGACGAATCACCAGGTTGGCGTTTTCTTCCACACTCTCTCCGTTTACCTGAGATTTAGAACATTTGGATAAAATTCATCAAATTTTTAAGACAAGGATTAAAAACAAGCTTGAAGTCCTGGACTCATCTGGCGTCTACCAAATATCTTATAGCTGTGGGTTGACATAAGTAGAGACAGCATTTTTTTTGTCTAAACACTACTCAAGGAGAATAAAGGAAACTGCAGGCTAGGCCGAACCAACAAATCAGCTGTGACGGAATATGCTCAGTTAGAAAAACATGACATGCTTTTCAATTTTGCTTAAATTTTGGCCAAAACTTGTGCATATTATGCCTGATTGTTTGGAGGAGTCAGAATTTTAGCAAGAAAGAAGATTGTTTCAAACTGATTAGAATATGGTTGCCGTCTCTAGTGGGTAAGAACAGGGGACTTTTTGCACCAAGTATTTAAGCCATGTCCCTTTGTTACCCACAAGAGCCATAAATAGATATAATTAAGTAGCAGAGATACAAAAGAAGTTACTCACAGCATTGGGACGAAACCAAAGCAAGAAAGAAGACAAAGTAATGGACAATAACAAGCATCTGAAGCCGGCCATGAAAGCCTTAAAACATTAATGACTACACTTCAAATGCATGATAATTAATTCATAACTCCTAGTTGTAACATTCGTAAATCCTCAGAGATAGTGAAGAACACAATAGTTACCCAAACACAGAAGCGCAGGAAGTCAAGATACCTCTCCCCTTCCACAGGATCCCAGCCGAGGTCAGGGTAGCCCTTCTCTATCAGCTCCGAGTTGGACTGCAGACCACAGCGGGACAGATAGATGGCTATCTTCTCCAAGTAGTGCTCCCTAAAATGACAATATAACTTAAATGTTGAGGAAAGTCCAAATCAGTTGAAAAAAGTGACCAAATTTGTGAGTGTCACTGTTGGGTTAAGTCATAATTTACTTGACAAACTGCGTTTGGAACTCTGTTGCTCATCACGGGTGGTAAGAGCTACTGAAGAGTTATCTCCACTTCTTTCTAAACTGGCATACTTCTTTCGGTTCTCTCACACCACTTACTTCTTTTTAATTTTTTGTTCAAGCGGGTATGAGTTCGACCACAGGGACTGGTTGGAAGTAAATTGTTTGAACACATTTTGCATTTGTTTACATGATTTAGCAATTCATTCTTCGATCTTTGCTTCCTTCTTTTGCCACTCAAACTTCTTCTTTAAATGAACTTTGGCAGCCTTTTATCATATGTATTATCTATACACCAAAACAATCTCATTACAGTTTTGAAGCTCGCAGTTCATCTTTCAGTTTCTTCTGTCACATCGCGTACCTTATTCATTTCAATGCCCATGCTTTTCTTTCATACAATATGGCATTATGCACCATGATTCACAAAGATGGGAATGATTAAAATATCACCTGAGAGCCAGCGCAAGTTCCGTATTCTCCATAAGACTGGAGTAGGCTACATCGAGGGGTGTGGAACCTCTCAGTGAAGGTCTGGACAGCAGGATGTTGGAGTTCTCGAGCAGGAAGTCAAAGTGGTCAAACATGGCGCGCTGGTTCTGGCGACCGGTGCGGCAGAAGTAGCACAAGAAGCGGCAGCAAGCCACCACCATCTCGTGAGAAGTATCCTGAGAAGAAAGCAGATTTTGTTAATTGTTAATACAAAAATGAAGATGTTTGAAGTGTGAGAGAGCAGAACAAAGTAGAAGCACATCTGCAGTTTTACTGGCCACCACTTGCAAAATGATGGTTGGATACAACTACAGTTTGGGAACTGGTATAGGCATCGTCAAACTTTGTCATCACAGGTCACTATGTAATGCTATTTGAAGTTAAGTAAACAATCTCTGTACATTTTTTAATTGTGCCAATATAAAGGCATCAATGCACACACTTTTTAAATTTTCATGGCTTTGAAGATATGTTTGCATTGGCTCACCTTTTCCTTGGCCACAGGTTGTCCATCTTGATCAGGTTGTGGTTGAGCTTGGGCATCACTCTGTGCTTGAGCTCTTCTTCCAAGTGTGTTCATCATCACTGCCATCACATTCTCGTGGACACGAAGAATACTGGAAAATGAATAGAATAAATATAAAGGGTCATAGGTTGGAACCTTGGCGTACTTCATTGTATGATTGAAATTAACCAAAAAGAAAAGTGTTGTGGTTACCGAATCAGATCTGGATGTTGGAAGAATGTATGATTGTTGACTAGTTTCCTGAAAAAAAAGACAATGTTTAATTTTATTTATTTGAAAAAATAAAAACACCTTTTACAAATATGTAGTCATTCAAAACGTTTCCGTAGATCTAAGAGTAAACGGAGGATACAGGTCCCCCATCGCTTCGAGCCTTGAAAATGTTCCCCACTCGAGGGAATGAAACGTCGGCAGACAAAATTACTGCAAGTAGAACATGGTAACTATATCATGTATTCTACTGCTTTTTATCTTTGATTTCTTAGCAAAACCATGTCGCACGCTTAATCATAAAGAGCAATAACTAAAAAAATAAGAATGTTGGGAAATCACGTTTGAAGTTCAGACAACCAGTACAACTTGTATGGGATGAAAAAAGCGACTGATGTTTTATCTTGGTCATATTTGTCCAAATTGAACGGCTGTCGCATTCTACCTATTCTTCTCACATTGTTGTTGCGTTTTATTACAAAATCTCGATTTTCCCAATTTTTGAGTTATTGCTCTTTATTATTAAGCGTGCGATGTAATATTATACTGAATTTTAATACTTCAGCCCATCTTCTTACCATAGTCTGGCCCTCATGAGTTCTTCTTCCTCTTGACTCATCTGTACAGGCAGCAGAGCTCTTATCTGACTCAACCCAACCCACATTTCTGCCACATCCTTCTTTGTTTTGGCATTGATGACGTAGGTCTTCTCCAAAGCTCTGATCAATTCACCCACTGCGTCATATTGACGAACCAGCAAACTGGAAAGTACCAGAATAAGGTTAAAGAAAGCTCAAATGGATTTCTGAGGGATTGAACAAATTATGGGACATATTTTACCTGAACATTTCTCTAACAAGTTTAGGTGTTTCAATTTGTGACTCTTCTGCCCATTTGACGATTGTGGTTATCAAGACCTTTCTGAAGATTTCCTCTGGACTTTTTTGTGGGGGAGGTTCTTCTACCTATAAAAACGAATGATGATTTCTACATAAATGAGTAAATAGAAATACCCAATAAGACAGAATCAAAATTGTAACGTACCTTGGGTTCCTCTTCCAGCTCTTTAACAGCATTGATGAAGTTGCACAGCTTTGCGATGGTGCCAGGTTTTACTGGCTCTTCAGCTTGTGCCTGAAAAATTAGGTGGAATTGTAAACTATTTTAAATTTGATCTTACTTAATCAAGATAGAACAATATGTCAAGTTTCATTGATCAATTGATCAGTTTAAACTAAGGAAGAATTGACTTTTGTTAAGGCAGAAGTTCATTTTGAAAAAGATTAGTTAGGCACATCTACAAAAACGAATATTTTTCTCACTTCAGGATCTGGTTCTTGAAGCGCTGCCAAAGACACATGAGTCATCAGGTCATTGTGGAAGCCGGTCATCCTCGTGATCAGATCTTCACCGCATGGAAGTTCATCTTCATCTTCCAAGTGCTTGAAACCTAAAGACCAAAATCATTCATTCTTTGACAACAAAGTGTGACTATTTCTACAGTTCATAAATACTGTAGTTCCAGATTTTTCATAGAAGTTATATCTCAGTATCAAAAGCTCAAGTAATATTTAATTAATGTAATACAAATATCCAATAGAATTGCTACAAGAATCCTGCTTTTGAGAATCAGTTGTGAACGGAAATGGCATCTAATTTGTCATATTAAAAACAAAACATAATATGATCTTTGTGTATGATCATAGTTTGAGTTGGATCAAACCAACCAAAGGAAGAATGATCATCAACAAAATTACTCACTCAAGATAGCATTCATCTGTTCTCGAGGTGGGCATCTGAATTCACGAGTTCTCTTAGCAGCAATGGCACTCGGAAGATCTGACTGCTTGATTTCAACATATCGCCTGTAAAACAAAAAACAAACATTATTTTCTTGTTTCGCTACAATGAATGTTAAAAAGTGAAACAGATTTCATCAACATACCTCAATTGATCAACTTGCAGATCTCCAACAAAGTCAAAACTGAAAGCTATGATGGATTCAACACGATGTCTCAGTTGGATATCGTTGAGATGGTGCAAAAGATAGCACATTTGGAGTTTGGCACCTTCAGCCATCTTCATGTGAAGAAGACCTTTCCTGTGTTCATCTTTTCCCTCTGAAAATGTCATTCGTTCATAATATGAGCAAGTTCAAAGTGATTGCTTGAGAAATGTAATACAAATCCATAGAAAGAGATCAAACCTTTATCAAATGATGGATCCCAAGTTTCAGGATTTGTCATGATTAGTAGTTTTTCAACATCTTCATCTCTCATCATTCCAACCAGAAGGAGTCGGTCAGTCAGTTTCAAAAGTGGCCTGCAAAATACATCACACTGGTATTAGAATCTACTTCATATAGTTTGATAGATGAAAAGAAGGTTTCCAAAGGTTCATTTTCAAATAATATAAACATTCAGTCATCTCTCATAGATTGGTGATAGAGTACTTACATCTTACAAAATTTAAAAATGCTGGCACAATAATGAATGGTGTACTTATTGAACAACAATGGATCAATATGTGAGCCTTGTGGCACACCAAAATTTACTCACAAGAAAAGGTTTTCGTTGCTGCCACCCACAGGATCTCGGTTGTGGACCTGGTTGATTTCCACAGCCTCTGCCAGTGCTGACATCACATAGTCTCTGACCACATCCAATGGGAAGAACGGAGAGTACAACGTAGTAATGCTTGTGATGTTTTCACTGAAATCAAGATGTTTGCAAATGTAACAGTTTATTAATATGAAATTTTATTTCTGAAAAAACATTTAGACTCAGGAAATACAAGTCCAACGTTGGTCATTTTCGACATATTGATCGAATGATGAGGTCCTACAATGCCTTAGAGAGAGTTCTTCCTGATATTGACATATTTTCCAGTTCAATTGAATGACTCAAAACTGCGATAAGGGGTAATTTTTGTCGAGATTGATAATTTTAATTTTATATTATAGGTATTTTTTATATTATATTTTTGTTTATATTTGTAAACGATTTTCATGTATGTTTGGTTTCTGTTTGCATGGCTGACATCGCGTTCAGTATTTTTATTTTTTAAATGCCTGAAATTTCAAAGCAAGCATTTTATAGACATTGCCTGTGACGTTCTATGAATTTGCGTGTGTGCGTTGGTTATTGCTGTACAGCATTGTATTCTGTATGTGTGCGTGTGGCCGCACTTGTAACTTTGTATCCGGCTAGGAGTATAAATACCTACTCCGACTCAGAATTACCTACTCCCGCTAATTAATTATTGTTAAAATAAGATTATGCGATAGGTACCTTTTATTGGAGCATTGGAGATACTTATGTATTTGTATTTTGTGTTTTGTGTATGCGCAACTCCTTTGTTCTGTTGGTGTCTTTAAGAATAAATAAATAAATAAATAAATGAAATAGTTACTTAAAGATATTCAGGCTTCAAATCCATCTAAATAGATAATACTTGTTGAAAATGTCTAGAAACTAATTCATTATAACATAATACTTGTTGAAAATGTCTAGAAACTAATTTATTATAACAGGACCTTGAGAATCCTTAAGACGTTGCCAATTTTGCACGGCAATCGGCTCTGATGCTCCATTTACATATAATCTTTTTTGAACAACAGTTTGCTCTCATTCTTCTATTCACAAAGCAGATTATTCCACGCAAAAGCACAGATGATATGCCCAAAGGTTTATAAGAAAATCTAGAGTGTCTTACGCAATCTCAGTCATCTGCATCTGTGGAGTGACACTTTCTGTATGCAGGGCCCGTAGGCTGTGCTTCATGTTGGGGTCTTCATACAACTCCTTCAGCTCAGGTCCAAGCGGGATGATGAACTCATTCTTGCACACCTCCCTGTACAATAAAATAAAAATTGTAAATATTTGACGTACAACCAAGCAAAGTAGGTACTTAGATTTTTCCTTTTGTATAGTTGGCCTTCTGCTGTAAAATTCCTTACCCAATGAACTTCCGAGCTGTGGGGAGTGCAGGTGCTATCTGTTTTGGAGATGCTTTGGTTAAAAAGTGCCGTTGCAGTGATTTATCATTTCTTGTGAAGGCTGAATAAATTTTGTTAGTTTCTTTTACTATTTTGAGTTTAAAATAAGCATCAAAATAGGAAATCATTTCTAAAACCCTTGGTATGGATCAAACCCTAACTCTCTGGCATGGAACGCAAGCATTCCACGTACTGACTAGATTGCATACAAATTAAACGACATTGGCCCAATATGTAAGCCCTGTGGAACACCAAAATTTACTCATAAGAAAATGTTTTTGTTGCTGCCTCCCCACAACACTAAAAATGTTGCCCTTCTTATTATTTGAAATGCTCTCAGATGAACAATGTTTCCAAGACTTACACATCTCAAAGGCTTATGTAATAGGTACCTACACAATGATGCTCAACAAATAAAGCAAGCCACAAATATAGTGCTAAAAAAAGCCTTAATTGCCATTCTTATTTCCTGATTAAGTTCCCAAATACGTTTCATTAAAATCCACATCATCATCACACTGAAGAAGCCCATCGCAAAATTGCTCAAGCTCTGATGGACTACGGCAACAGATCCTGGAAAGAAACTCTCCAGTGTTAACCGCCAGCCACGAAAAACCAGAAAATCATTGTGTAACATTGAAGCATGGTGTGGAATATATCTTACATTGTTGTGGCGTGAGACTCCAGATGAAGAGCAATCAGGAGGTCGTAGAAGCCCTGTCTCAGAGGACCAGACATGTACTCTGATTTGATGGCATACAGCAACTGCTTCTGGTCTACGTGAAGACACAACGCATGGGCAGCTCTGAAACAAACAATAAGGGTCTTATTATCATCGTCGCATCACACATCAATACTTTATTTGAATTTTTATTGGAATTGATCCTTACAATTAAAAATATTCATAAAATCATCAATATTTCTTTGATTTATAGATTGTTATGTTCCGTTGATAGCTCAGTTGGCAGAATGCTTGTGTTCCATGCCAGAGGGGTAGGGCTCGATCCCCACCAAGGGTGTCGGAAATGATTCCCATTTTGGTGTTTATTTCAAATCAAACATAAAAATATTGGCAATGCTGACTCAGCTTTCACTGAAGGGAAATCCCACTTCAAGAGAAGAGTAAGGCTGGTCCCCTTGCCCGTGAAAATGTATAGGTTCCACAAGCTACATGTGACCCCTTTGGGAATATAGCAGTAAGAATTTTCACTATATGTGTAGCTGAGTTGCGGGAATCGATGGGCGCATGGTAGTGAGAAGATAAATGGACGGAGTGGTGGAAGACTGTCATGTAATAGGAGTATGGGACTGGAGGAGGAAGGCATCAGACATGTTATAATAGTGACTGCGGTTGATCAAGGTCCAGACCCACCCTTCGTTGTTGTGCCAGTGATGAAGATGATGATTGCCATTTTTTCAAGGTTGATATAATATGAAGGAATATGTTACCTGTAGTTGCTTTGATAGCACAGAGCTGCATACAAAGTGAGTGTGTGAGCGTGGAAGCTGAGCAGTTTGTCCATCTCTATCAGCTCCAATATGTCAATGCACCTGTCCTCCTCTGTAAGAAAGAGATGAATATATTTCTGATGATCTGTTTTCCTTCAACTGTACTACAGACGACTGAAAAGGATGAGAATGAATATTGGAAAAGCCAAGGTTGACATGTTGACCTGGGGATTTCTAAAACAGGCAGACTCTTCACTTTGCGAGTATGGAGCTCAGAAAACTATGGAGCACCTACGCTGTTGCCCCTTCGTCCAGCAAGCTGCCCTATGGATGTTCTCTTCAAGGGAAATCTAAAAACAAGTCACAATCAATTCCAACTAAACTTATGGTCATTTGACATATCTATTTACAAATTCAAATCAATTTAACTTTTCGGATTTCGACAAACCCTTGTGGGAGATCTAAAATTCTTCTCAACCTTTCGCTGGGTGTGGCAATCAACCATCTTGAAATTTCTCTTGACACATCTTTTCTTATCCATGTTGTCTCTAGATTTCATCACAGACGGGAATGACAAAGAATGAAATTCTGGGTTCCAATCCCTCCAAATCTTAAAAAATGTACTTCTCATGCTTGAACTGGTTCTTCTGGGTCTTGATCAAGGCTCAAAGCTGGTTTCTTTTTTCTTTTGTCGCTTGCTAATGTTTCGTTGCTATACTGTTAGTAACTTTTTTAGAGATCTGCTACCTTCTGATTGCCGTCTATTTATTGCTCTTTTGACAAAGGCGTGTCTTGAATGCTTGGTATACAAATACTTCAGGTAAAACCATTTATCGTACCATACCGGCTGTGAACGTCTAAAAATATTTCTCAAATTTGTAAGTGCCTACCTGGTATATGCAGAGCCAACATGGATATGGCGTCCTCACAGAGCATGGACCAGCCACGGATATCCGACAGCTTCAAGGCGTGAACTTGGAGTGATTGATTCGGAACCTGGAACAATTACAAACATTATTATGAAACATTTTCAAACATCAAAATAATCCAAAAAAATTACCATTGCTTACAGAAGTTAAAATTTTCCATGTTGTAACCATTGTTTCTAGATGCGATCAATTCAATAGCGTTATTCTTAAAAGGGTTGCATGTGGTATGTGGAAACTATTCATCTTCACGGGTTAGGGCTGGCCTTACATAAACCACTTCATTTAGATGAAGAGCTGGGTTTTTATTTATTGTAAAGGCTGAATAAGCTTTTACAAAATTTTGATTTTGAGTTTGAAATAAACAGCAAAGCGGAAAATCATTTCTGATGACCTGAGTGGGAATGAAACCCTAGGTCCCTACATGGAATGAATGCAAGCATTCCACCAACTAAACTATTGACCGGAGATTTTGCAAGCTTGGTCGTCGTGACAAAGTTCCAATTCTCAAGCAAGACTAATTTAATAATCAAGCTCTATTTAAATTCGATTCTAAATCTAAACTTTTTGTCAGACAGACGTAAATTTATTGACTTAATCACCCTCTTCAAAATAAAACATGCTCTAATTGATTGTCCTGCACTACTTGGTGAGTTGAATTTTTTTACTCCACGTTCAGGGACTAGACAATTAGTTTCTTACCGCCCTGTATTTACTAGCACTAACGCACAAAGCAATAGTTGTATGCATCGTTTACAGCGTGTTGGTAATGAGTATGCCTCACTTGACTTGGTTCTGCATAATAATAATTATCATACCTATAACCAAGGTCTGAAAAAAATGTTTTTGGGACATCCATAATATATAATAAATTATATTGTTTTAGATTGTTATTATATGAACGATGTCTGCCTGGTGAATTTCTTTATTAGTGATATTTGAATGGTTTCTGAAGTTTTTATTTTGATATGCTTTTTGTTTTGCTTCTAACCTACTGTTTAGTGTTTATATATGGGTTTATTTTTTCTTTTCTTTTCTTTTATGTTTTACCGTAATGTTTTATACTTTTTATTCTTGTAATATTTATTGTTATTGTTGTTTTGTATAAACTCCCTTGATATGTACTTATTTCGTAAAAGGCTAACGCCGTAAATAAATAAATAAAAAAAAAGACCCAGTTGCTGTAAAGCTCTATGGATTTTTTGTGATAGTCTTTGGTAAAGGCAATGAATTTATCAATTTAGAGAAGAGCATTAATGAAAAGCTTAGGGCCTGTTGCACCAAACTCTAATCAAACATTTTTTTTAGTTTAGTGTGATTTGTCTTTTTCAAATCAAACATTTGGTTGCATATACATAAGTCAGCTGATGTACATCATATTTCCTTTTCAAATTCCATCATTTATTACTCACTTCTGAGAAATATTTAACCGAGGTCCTTACCTACTTACCTTACTAAGCAATCAAATTTGATGTGTCAATCAAATATTGATTGGAGGTTGGTGCAACAGGTCCTTAATATTTTTTTTTGCCCCGCCACGACCTTTTGATTACGAGTCTAGCATTAACCACTAGACTACAAACAGGTCGGAAATTATTTAGAATCTAAAAAATATAAAATCAGGAGCATTGCCTTACCCTGGCCCACTGATGTGGCTTGAGGCACTGCACCTTCAGCCTGGGAGGGAACTGCGGAGTGGCATGCTTGTCTCCTGTGGGCAGCACGGCCGCAGACAGGGGCAGCGCTGTAGCCGTCCTGCCCAGCTCTATCTGCAGGATCTCCTTGGACGTGGCCTCCACAAAGATGGCAGGGAATAGCTTGGTCTCTGGCTCCATCTGAATTATGACACAACCATTTTTGTAAAATTACTTGAAATAAATAATTAGATATTTATACAAACTGATATTCTATATACTATGATACTGATAATGGACTATCTAAGAAGTATGATTGAGAAAAAACGAAGTGACAGGGTGAGGAATGATTTTGTAAGAGAAGAATGTGGTGTAAGGGAAAGTGTGAAAGTGAAGATTAAAAGAAGTATGTTAAGATGGTTCGGGCATTTGGAGAGAATGAGTGATGAAAGATTGACGAAGAAAGTATATGTTGCTAGAATAGATGGATGTCGTGGTAGAGGAAGACCGAGAAAAGTATGGAAGGATCAAATCTCTGAAATAGCGAATGAATGGGATATCCAGAGTCATAATAAAAGGAGGACTTGTATGAAAAAGGTTATGACTCTGGATGAAATGAAAGAAGTATGTAAGGACAGGAAGAAGTGGAGGCTAATTTGCAATGTTGATTTCTAATGTTGGTGTATTCATTTGCTACATTTTTTGCATAGGAAATTTTTGACTTTTTTTGTATAGATTTCTTTGTAAGGTTTTGTTCTTTTTTATATTTAAATGTAATTTATTATTCATATTCCTTGACTTATAGGTTGGTATGAGGCTGACCACCCATACTGTAAAAAATGGTTCACTTTGCCAATGTCACCCCTGTTTCAGGGAAGGTCGGCAAAAGTTGTGGGGCTTATGTTCATTTGAGGTTTGGATTTTATTTGTTAAGTACACATTCAGCATTTGTAAGCGCGAACTACACTTGTTGGTTTGTGGGCATACATCTGAGAGCTTTAAATGAATATATCCTTGCAACTTAGATTATAGATTATAGATATTCAGTGTTTTCGACGTTTCGTTGTCTTCTTTCTACTTTCTAGGGGTTCTAGGGTTTGAAATTTAAAGATCCCATAATCCAGATCCCATAAACATATCCTGGAAAGCCACTTTCTAGACGTGGAAGAGTCGATTCTAGGCGACATTACAAAAGACATAAAATTCTCCAGGTTTGGCTATCTGACTTATAGATCTATGGGTCAGAATGACTTCTTCCTTTTCTTATAATTCCTTAACTTATAAGTTGGTATGAGGCTGACCAGCCATACTGTAAAAAGATGGTTCACTTTGCCAACGTCACACCTGTTTCAGAAAAAGTCAGCAAGAGTTGCAGGGCTTATGTTTATTTGAGATTAGGTTTTTATGTTTTAAGTCCACATGCGGCATGTGTAAGCGCGAACTTATATGTCTGCTTGTGGGAATGCCTTTAATATGCGCCTTAAATGTTAACATATCTTTGCAGCTTAGATTATTATGGAATGCATGCACACAATTGATCAACTAAAAGAGAAGTGCACCTTGAACTTGTGTCCCGTCTCCTTGCCCTCGCAGGTGAATGAGATGTACCCGGTGGCGGTGTCCACGAAGCAGCCCACGAACATGCCCTGGCTGGCGCCCTTGCCCGTGGCGTCGGCCATCACCTCGTTATACAGCTCGTCTGCGCGCACCATGTAGCAGGACTGACGATTCACCCTGGAACACAGCGTCAACATAAATATCTGCCGAAGAATGATGGATATCCTCAATATTTTATATCTCCCTCGCCTCAATGTCACAATAAACACGATTAACTGGAAAAACTGTGTTCTTCGATTTGATTAAAATTTAATTCATCAAGTAGTTTCAGTTTTTCAATATTTACTCAAAAAGTATTGACGTAATAAAAAAAATGTTCCGATGCTACACTATACAATGTTTAGTTCTATAAATAAAAAGAAAAAAAATATTTCTAAAACATAGCACACACGAGAAAGTAGCTACGAAAGTGAAAAAAATGTGTTTTTTAAATATTTTTTTGTGGTGGCAATTCTTAAGTTATATATTTTGTTCAAGCTTTATAATTAAGATAAAAAATTAATAAACATGCTTGATTTTTTTCATTAATAATAATAATATTAGGATGATTTATTTGGTGAGCGCTGTTTTTGTGTGTGTCACACCTCAAGAGCCCTCTGCGAGCTTGGTCGTCGCTGTAGAAAGCACCAATTCTCAAGCAAGACCCAGTTGTTGTAAGGTTGGATGAACCTTTCAGTGACCGGTTTTTGGTTAAGGTTAATGAATTTTTCAACCCAGCGAAGAGCACATTCGAAATTTAAATGGTATATTTTTGTGCTCCGCCGGGATCCGAATCCACAACCTTCCATTTACGAGTCCGAAGTGTTGCCACTACGGGCTACGGACCGGTCCAATTACTGTCACTCTTTTGCTAAGACCATAAAATGTAAGAAACAAAAACGGCAGATTTAGGGAAAAAAGAGCCTTAAGATTTTGTATCCCTCTTGCCTCAATGTCACATACCCCCCCCCCCCAAGAATATCGTAGTGTTTTATCGAGAGTGTATTTGTACATAGATTAGACCTATTTCAATGTAAAAAAATAACAAAAAAGGTTGTCGCAGTCGGTAGGACTCGAACCTACGCTCCCAGAGGGAATCTGATTTCTAGTCAGACGCCTTAACCGCTCGGCCACGACTGCTATACACGGGTTGTTCTCAGAGACTTATTTCACCTATTTCGTTTGATATAAATAAAAAAAAGGTTGAGGCAGTCAGTTGGACTAGAACCTACTCTCTCAGAGGGAATCTGATTTCTAGTCAGACACCTTAACCGCTCGGCCACGTCTGCTACAAATAAATTAGTCACACTGTCTCATTTAGCCTATTTTGCGTAATATGAAAAACCAAAAAAAGGTTGACGCAGTCGGTAGGACTCGAACCTACGCTCCCAGAGGGAATCTGATTTCTAGTCAGACGCCTTAACCGCTCGGCCACGACTGCTACAAAGAGTTTAGTCACACTTGTCTTATTTAGCCTATTTTGTGTAATATGAAAAATAAAAAAAGGTTGACGCAGTCGGTGGGACTCGAACCTACGCTCCCAGAGGGAATCTGATTTCTAGTCAGACGCCTTAACCGCTCGGCCACGACTGCTATAAACAATTCATTCTCACCGTCTTATTTAACCTATTTTTTCAATATGAAATACGAAAAAAAGGTTGACGCAGTCGGTAGGACTCGAACCTACGCTCCCAGAGGGAATCTGATTTCTAGTCAGACGCCTTAACCGCTCGGCCACGACTGCTATAAACAATTCATTCTCACCGTCTTATTTAACCTATTTTTTCAATATGAAATACGAAAAAAAGGTTGACGCAGTCGGTAGGACTCGAACCTACGCTCCCAGAGGGAATCTGATTTCTAGTCAGACGCCTTAACCGCTCGGCCACGACTGCTATAAACAATTCATTCTCACCGTCTTATTTAACCTATTTTTTCAATATGAAAAACGAAAAAAAGGTTGACGCAGTCGGTAGGACTCGAACCTACGCTCCCAGAGGGAATCTGATTTCTAGTCAGACGCCTTAACCGCTCGGCCACGACTGCTGTGGCTACTTGACAAGTTTCCTCATACAAATACTTTTACTGGAGAATAAACGTGACATTGTGTATATTTTTTATAGTCTTGTCATGAACATTTTAAAATTACAATATTCTAAGTACATGCTAACTATGTAGATGATAAATATTTGAAAAGGTATTTAAAAAATATGAGGCATGTATTGACATCCAAAAAAAACCTGAGATTTCACGTAACAATTTTGCGCAAGCTTGCAACAGTGTTTGGTGAATGTGCTTTTGCATTGGTAGGCTCCAGGGGTATGGGAATTGGTATCTGTATGAAAAATTGCCAACAGCAGTCACTTCAAGAGATGTCTCAAGACCGAAGTGTTCACCGAATCTTTTGGAGCGCCCTTGGAGTAACAATGTCATGAAATGGCGCCCATGAAAAAAGTCAACTGACTCATCACCAACATTAATAAGACAACGGGAATGATAAGATATGGAGCCAATGGAAAAAGGACAGAAGAGAACAGTTACAAGAAAACACATGACATTAAATCATATGACGTTACATCACAATCACAATACATGACAGGTCCTAATCTAGTGGGAACGGTTCGGACTCGTAAATGGAAAGCTGTGGGTTCAAATCCCGGCAACGCCTTCTCTCAGGGTCAGTCTCCCCTTCACTGACCCACGCCTTGTATATCCATCCCATCGTCACCGGACTCGCAGGCAAAAGTTATGTGAGATGCGAGTGGCAGAAGGCCCTCTCGTGAAGCTACACTTTCCCAAGTGTTTACACAAAGCAAAGGAGGCTCAGAAATCACTAAAAGATTATAGCCGTGAGGGTTTTAAATTAACAAACAAAAATGCAAAGTGATTCTGAGCGTCTTGGGCCTAGAATTCGAGATGCTACTACTGAGACTGTTTGGGAGGCGCTCTCCTGGCTAAGAGGCCAACCACCTATTTTTAAATGTAGATTTAAAATAAATATCCGCCTCTACATAAATAAATTTATGTAGAGGCGGAAAAGAATACAGAAAAATAGAAAGAATGTCGGTCTAATTAGACCGATAAAATCAAATCCCAGCAGAGCACAAAAATGTGCTCTTCTGATCACCAAAGGTCCATACAACCTTACACCAAATGGGTCTTGCTTAAGAATTGGCGCTTTCTATAACCACAACCAAGCTGGCAGAGGGCTCTTGGGAGGTGATTCACACAAAAACAGTGCTCACCAAATAAATCATTCTAATATTATTATTATCACAGGGCAACTCATCACAAAACAGAATATCAGATGACAAAACACCATTATGTGTAAGTTTGAAATTTTGGACTTACGTTTCAACGGGTCGGTCGTACTCGTCCACTATGACCACGGACGTCTGTCGCACCTTGCTCTGGTTGAACTCCTTGGAGTAGAAGTGGTACTGCGTGGTCACCCATCCCACGTAAACATGGGTCGGGTCTTGACCGGGGAAGATCCTGGAAAAACATCATTTTCATAATAGTAAATCCTAGAGAAAAGTTTCTCTAATCTAAGTTGCAGAGATATATTTATATATATATCATTTAAGATTTATATAATGAACCCATAAGCGACACGTGTAAGTTCACGCTCACAAATGCCATATGTGTGTTTACAAATTAAAAACCAAACCTCAAATGAACATTAACCCTGCAACTTTTGCCGACCTTCCCTGGAACAGGGGTGACATCAGCAAAGTGAACCATCTCTTTTCACATCCTTTTTCAAATTACATTCTTTCTTTACCCATTCATTCCTAACTCTATCCTTCAGAGTTTTTCCTGTCATGCTTCTCAAATGCTTCATTTCCACTGTACATACTTACATAAGGGCGGTTCGAGCGGTGCGACCAAACTAGGGCCCCCACATTCAGGAGGGCCTCAAAGGACTCAGATCTTTGCAGGCATTCGCAACAAAGGGGATTACAGACATTATAGAAATTTGTTTAAATGCCATACATGAAAGATATCTTTGGGGTTCCAGTTTTATGAGGCATACGTGTCCTACGGGCCCCCCCCAAGGTTTAATGTATTGTATAGAAAACATTATAACTTTTTTTTTCGGAAAAGATGTGCATCTTTGGTGTTGTTAAAAAATGGGGGAATGAAGGGGGGGAATTTTCGGGAAAGGGGGGGGGGCATGTAAGGGGCCCCGAGCTTTTTCCCGCACCAGGGCCCCCAGAGGGCTTAATCCAGGCCTGCATACTTAACTCATTTCGCTATCATTCACTGTCCATGCTTCACTTCCATACATCCACGCCTCTGAATGAATGTTGTTGTGGTTCTCACCTCACACCGTAGAAGTACTCGTCCATGAGCTTGAGGCACTCGGCATCGTAGATGTCGTTGCCGATCATCTCAGTTCCTGTGCCGGTCAGGGCGTTGGTGGTCATCTGCTTCTGACGGTCAGGCACTGTAGGAGGCTGGACGGCCAAGTTAGACTGGAAAAAATACATAAATAATAAATTGAATAGTTGGTTCAAAGCAGACGATTTATTTGGTGAGCGCTGTTTTTGTGTGAATCATACCTCTAGAGCCCTCTTCGAGCTTGGTCGTCACTATATAAAGTGCCAATTCTCAAGCAAGACCCAGTTGATGTAAGGTCGGATGGACCTTTGGCAAAGGTATATGAATTGCTCAACCCAGCAAAGAGCATATATTTGAAAATATAAATGGTATATTTTTTGTGCTCTACTGGGATTCAAGCCCATAACCTTCCATTTACGAGTCCGAAGCGTTACCACTAGACTACAGGCTGGAAAAACATGGCAGATAATTGACCAAGACAGCAGCAACTGAAGGAGGTTGGATATTCAAAAGCGGAAGAAAAATAATCAATTTATGTATTTGTACTTGGAGAAAGGGGTGAAATTCCTCTTAAAGAAGCCATTACATACCTGAGATATCCGGATCTGAGGGTTGGCCTGCCTGCTGAGAGGAGTGCCCGGAGGCTGCGACCTGGTGCCCCTTCCTCTCTCAGGAGACACATCTGCATCAGACAGGGGATCCGGGGTTTTGGATTTACCAGACTTGGCGCGGTCCCCACTCTCGCCACGGTTCTTTCTGCTGAAGAATCTGTAAACATAATTTCTTGAGATTTAAAACCATGTCAAATGGAGTGGTTACATTATATTGATTCACTTCCCTATAATTAGTTCACTTACTATGAGAAGTTACACCAAATAAAATGTTTTATCCCCGATTTCTCAAATCGGTGAATAAGTACTTATGCTGGAGTGAAGTTTTCCGGGATCTGTTGCCGTGGTCTGTGGGAGCTGGAGCTTCCGGACGTTTCGCCCATTTCTACGATGGGCTTCTTCATCTTGAAGCAAGATGGTAGACATATAAGCCCTCATTGCACACACACTGACATCACAGTTCTCATAAAGATCTTCATCATCATACTTCACGCTGAAGAAGCCCATCGTAGAAATGGGCGAAACGTCCGGAAGCTCCAGCTCCCACAGACCACGGCAACAGATCCCGGAAAACTTCACTCCAGCATCATCAGTTGGCCGTGTAAGCCTAAAACTCTTATTCAATAAGCACTTATTCAATTTAACCTTCAAGGTGGCATTATATTCATTTTTTAATTACTAAGCTACACATATAGTGTAACTTCTTGCCGCGTTATCCCCGAAGGGGTCGCATGTGGGGAGTTGAACCTATTTATTTTTACAGGTAAGGGGGCCGGCCTTACGCCAACCACTTCAGTTGATGTGGGAGTTTCCCAGCTCCCGAGGGGGCTGGTACTCATTTCTTGTGAAGGCTGAGTAAACCTTGCCGGTATTTTTATTATGGGGTTTGAAATAAACACCGAAATAGGAAATCATTTCTGACACCCTCCTCGGTGGGATTCGAACCCGAGCTCACGTGGTAGATTGCAAGCACTCTACCAACTGAGCTATCGACCGGACTAAACAATAAGAAAGAAATCGATAGAAAATTTAATATATTCATTCCATGCAGTGCATTTTTATTCTTTCTGTCTAACTAAATTGTGCTTAAAGTTAATTTGGATTTTTCTTACTAGAAAGCAAATCAATTCAAATCCTTGGAGACTCTCCAGCAGCAAAAAAGTAATGGAATAATATTAAAAAAACGGATAGCAGACATGTTTTGTATTTTTGGAGATATATAATATCAAAACCAAGAGTTTGGTAGTTGGATAAGGATTAAAAATCGCCGACACACCAGAGGGTAAAGAAAGAAGTCTAGACCTGAACGGTGATCTTCCCCGCTTGTCCTTCTTGTCATCCTTTCCTCCTTCAAACTGTCCCATCTCCAGCTCACTGTTGGACCTGGGCATGCCATTACCTGAGGATATAACAATTCAATCTTAATAACAGAAAAACTGATGTGTACTCGTATGTGTTTGATTCAGACAAAAATAATGAATGAGGTGCGAATTTTTTGAATTTGGAACTTTTCTTTGCGAGCAAACGTTCGTCTTTTATGATACTGCCGTCCTTAGCAACCAATAACAAAATAATTATATGTCTTTCCCTAGCAACCCAGCCGGGTGACGACACAGTATTGTCTATGCCAATTCACGTGCGGCATTGGACAATTTAATAAAGCAAAGTTTAATGGCACTAACCACCCCAAAAGCTCTTTTATGTGTTAAAGCTTCTATCAAACAAAGTTTGTTAAAATCCAACTCCAAAAATTGCCAACATTGGTGTCTGCTCTCAACTACAGAGAAAGACTCATGAATTATCAAAGAGTATAGTATAGTTAGGAGGGAAAACTCCCATCAAGTGCTAGGCGATAACTGATTTTCGGTGTGTCCCCGAAGTTTCTGCTACTCATGATTATCAGAAAGGTGCTGTTGCTGTAATCCCAGCTGTCTCAGTTGAATGTGTTTAAATAGATATGCTTGTTTACCTTGGCCATGTCGGCTGAGGGACCCCTTCCTGGGCGGCTTTGAGGGTTGTCTGCCCAGCCGCCCGCTGCCAGAGGGCATGACCTCCTCCACCTCGCCTCCATCATCATAGTTCCTGTGCAGGCCTGGGGGGAACACAAGGGGCATGCTACAGGGGCACATTATGCGCTTATGTACAAGTTAGACCACTACGGGATGTGCGGTTATGGAAATCTGGTGCACGGTAGGATGACAGCTGATTGTGCGGGTTATACCTATTTGTATATTGGAATGTCAAGCCTGTTTGAAAGAAATTGTATGTGATAAGAAAGAGCCAATAAGAAGAGTTAATTAACAACGTGTTTAGACCTGCTTCATCATGTGAGAGAGCTAGAGGGCAATGTAAAGTTCGGAAAAACACTGAAAAAAGCAAATTTTTGGCATCATTTGCACAAGCGTCCTTGGAGTGACTACATCACAAAACTGCGCTATATAGAAATCATCAACTCATCATGATTGATATCGTCTGCGGAGAAGCCGCCACTCTTCATGATTTGCTCTATATGAGATATTTCTTTTTAATTTTTAGATTTACTTTCAAACGGACTTGACCTATTGTTTGATTGTTGTATAAATAACATGGTATTGAATCAACTACCCATCTTTGACATCTCTCATGGAGAATCCGCCACTCTTTATGATTTGCTCTACATCAGATGTCTTTTTATAATTTAAAAATAGATTTCCTATCAAACAGACTTGACCTTTCACTTGGATGTTGTATGCAGCACATGGTTTTGTATCAGGATGGTATAAACACGTCCACGCACCTTTGATGTCGCTCATGGTGAAGCCGCCACTCTTCATGATTTGCTCTATGTGAGCTGGAGTGGCCTCTGCCTCGGCCAGCAGACGGTTCTGCCTCATCTTGATCTCCTGCCACCTTCTTCCCTTCTCATTTTCACTAAAAGAAAATAAGATCTTTAGCCCTAACTCCAAGGGCGAATATATTTGAAATGTAAATGATGAATATATTTTGAAATGTAAATGATGAATATTTTTTGAAATGTCAATGATGAATGTATTTAGAAATGTAAATTATGTCACTTACTCTATCAGTTCAGGAAGGCAGATGACTGGCAGAGAGAGGCGCAAGAACTCCCAGTTTGCTTTCTCCATGGTCTCAAATGTATTGTGAGAGATCTTCATGCAAGGAGGAGTATCTGCAATACAAATATTGGTGAGCAGTTTTAGGCTTACAAGACCGGCGGTTGACACTGGTGAGTTTCTTTTCGGGATCTATTGCCGTGGCCTACCGGAGCAGACGTTTCACCAAGGTCTGCGATGAATGTCATAATAGTTTCATCAACATCACATCGCAGACTTGGGCAAAACCTCCCGAAGCTCCATTTTTGATAGACCACGGCAACAGATCCCGGTAAGAAACTCTTGAATACAAATGTTGGTCAGCGCTTTTGTGATGTCTCGAGTTGATTATTACTCAAAATGGTACATAGGTCAGCCCAAAAAAACAGTTGAATTGCATTGAATCTGTGCTGAATTCTTCTTCATCTGAACACATTACTCCATTGTTAGGAAAACTGCATGGGCTTCATTTTTGGCTATGGTAGTCTAATGTGTTTGTCTGATGGTTTACAAAGCCCTGTATAATAGGTATGGCTCTTTCATTAGTGGGTGACATGATTTGACAGACATTTGAGATGGCGTGTGGTGGCTTGATCTAGCCGCAAAGTCAACCATGCACTAATTTTGGAAACCTTGCTTTTCGATCACAGGCCTGATGAAGTGGAACAGACGGCTAACTAAAGTGATGACGGCAAAAACTGTTGGCACAAAGGAGGGCTAAAGACACATCAGTTTGAGAGGGCCCTCTAGGTGCCTTTTACATTGATTGATGGGATGAAATTATCAAGAGTACATGATGAATGAAGAGGACTCCATGTGTACCTGATCCAGCAGGTATTCTGTTGACGTCAATCTTGGCATCGGCAATGTCTTCTGTGTTCTCAAAGATGGGCTGATCTTTGGTGTACCAGTAGGTCACCGCTCTCTTCATGTTTCTGCAAAAAGAAAAAAAAAACATTGAATTTTGTTGAAGATATTGGAACATTCTTCTTGAATTAGACTGGCTTTTTCATTTGCTCCAAGTTGTCCGTTGTTGTTCTGTGAACATTTCAGAATCATCAGCATTAGCCGGTCTATAGTCTAGTGGTAACACTTCGGACTCGTAAATGGAAGGTTGTGGGTTCGAATCTCGGCGGAGCACAATCAAATATACCATTTATATTTCCAAATATGCTCTTCGCTGGGTTGAACAATTCATACACTTGTACCAAAGATCAGTCACCAAAGGTCCATCCAGCCCCACAGCAACTAGTCTTGTTTGAGAATTGGTGCTTTCTTAAGCGAAGCAAATATAATGCTTGTAAGTCAACGGATACACATGCTGCAAATATAATTTACACATGTGTAAATACAAAATAAAACCCTTTCATTCTTCCCTGAAACAGGGGTGATGGCCACAAAGGGTTAAGAAGATTTTTGCAGGAATATCATGACTTTTGTGACCTGAAAAATGAGATGCTTGATACTTACACACAGAATGGTTCATAGCCCTCTTGTAGACCACAAGTTGTGAAGAACTTCAATGTGTTGACATCTTGACCAAAAGTCAATCTAAAAATAAATAAATTAACTAATCAATTATATTCTAAAGTAAAACAAATCCATCCGTAATAAATTGACTAATTAATAAGTTGACTAATTAATAAGTTGTTTTGAAAAACTTAGTTTATAAGATACGACTGTGACAAAAAATTGAGAAACACATTATTCTCTACAACAGTGGTTCCCAAACTTTTAATTTCACGTACCACTAATGAAATTATAAATCAGTGGCGTACCACTGAAGTGCAACAGTTAAAAAAATCATTCAAATGGTAAAGTAATAAAAACTGCAACTGTTAATGACAACATTATGCTTATTTATTTATTATAGAAAAAAATACAATACTCTTAGTGCAGGGGTGTCCAACATAATATTGTGGAGGGCCAGATTTAGTATTTTTGTAATCGTGGCGGGACAGGCCTGTCTTAGTCTGAAAAATGGTATTGCATGTTCGAAACAAAAGAGGAAATATTTGGCTCAGTTGTACTTAATTTGAAGTGCGAAATTGAAAAACGTTTTATCTTCTTGTTTACTATGTATTTCCTATGGCCATGGCTGCTTGCGTACCACCTTAAGAAGCGTCGCGTGCCACTGGTGGTACGCGTACCATAGTTTGGGAACCACTGCTCTACAACACAGTGAGTCAAATTCCTTACAATCTAATCTAATCTAAGTTGCAAAGATATGTTACATTGGAGATTCACATTATATGCATTCTCACAAGCAGCCACGTACAAGTTGACGCTTGCACTTGCCGCATGTGAACCTACAACATAAAAACCAAATGTCAAATGGACATACACTCTGCAACTCGTGCTGTCCTTCCCTGAAACAGGGTGGTCAGTCGCATACCAACCTATAAGTCAAGGAACATACATGACAAATTACATTTTGACAATACAAAAAGAAAGCAAAAACAATTGTGAGAACTGTGTATGAATTTTACAATGTTGATTGGTTTACTTATTTACCTGGCTCTTTGACCGACTGCCAAAGTGCACGCAGGTACAAAGTTGTCTCCTTGTACGTCAGCAAAGGATGTTTCCCCACCAAGTGCGTCCATCAGCAGTTCTCCATTGAGGGAGAAACCTGAAACACAACATTACACTAGCGTCATTGTATTAAATATCTAGGATAGTTATTTTTGATTACAAAGGGAAAAATTACATTTTGAAATCATAAGAGAGAATGTCTAGTTCCAAGTAAAGGTTCCAGACATGAATCCATACTTAAATCAATTTCAAAACAAAAAGACCTTAAAACTGTACATTATTATCTGCTGAAGCAGTTTTCTATGATAAATTAATATATGATTCTCCACAAATGGGTACATTTCATATAGTTTGTTCTTGCCAATTAATATATGATTCTCCACAAATGGATACATTTCATATAGTTTGTTCTTGCCAATTAATATATGATTCTCCACAAATGGATACATTTCATATAGTTTGTTCTTGCCAAGTGTGGCCTCTGTGGGGACAATGCATCAAAAAGTTGCAACATATGTGAAGCTTATTTTTTTAAGAAAGAAAGAAAAATTTAAAATCTAAGCATACGCTAAAAGTAGAAATACGGGCAAAGGTTTCAAAGCTTCAGAATTGCGCTTTTACTTCTGCAATTTTAATATTCATCGCTATTTTACAAAGCTAAGAATCTAGATGATTTTCTATGCTTTTCTAGTAATAATCTATAAACTATTTTTCTTTGAAATTGGAACGCCTGGTTTAAAACAATGCATAACTTCCCCATCATTGCGTAAACAGAAATAATGTATGGAAGACATAAGGTGGATATAAAAAAGTGTGTAAACTAGACAGTTTTGGTCGGTTGCCGTTCTGCTCCTCTTTAAAAGTCACTAGTTTTGTCGATAGGAGTAAGTTTATTGGCTACGAAAAAATGGTCTACTCCATAAAAAGAAACATCAGCTGTTTCCCGTTTTGGTATGACAAACTACATATCGACGGTTAAAAGGCAGTATAAGCAATAAGCGACATTTTGGTCAAAAATGAGCTATGAATGCTATCCTACTTAAAATTTTCCGCTCTTTCTAATGCGCTAACTCCCATAGCTCTAAGGATTTTTGTGTTGTTTATGCCAAAGCAAACAACTGCGTTTTCGAAGTATAGTTTTGGTGTAACCGACAAGATTTTGGCCTTTTTTGTCCTAAAGGCGCTTGTGACATAAAGAAATCGTAAAACCACATTAATAGGAATGCCAATAAATGCTTTTATTTTTTTTAATTTTATAGCTGTTTTGATTTTAACGATTTGATAACATATAAAAAAGTTATGCCATTTTTCTGCAATCTCAAACTTTAAACTGCTCTCCTGAACAATTTAGTTTTTGTCGCTTATTACTGTAATACCTACTGCCTTTTAACCGTCAATATAATTGTGGGACATGCAAGCAATCAACGATCGCTTTCATGATTTATGAGTTTCCTCACCTTTTTATATCCACATTGGTAAATCAGCAACCCTATTGAGTGATTTAATTTGCATACATTTTTTTTATTTACACAATGGTTGGGAATTTACGCAATGTCTTACACTTGGCGTAAAGTTCTAGGCTATTTTGTTATTTAAAAAAGCACACCATGCAGTGGATATATTTGCGATTATTATTTAATAAGCGATGTTTGAAACCAACAATGTTTATATACCAAACAGCATTTTTTGTAAGCGGACAAACAGTTTGAATAAATAATGAAGTTAGATGTAATATGGAAATTATGTCAATGTTATATGGAAAGAAGTGAAAATGTATTTGTTCCCAAAATGGTATTAAAGACAATTTGACATTTTACTAATTTCATGGAGGTCTGGAAGTAATTTTCAAAATTTTGAGTGCAATGACCGTCTGATAGAGAATAAAAGTGTCAAAATAGTAGAACAAACAAATATATTTGGTGAGCTCTGTCTAAGTGTGAATCACACCTCAAGAGACTTGTTCATTGGTAGTCAGTGCCAATTTTTCAAGCAAGGCCTAGTTGCTGTGAGGCTGGATGAACTTTTGAGATTGGTCACTGGTACAGGTAGATGAAATTTTCAACCAAGCGAAGAGCATTTTTGAACCTTTTTTTTGTGCTTCACTAGGAATCAAACCCACCATATTCAGATAATGAGTCCGGAGCTTTAACCATTAGACTACAACCAGTCTTAAGACTTTCATGTGTATATATTAAATTACTTAATCACTTCTTTCTATATGATGATGAAAAACGAATGTGCATTCTTGTAGATTGTAAGTGTAATTTTTTATTAATGTTTAAAAATGTATACATCTTGTTTACGTTAAGTTCTGCAAACAAGAAAAATGAATGATGATTTTTATTGTTGTTAGTTTGTCATTGATGACATCAATGATTCAGTTGTTGTTTTGTTGATGAAAATCCAGTCCGATGAAGTCCTAGTAAATTATTTTGATGAAAGATTATACTAGTTGTAAAATATATTTAAAATCATGCATCTTATTACGTCTTCACTTGTAAAGGATTATAAAGATTCTATTTTAAAAATATCAGCAGTGTAGAAAAGAACCTATTTCATAATATTCATTATAATTAAGTGTTTTGATTTGTCATTTGATTTTTCAGATAGTTTCTATTTGACATTTCATAAAAAAATACTGATAGGTAGTATTTTTGACAGGTCATAAAACAATACTGATAGGTAGTATTTTTGACAGCTCATAAAATACTTTTGAAATCTAAATTTTCTGTCATCTCTGACATTTCATAAAACAACAATATAGTTAGACAGTTCATAAAAATATGGATAACATCTTAATATTCTGTCATCTAACTATCATTGCACGAAGTGGGGAAGCTTTCAAAATATTATATTAGACATAAACAATACTTATGGATAGTATTTTAGACAAATTATTTACAATACTGATGAAATCAAGATTTCTTGACATCCAACCATCGGCACTTTACAGGTATGGAAGAAACTATCAATCTTTAAAGTATTTTATTCAAAATCTCTTTATAAAATTGATAGTATTTCTAAATACTGACATTTTGACTGAAAATGACACTGCTGATATTGTGATTATTCTAAAACTGCATGCGTTATATTCCTAATTATTGATTTTAGAATTCTGTCTTATTTGTTTTCTATTTAAGACTTAACGATGGAAATTAATGAATTCTTCACACATGCATGCTGACGAGATGGATTATTATTTCATTAATTGATAATTATATTCACAACTGATAGATTGATTTATTAAATAAGCAAAGCGGTGATAAAATGCATGATTCAGCTTAACAATATTAATATTAATTAACTTTTCAGGCTGAGTTTAGTCACTTCTGTACCCCGAGTACAAAAAATTCACATTAGCTTCCTTCGATTGTGTATTGGGATCAAAATAGAAAAAAACGTATGAAAGATACGACAGCACCTCTAGTGAGTGATTTAATTTCAATATTTTTTCTACTTACAAGATCGATGGGAATTTACGTAAATGCTTTGTACTTACTTTGGGCACTGTAAGTATCTTCAACAAAATGACAACTTAAAAAAAAACTAATTTAACAGCAGATTTTTTTATGTGATCACATAAATTAACAACAACTGCCGATAGATGAATAAAAGAAAAAACAACTACGTTGCATACACAGTGAAACTTGTTATTGTGTTAACGCAAAAGTAAATCTGGCAGGGTCTATGATTCTTGGGTTTGAAATTGACAGCAAAACAGGAAATCATTTTTGACACCCTTGGTGGGAATCGAACCCTAGCAAATGGACACAAGAATTCTACAAATAGAGCTTTTAACCAGACTTTACATTCTCCAAGTATTTGATCAATTAAGTTATGATCACATTGCTCTTTGTTTGCAATTCAATTAAATTTTAATATCATTTGACATTCAGTAAAATTTTTGGTCGCCATTTTGTTGGAGTTGTCAAATAAGATTGTCTAAACTCAGCTTTAAAATAATTTTTAGCATGTTTGAATGAAAGATAGCTGTATAAATATTTTTAAACAATACAGCAATTTTTTTAAGATGTCAATTCATTGAAAACCAACCTTTTCTTTACTACAATTGAAAAAATTAAATGTATTCCATAAAAAAAAAATTACAAAGTTTTTCTCCATTTAAATGTTTATGCAAATAGATTAATTTAGCTTTAAGCTTTGACAAAAATTAAAACAAAGAATTTCTAAAGACATAAAAAAAAAACACGTCAAAACAATACTTACTTTTTGCCCGGACAGGATGCAAGTAAGTAAAAAGTGTAAGACTAAACACAAGTTTTTTTAAAGATTGTTCTTGGAAAAATATTTGCAATAAGATTAGCATGGAAAAGAAAAGGTTGCTTCAATTTAATATCCTGAATTATATTAATGACGAAGTGAAGAGAATTATGCTATGAATGATGCCGTCAAACTGAAAGAAGCGTTTTGAGGTTATGTGCGCGTGAGCAGCCATTTAAAGTCAAGTAGAAGAGCGGCCATCTTGCAAACATGGCGGCCGTCGTTGGCTTACTGATGGTTCTATCTATCAGGTCCAGGAACACGCCTACTATGTCGCCAATCTGCCACTGTTTGCCGAAAGACTCGTACCCGCCACAAAACACTTTCTCTTCCTATTGTGGAAATATACAACAATTGTTAAATTAAAAGTTAAAAGTACAAGATAAAATATTACAAGTTTTTCTTGTGTAAGCTGCTTCGTAATTGAAGATCGTAATCCCCTGGATGAATTCTTCTGGAACATTGAAAGAACAGAAGCTTTGCGGTGGCTGGGCCGGTTGCCTGGAACAATTTGCCCATCGGTGTTCGCGCGAACCAGCCTACCACCACCTTCAGAAAGGAACTGAAGACACTACTTTTCTCCAGAAGCCATGGCGCCCTTGAGATGGTCCTGGACCATTAAATGGCGCCACAGGAAAGAAATCATCCATCATCATCTCAGGTGTAACACGAACTATGAACTCAACAAACGATTTGACAATATTGTGATGTCACCCGGGCAGGTTGCTAGAGAACAGGCCAAAAAAATTTTTTTTATTGGTGAGTAGACTGACGTTCGCTCGCCGAGAAAAAAATTCTGAATTCAAAAATGTCCATTATTTGGATTGTGCCTTTTGAAATGTCCACTTTCTATTGTGGAATGCTGAAACCCTTCTCATACCCATCCTGTATGTGCAAGTCGGAAGAACCCACAGCACATAGACGCTCATACAAAGCTTTACATTTTTACAAGTGGAGAAAGGCCATCCTGGGAAGGGGAAAGCAAAGGCACAACAAAACAAGAATACCTTCCTGCGCGAGTTGAGAGCTGTGAAGAGCGCATATATTTTTAATTCAAATTTAAGTCCAAAGAATGTGTGTCCAGGAGATGCTGTGGCTCTGCAGTGCCCTTACAGTGAATTCACAAAATGCTATTTAAAATTTGTTGCATTAATAGTGTTCTGCAACATAGGTCTTGGTATCAAATAGATTTTGATAAATTTGACTGTAATAATAATAATATTAGGATGATTTATTTGGTGAGCGCTGTTTTTGTGTGTATCACACCTCAAGAGCCCTCTGCGAGCTTTGTCGTCGCTGTAGAAAGCGCCAATTCTCAAGCAAGACCCAGTCGTTGTAAGGTTGGATGGACCTTTCAGTGACCGGTCTTTGGTAAAGGTTTATGAATTTTTCAACTCAGCGAAGAGCGCATTCGAAATATAAATGGTATATTTTTTGTGCTCCGCCGGGATCCGAATCCACAACCTTCCATTTACGAGTCCGAAGTGCTGCCACTGGACTACGGACCGGTCCAAGATGCAAACGACACGCGGTGTACCTGAGCGGTAACCCATCCAAGTACTATCCGCGCCCAATGTTGCTTAACTTTGGTGATCTATGGGAACCGGTGCTTTCAACATGGTAACGTCATTGACAAAAAGACTAGTATAAATGTTTTTTTTTTTTTTTCTAATGGCAGTACAATCTAAATCTCTCCATGGCCTTCCAAATGCTGGGTCTCTAACTTGTAACCTAGAGAAGAGAATGTAACAATAGCAATTAAATATTCATCATCAATAGCACGTCAAACCAAGGTCCCAAGTAACCTTTTAGGTTTTAAAAAGGTTACAAAAAGGTCCCAGAACCTTTTTTAACCTTTTTGTAACCTTTTAAAAACCTAAAAGGTTACTTGGGGTGGTCTCCTTGATCAACTGCAGCCATTGCTGCCTGTCCAACATTTTTCTCCTCCAGTCCCATACTCCTACCGCACGGCAGTCTACCATCACTCCAACTAGCCGCCTTAATCTGGATCTTCCCACTGTCCTGCACCCCTTTGAGTCCATCCTCACAACCATCTTTTCCAGGCTCTGATAGTCCATTCGCTGGATGTGACCCAACCAATGCAGTCAACCAATTTATTGACCGGACCACTGCCTCTATTAGTTAATAAAAAATATGTAGGTATATTCTGTGACTATATTAAATGAGTAGTGTAGAACCAAAAATGATTTCCTGCATTTCCATACATTTATCTAATTCAAAAAAAATCTTGGATTGCCGCTTTTGGTTCTATAATACTCATTTGTTTTATGTTATTATTTTGTGAGCATACCTACCTCTATTCTAAATCTAAAATGTGTTTTAATGTATGTTGTGGGAAATCTATGTAAAGTTTGTATAAAATTGCTATTTAGAAACATTTCGACCCTTCCTATAGAGTTTTGTATCCGCAAAAGCACTTTTTTTTCACAAGTTGAAAAATAACATAAATTTTATTCAGTTTTTTTTGATGCTGTGAATGAATGAGTCAAAACTTCGCTTCAGAAAACTGTACATTTAGTGTAACTTCTTAGTTCATTATCCCCGAATGGGTCGCATGTGGAAAGTGGAACCTATTTATGTTCACTTACACCAACCATTTCAATTGAAGTGGGGGTTTCCCTGCTTCCAGGGAGTAGGTTCTCATTTCTATGATTTATGGTTTTAAAATTGACACCATAGTAAGACATAACTTTTGAATCTCTTGGTTAGAGCCTTATTAAACCGTAGCCCTCTAGGGAACAGAAAAACAATTGTATTTCTTGATTTATTTGACACTATTTGACAATTGAAAAATAATTGGTCTTTGGTCTTAAAATGTTTCTAAATAGCGCAGTCAATATTTTTTCAATACATAAATAAAAGGACAACAAAAAACAAGTTACGAAAAAGAAATATGAGGACAAAGTACATACATAATATACAGCACAAATAAAAAGTGGATCCTAAGTATACTAAAAAAAAGGTCAAAGTTATTTACAACTGATAAAAAATGGCAGCTAGATACAATTTTCATTGTTCATTTTAGTTTTTTTTTATATTACAGTACCATTTAGCTGCCAGTTTTTATTTTCACGCTTTGGAAAAGAGGATGAAAACACTATAATGCTTTGTAGATCATTCTAGATTGTCTGTCGGGTGCTGCCAACTCACTGATGGTCTGGTCGGTGACGTCGAGGAAACATCCCACGATGTCGCCAACTTGGAACTTTGTTCCAAATGCGTCGCTCGAACCACCGTGTATCTTTTGAACCTATTTCCATCCAAAATACACCTTTATTTCAATTGATGTTTTTTTTTTAATTGCGACGTCACACAGCCGGGATGCTAAAGAAATATCTAACCAAGACATGGTTATTGATTGCTAAGGCTCCTAGTCACATAGACCTGTGACGTCACTTGTAGAGAGACCATTACAATTCTATTGCTTATTTCATTTTAACTCCTGTTAAATTAGGTACATGTGATTTAAAAAATGTGGAGGAATGAAATTCACCAATTTACTGAAAAAAAATAGAACTGTAACTGTAACTCTGTCGCCATTCCGCTAGAGGTGGCCAGAGCTTCTGCATAGTTGCCTCCATTTCTTCCTTTCCTTACATACCTCTTTCAATTCATTCATATCCATCACCTTTTTCATGCATTTTCTTCTTTTACGCTCGCTTTGTATATCCCATTCTTTCACAATCTCCTCAATCTGATCACTCCATACATTTCTCGTTCGTCCCTTACCTCTTTTTCCATTCACACTACCTCTGTGTCATCAGAAAACATCGTTTTCTGTGTTTCTGTGACATTTTTTATGATAAAATAATAATATCCTCTGATCTAATGTGTCATAAGTCAAAACAATGGTGTTTCGAGATAAAAATGCCACTCGATAATATTCCATAAGTGCCAAGTGCTGATATTGTTTTGATAACAAAATGAGGGGTATATGTGGCTACCTGTTCGTTTTTTATTATACATATGTCTGTAAGAAACTTCTAACTGAACAAACCCATCGCAGACATGGGTGAAACGTCCGGAAGCTCCACTTCCAATAGCAACAGATCTAGGAAAGCAACTCTTCAGGTATCAAAAAGTTGTTTACTAAAGAACTGATGGAATTCAATAGAAACGTCAATAAATTATCCTCAAATATTTTTTAAAGGTTTGAGTATTGCTATTGTGAAGATTAATTTTAAATTAACAAGCTAAAATAAAAACAAACTAACTTCTGAATACACTAATCTAATCTAATCTAAGTTGCAAAATATAATATATAAGTGACATTAGAGATTCACATTATACAGTTTTTACAGTTATCCAACTAAATTTGAAATTTGAAAGCGGGGCTTGTATTGTCCTCGTGTGTAAGTGCTACTATGAGGATTTCTTTATTACTATGTATCTAATCTAATCTAATCTAATCTAAGCTGCAAAGATACACATCATTTAAGATTTACACTAAATGCATTCCCACAAGCAGATATGTATAATTTCGCGCTAACACATGCCGCATGTGGACCTACAATATAAAAACCCAATCTCAAATGAACATAAGCCTTGCAACTCTTGCCGTCCTTCCCTGAAACAGGGGTGACATTGGCAAAGTGAACTGATTTTTATATTGTGGGTGGTCAGCCGCATAACAACCTATAAGTCAAGGAACATACATGACAAATTACATTTTTTAAATCAAAGAATGAAAATGACAATATATACATGGACATAAAAAACTAAATCATAAAACCAATTTCACTTTAACAAACCCTAGCCGCCAACATCACAGATCAACCGCCATTTCTTTCTATCCTTGCATACTTCTTTCATTTCCTCCAGAGTCATGTATGATATTAATATTTAATTGTTTAAACACGTAGTTAATTAAATGTGCTCATGATGTGTGGATGTATGGAGGTGTGTATGTGTGCCTGTATGTTGATATTTTTTTAATTATGAAAGTATCAATTGCTTTTTGATGATTCATTGATTTTGTTATTGTTATTATTATTATTAATTTTATTGTTATTGTTATTAACGGAAAATGTAGAGACAATTTTTTCAATTCTTTATTAATCTACTGATTTATTGTAATTATCCGAAGAAATTTGTTTTTTTCCTGAATAAAATAAAATAAAATAAAAATAAAATAAAATAAAATACGCAAGCTCACAAAACAGACATGTTTAAGTGTGCGCTTAAACATGCCGCATGTAGATGAGATGTGGGTTTGTCGGACCACAGGTTGGTGGTGGTACATTTAAATCTAGGACGACCTGTTCCTGTATACAGGAAAATTACCTCCAGGTCCTGGAACAAATTTAAGATCGATTTCTTCAAAATGGATTTATCTCTATCGCCGATCTGTTGTCCGGAAACCTACGTCTCAATGCACCCAGACACATTAGTTGGGCTGTACAATGACACCATGAAAAGTTTAATAAATCTGCATGCTCCCATTACAATCAAACATGTTAGGGAGCGGAATAGTGCTATCTGGTTTGATAGTGAATGCAGTGCGCTGAAACGCAAAATGCGACAAGCAGAGCGTAATTTCAGGAGCGGCAAGCCAGGTAGCACTAGAGAAATGTGGATAATTGCACAGGGTCTGTACAGGTCAGCTATCCTCCAGAAAAAGTCCCAGCATTATTGTACCATTATTGCTAGTGAAAAATGTCCACAGCGTTTATGGAGACTTCTGGAGAACGTGTCTGGTGGTGCCCGGGCCGGTGCGGGTCCGGTGACGACTGCTGGTGATCTCGCTGCTTACTTTCAAAGTAAAATACCGACCAGATATTCTCCCCTAGGGGTTAGTCCTGGTTCTCTGGGACTTTTGTGTAATTCACAGCTTGAAGTGCTTGGGCTGACCTCTATTGAAGAGGTGACGCGAGTTGTAGCGGGATCGCCAAATAAGCAGTGTGATCTGGATCCTGTGCCGACGTGGGTACTAAAAGAGTGCATTCTTTTAGTGGCTCCATTTATTGTTAGGTTTATCAATGGATGCCTAATGGATGCTACTATCCCCTCCTTTTTAAAGGAAGCGCAAATAACGCCAATATTAAAAAAGCCAAATCTCGATCCTAACGATCTCTCCAATTTCAGGCCGGTGTCAAACTTACCGTTTCTGTCTAAGGTACTGGAGCGCATTGTCTCTGATCGGCTGGTATCTTATCTGAGTGCTAACGATCTGATGCCTAAGAGGCAATCAGCCTATCGAAAATATCATTCGACTGAAACTGGCTTACTGACGGTGGTCTCAGATCTGATATCGGCAGTGGATTGCGGAGATCTTGCTCTCTTAGCGCTTCTGGACATGAGTGCGGCGTTTGACACCGTATGTCATGATATTCTGATAAGGAGGTTGGAGGGTTCGTACGGCTTGAGGGATAAGGCGCTGGCGTGGTTCTCCTCCTACTTGGCGGATCGCAAGCAGGTAGTGCGTACTTGTGACTGTGTCTCACCTTCCTATTCGCTGATCTCCGGGGTGCCGCAGGGGTCTGTACTGGGACCGATCCTGTTTATTTTATACACTGCTGACATTGAGAGTATAGTTGAGAAATGGGGCCTCATTACACATGCATATGCAGATGACTGGCAAATTTACTCTCAGTGTCAGCCACATATGGCACAAACTCTCAGTAACAGGGTGGCAGCTTGCATTGCGGAGATTGGTGAATGGATGACAAGCAATGGCCTAATCCTTAACATGGGTAAGACAGAAGTGATGTGGGCGGCTACAACCAGGCGTGATCATCTTTTGACAACTCGAGTACCACTCTCTATTGGGGGAGAGCTGATTCAGCCCTCCGACTCAGTCAGACTTCTAGGAGTCACACTGGATCGGAACCTCACAATGGGAGAGCAATTGAACTCGACTGTATCTTCCTCATTTTTTGAACTTCGCCAGATAAAGGCGATCAGGAGATGTTTACCGTCGGGAGCAGTCAAGACCCTGGTGAATGCCTTTGTGATGTCACGAGTTGACTATTGCTCAACGCTGTACATAGGTCAGCCGAAAAAGCAGTTCAACCGTCTTCAGTCTGTGCTGAATTCAGCGGCAAGACTCATATTCGGGATGTCTAAATTTACTCGCATTACTCCATTGTTAGGGAAACTGCATTGGCTTCGTTTTCCGGAGAGGGTGGTCTACCGTGTTTGTCTGATGGTGTATAAGGCTGTAAATGGTACAGCTCCTTCATATTTGGCTGACATGTTTACACCCGTTGAGAGGGATTTGAGGCGCCAAACGCTCAGATCTGCAGGGGATGGCGTGGTGGACTTGGTTCAGCCACACCGTCAGACACGCACTAATTTTGGGGACCGTGCTTTTCGGTTTGCGGGACCAATGGAGTGGAACAGACTGCCACCTAATGTGAGGAAGGCAAAGACTGTTGGTGTCTTTAAAGGAGCACTAAAGACACATCTTTACAAGAAATCTTATCCGTGATTTGAGAGGGCCCTTGAGGTGTGACACACACAAAAACGGCGCTCTTTAGTTATGTGTACATTAAAATAAATTATCCTTATATATATAATATGTAGTCCTACAATATAAAAACCCGAATCTCAAATGAACATACACCCTGCAACTCCTGCCGACCTTCCCTGAAACAGGGGTGACATTGGCAAAGTGAACCATTTTCTACAGCATGGGTGGTCAGCCGCATACCAACCTATAAGTCAAGGAACATAACAACAAATTACATTTTTAAAATCAACAATTTATAATATGTATGAACACAAAAGCTAACCGAAAACAAATTTTAATTTAAAAAACCCTAGCCGCCAACATCACAGATTAATCGCCATTTCTTTCTGTCCTTACACACTTCTTTCATTTCCTCCAGAGTCATAACCTTCTTCATACAGACTCTCCTTTTATTATGACTCTGGATATTCCATTCATTGGCAATTTCGGAAATTTGGTCCATCCATACCTTTCTCGGTCTTCCTCTACCACTGATACATAGTTTTTAGAAAATATGTTTTTTGTCACTTGTTCTCTAGAAAATGGTGTGTTAACACTCCAAAAGTGGTCGAGATATTACACTCAACTTGAGAAGAAAAACTTTTTACTTTCTTGTTATTTCTGCTTTTTAATTTATACTGTTTTCATCATGTCGTATTCTTACTGCGTATTTGTCTTATCTCCAACAGAAGTAATTTCACATGAGCAATGTTTGCATGTGTACTGGACCTATGTGTCTTATGAATGGTGGATATTAATTTTAAAAATATTAAAAAACAACTCTCACACTATCGTGTTCTGCATTTTTTTCTTAGCTCAGATTGTGTAGAATGTGATTCTTAAAACAATGCCATTGAAAGGTCATCTTTGAATCAAATAGAAGCCAATGAAGCACTGGGGGACGATGTAGCCATGTATAACTTTAAATAAATGCTACAGCAATCAATGATAATTTTGATTCAGATAAGTTATTTTGAAAGCAGTACATACGTTGTAGCCGTCGAAGGCCCAAGAGCTCTCGTCCTGCCCCAACATCAGGCCTGGAGGGCAGTCTGCGTGGGCCCAGCCAACCTGAAACAAAACATTTTTTTTAAGAAATCCTGTGCGGGAGAATCCCTAGATTTCAGAGACTCTAGGGCTCTATGAAATTTGTAGTAGTGCCGCAAAGGTGTTTTCGAGCTTGGTAGTCGCTACAAAGTGCCAATACTCAAGCAAGACCCAGTTTCTGTAAGGCTGGATGTAACTTTAGTGACCGGACTTGGGTAAAGGTTTTATGAATTTCTCAACCCGGCGAAGAGCATATTTGAAAATGTAAATGGTACATTTTTTGTGCTCCACCGGGATTCGAACCCACAACATTCCATTTACGAGTCCGAAATGTTACCACTGGACTATGGACCGGTCACTCAATGTTTGATAAAATATTTTAGTTTTTTACAAGACTTCTTACAAGACATCCTTCGTGCCTTATTTCATTAAAACATTAAAACACTTTGATGAAATACATAAAAAATATTCCCTTATGTTAATTAGTCCTTATTAGTCCCGTATAAGACTTACATTTGCTAGCAGAGGAAAAAGTTCTGTGTGCAAGAATGTTCTGACTCCATTAAACATACCCGCATAGGTCCAGCTGTCAGGATCTCAAATTCGAAGTACCACTTTCCTGAAGACACGGCGTAGTTCTTTTCTGCTCTGTAGGTACGGAAGGCGGCGTGCTTCAGACGTAAGGCTTCCGCCAGGAGAGCTAAAAAAAGAAGAAAATAGTAAGAGGAAATAAAAAAGTTAACGCAGTAGGTAGGACTCGAACCTACGCTCCCAGAGGGAATCTGATTTCTAGTCAGACGCCTTAACCGCTCGGCCACGACTGCTACAAAGAGTTTAGTCTCACTGTCTTATTTAACCTATTTTGTGTAATATAAAAAAATAAAAAAAGGTTGACGCAGTCGGTAGGACTCGAACCTACGCTCCCAGAGGGAATCTGATTTCTAGTCAGACGCCTTAACCGCTCGGCCATGACTGCTACAAAGAGTTTAGTCACACTGTCCTATTTAACCTATTTTGTGTAATATGAAAAACAAAAAAAGTCGACGCAGTCGGTAGGACTCGAACCTACGCTCCCAGAGGGAATCTGATTTCTAGTCAGACGCCTTAACCGCTCGGCCACGACTGCTATACACCATTCATTCTCACTGTCTTATTTAACCTATTTTTTAAATATGAAAAGTGAAAAAAAGGTTGACGCAGTCGGTAGGACTCGAACCTACGCTCCCAGAGGGAATCTGATTTCTAGTCAGACGCCTTAACCGCTCGGCCACGACTGCTACAAAGAGTTTAGTCACACTTGTCTTATTTAGCCTATTTTGTGTAATATGAAAAATAAAAAAAGTCAACGCAGTCGGTAGGACTCGAACCTACGCTCCCAGAGGGAATCTGATTTCTAGTCAGACGCCTTAACCGCTCGGCCACGACTGCTACAAAGAGTTTAGTCTCACTGTCTTATTTAACCTATTTTGTGTAATATAAAAAAATAAAAAAAGGTTGACGCAGTCGGTAGGACTCGAACCTACGCTCCCAGAGGGAATCTGATTTCTAGTCAGACGCCTTAACCGCTCGGCCATGACTGCTACAAAGAGTTTAGTCACACTGTCCTATTTAACCTATTTTGTGTAATATGAAAAAATAAAAAAAGGTTGACGCAGTCGGTAGGACTCGAACCTACGCTCCCAGAGGGAATCTGATTTCTAGTCAGACGCCTTAACCGCTCGGCCACGACTGCTACAAAGAGTTTAGTCTCACTGTCTTATTTAACCTATTTTGTGTAATATAAAAAAATAAAAAAAGGTTGACGCAGTCGGTAGGACTCGAACCTACGCTCCCAGAGGGAATCTGATTTCTAGTCAGACGCCTTAACCGCTCGGCCATGACTGCTACAAAGAGTTTAGTCACACTGTCCTATTTAACCTATTTTGTGTAATATGAAAAACAAAAAAAGTCGACGCAGTCGGTAGGACTCGAACCTACGCTCCCAGAGGGAATCTGATTTCTAGTCAGACGCCTTAACCGCTCGACCACGACTGCTATACACCATTCATTCTCACTGTCTTATTTAACCTATTTTTTAAATATGAAAAGTGAAAAAAAGGTTGACGCAGTCGGTAGGACTCGAACCTACGCTCCCAGAGGGAATCTGATTTCTAGTCAGACGCCTTAACCGCTCGGCCACGACTGCTACAAAGAGTTTAGTCACACTTGTCTTATTTAGCCTATTTTGTGTAATATGAAAAATAAAAAAAGTCAACGCAGTCGGTAGGACTCGAACCTACGCTCCCAGAGGGAATCTGATTTCTAGTCAGACGCCTTAACCGCTCGGCCACGACTGCTACAAAGAGTTTAGTCTCACTGTCTTATTTAACCTATTTTGTGTAATATAAAAAAATAAAAAAAGGTTGACGCAGTCGGTAGGACTCGAACCTACGCTCCCAGAGGGAATCTGATTTCTAGTCAGACGCCTTAACCGCTCGGCCATGACTGCTACAAAGAGTTTAGTCACACTGTCCTATTTAACCTATTTTGTGTAATATGAAAAAATAAAAAAAGGTTGACGCAGTCGGTAGGACTCGAACCTACGCTCCCAGAGGGAATCTGATTTCTAGTCAGACGCCTTAACCGCTCGGCCACGACTGCTACAAAGAGTTTAGTCTCACTGTCTTATTTAACCTATTTTGTGTAATATAAAAAAATAAAAAAAGGTTGACGCAGTCGGTAGGACTCGAACCTACGCTCCCAGAGGGAATCTGATTTCTAGTCAGACGCCTTAACCGCTCGGCCACGACTGCTATACACCATTCATTCTCACTGTCTTATTTAACCTATTTTTTAAATATGAAAAGTGAAAAAAAGGTTGACGCAGTCGGTAGGACTCGAACCTACGCTCCCAGAGGGAATCTGATTTCTAGTCAGACGCCTTAACCGCTCGGCCACGACTGCTACAAAGAGTTTAGTCACACTTGTCTTATTTAGCCTATTTTGTGTAATATGAAAAATAAGAAAAGTCAACGCAGTCGGTAGGACTCGAACCTACGCTCCCAGAGGGAATCTGATTTCTAGTCAGACGCCTTAACCGCTCGGCCACGACTGCTACAAAGAGTTTAGTCACACTGTCCTATTTAACCTATTTTGTGTAATATGAAAAACAAAAAAAGTCGACGCAGTCGGTAGGACTCGAACCTACGCTCCCAGAGGGAATCTGATTTCTAGTCAGACGCCTTAACCGCTCGGCCACGACTGCTATACACCATTCATTCTCACTGTCTTATTTAACCTATTTTTTAAATATGAAAAGTGAAAAAAAGGTTGACGCAGTCGGTAGGACTCGAACCTACGCTCCCAGAGGGAATCTGATTTCTAGTCAGACGCCTTAACTGCTCGGCCACGACTGCTACAAAGAGTTTAGTCACACTTGTCTTATTTAGCCTATTTTGTGTAATAAGAAAAATAAAAAAAGTCAACGCAGTCGGTAGGACTCGAACCTACGCTCCCAGAGGGAATCTGATTTCTAGTCAGACGCCTTAACCGCTCGGCCACGACTGCTACAAAGAGTTTAGTCACACTTGTCTTATTTAGCCTATTTTGTGTAATATGAAAAATAACAAAAGTCAACGCAGTCGGTAGGACTCGAACCTACGCTCCCAGAGGGAATCTGATTTCTAGTCAGACGCCTTAACCGCTCGGCCACGACTGCTATAGACAATAGTTATCAATTTTCAAGACAAATTATCTAATTTGTCATAGGTATTATTTAAAATAGTGATAAACTTAAAATAGGTACCTAATACAAATGACTTCCTTTTACGACCTATTGTCAGCAACAGTATTCAGCTAGGTGGAATGAGTTAACCATGACTTAATAGTTCTTTAATAGAGTAAAATATAAATAATTTATTTTGTGAGTGCTGTTCTCATGTCCAACCACACCTCAAGGCTCTTCTGCAAGTATTTATTTGTCACTACAGACCCAGTTGCTGTAAGGTTGGATGGACTGATGGCGATTGCTCTTTGATAAAAGTAGAGGAATTTTTCAACTTAGCAAAGAGAATTATTGATTTCTTTGTTGTTTTAACCCTCGCCAGGAATTCAATTTACCACCTTTGAATGGTTCTCTCTTTTGCCAATTCTACCCTTGTTACAGGAAAAAGCGGAAAGAGTTGCAAGGTTTATGTTCAATTGGGGTGTATTATTTTGTAAGCACACGTGCAGCATGTGTAAGTGCGAACTACGAGTGTCTGCTTGCAGAAATAGATTTATATCTTTACTACTTAGATTATAGATAGATAATAATATAGAGCAAGTTGTATTTCTACCTTCATGCTGCTCTCCTGTTGGTGGGTCCAGGTTGTATCCATACACCAAAAGTGTCCGGACAGTTTCTGAAGCCGTGTCCCTGTTGGCCTTCTTGATGGCCTCGTCCACCTTGCAGTACGGCACCAAATGTGGAGATCGGTGCATGTCAGGATCCTGAAAGAAATGGTTATGACAATACATTGGCTTCACTTCCCAGAGAGGGTAATCTACCGTGTTTGTCTGATGAAATATAAAGCCATCAATAATTTGGCTCAATCGTATCTGAATTCACCTATTGAAATGGCTGCGAGGAGGCAGACACTTAGATCTGCAAGTGATGGTGCTGATGATTTGGTTCAGTTGCGAAGTCAGTTTTGGGGACCACACTGATTGCAGGGGTCTGATGGATTGGAACAAATTATCACCCAAAGTGAAGAACTCCAAGTCTGTGACTGTTTTGGGGAGAACTCAAGACACACCTTTTTAAAGAGTCTTATCTGTGATCGGAGAGGGACCTTGAGGTGTGACACACATAAAAACGGTGCTGTTTTGTCATGTATATAATTATTAAATAAATCATGGGTAGGTACTGAAACTTTAACTGTAGGTGATTTACCACAATATTGTTAGACTTCGATCGATCGACTCTGAGAGGCTGCAAAAATTTGTGATGCAGGATTTTCATCTACCGCAAATTCTTTTGATAAACCCACCTTTTGCCGCTAGCAGAAGGTTATTACGATACAATAAAGTGATGAGAGGATTATTCTGGCCTAATTGTGGATCCAATAAATCTTAGTAAATCATTCATTTCATTTTATTTTGGTGACTTGCCGACTAAAACAAAATCTGCAAATAGTTCTGTATCAGAGTTTTTTCCTCGAGATTAACTCAAAAAGCACCCACGATCGACCGTTTGAGCATTCCTAAAATAAGTCATCCTCATACTATTTTTGTTCATATTTTACCTCATTGAGTCCATAGGTCCACCCCTGCTGTATCCGCTCCTTGGCCCACAGGTTGTGGGTGTTCTCTGCCAGCTGGTCCACCAGCTCCTCCATCTTGGGGCTGAGCCCCACGGCGGAGAGGTCCAGCGGAGCTGGCTTGTAGCCGTTGGGCTGAAGGAACGGCTCGTTGGGGAGACGGACGTTCTTTATGCGCGCTGGAGGCTTGTCCAAGCTGATGTAGTAGCCAAGAGCTAGGATGGTCCTAGAGGAAAAAAGCCGTGTAACGCATGGAAGTAAACTGATTTGAATAGCAGACAATTGAATTTGAAAGGCATGGAGAAGATTGGGAGAAGTCTTCATCCATGGTTTTTATCTGTATGTGGCGAGTTGAACCTATTTATTTATATTTATTTATCTGTAATCGTTGCAAAGATATATTCACATTTAAGGCTCATTTGAAATGCATGCCTACAGTCAGACACGAGTAAGTTCGTGCTTACACATGCTGAGTGTGTAACAAAAAAATACAAACAAACTTTGAACTCATGTTGTCCTTCCCTGAAACAGTGTGGCATTGGCAAAAGTGATCTAAGTTTTTACAGCATGGGGGGTCAGCCTCATACCAAACTATTAGTCAAGGAACAGTCAATATAAAAAATTTGAAAAAGGTTATCGCAGTCGGTAGGACTCGAACCTACGCTCCCAGAGGGAATCTGATTTCTAGTCAGACGCCTTAACCGCTCGGCCACGACTGCTATACACCATTCATTCTCACTGTCTTATTTAACCCATTTTATAATATGAAAAGTGAAAAAAAGGTTGACGCAGTCGGTAGGACTCGAACCTACGCTCCCAGAGGGAATCTGATTTCTAGTCAGACGCCTTAACCGCTCGGCCACGACTGCTTTGACAATTTGTTAATTTTTCCCTTATTAATACCTACCTAACTAGATAATAAAAATGACGATATATGTCTTTTTTATAGTCATGTCAGGGACAGTTAACGAGCACAGTTAATAAAAATAATAATTATAAAGAAACTATTGTATTTAAAAATATGAGTCAAGTAGAGATGTCCAACAACAAAAACATATGATTTCATACAATAATGTGTGTAACAGTGTTGGGTGAGCGTGCTTTTGCAGTGGTGGCTCCAAAGGCATGTAACCGTCTACCACCTGTGGTTCGAGAGACAGCAGTCGCTTCAAGAGATGTCTCAAGACTGATTTGTTCACTGAATCTTTTGGGACGCCTTTGGAGTGGCAATGACACAAAATGGCGTCATGAAAAAAGTCAATTGATTCATCATCATCATCAATAATAATAATTACTCTACTGATAGACTGTCAGAGAAACCGGTTACCCCTAGACAGCGCGTCCCCAAGGTGGCAGATAGAATGTTTGCCAGTTTACAAAAGAAAATACAAGCCAGAAATGGATATACTAATTCAAACACATGCTTCCAAAACCTAGACACTAATGTAAAGTATGACCAGAGCTCTCTCGACATCTTAGAAAGATAAATTCTCCATAATAATATTAAGGCTGTTATGGTGGACATAAGTGACTGGAGGAAGGCGTTGTGGACAGGCAGCGGTTGCTGCGGTTGATCAAGGTGTCCAAACCCAGCCCCCATTGTTGATCCATTGATGATGATAATGAGAAATGAATATAAACGGCAAATATTGCCGAATTTCAATGACACAGAATTGGCATTAGGACAAGTAAATAATGCTTTTGTCAGATCAACTAAATTGGAACATGACGCAAATCTGTAACAATAAAAAGAACAAGACTTACTTCAACGTTTGCACAGCCAACTGACTGTCATACTTCTTCTCAGCCGCGGGGAGCTTATCAAACTGGACCAGGCAGGGATGCATGTGGTGCATGTCATCTCTCCTGTCTCCATACATCCAGCCCGCTTCAATCTGGTGACAGAAACATGGACACATCTGTAGAAAATATGGCTCAGATCTGTGATGTGTTTGAAGGTGTGCTGCTTACCTTGTTCATTGCCCACATTTCGTGAATGTTTTCGGCGAGCTTGTCTCGTATTTGTTCGATGTATGGAGCCAAAGTGATCTGGAATGAAAAAAAAGAGATAATGTACAAAGAAGTCAGCATGTGAATTGATATATGTAGATAAAATTGTATCATTACATGGCCAGGTTGCTGGGTAAAAAGCAAACAAATATTTTTTTATTGCTTGATAAGGACTTGTCCCTTTTTGAATGACGATTGCAGATGAACTCAACACAGATGAACAGTTCATCCTTAATCATCATGAAGAAAGCGTGCCTCTTGAAAACATTGGCTACATTGCCAACGAAATGTTGATAACTCCCATAACGGTTCGTCTAATATGCCAAAAATTACATTTATCTTGAAATTTAATTGCAATTTGTAAATTGTCAAGCGACCGTAACTCCAGAGGTAAAACTTTACTTTTGTTTTTCCCTTGTTTTGCCAGTCTTAAATAAATGAACACAGTTCAGAATAAATATTGTCTGTATATGATGAACGCCCCTACCCTAGACTACTGAAGAAAAACATTTAGTCTAAAAGAAACACTTCAACAAGAAGATATAGTATATATCCTCACCGTTCCCGTGTCCACAGGAGTGGGCACAAAAGCGGTGTCATCCTCCACCAGCCAGGGCCCCGCCAGCACACACTTGTTGAGGTTCCCGAAGTAGGAGCAGGGGTCCAGGCTCAGGGTCTGCTGGGGCTGCAGACACTCCACCAGGGGAGACATCTCCGGGGGAGGCACGTAGCGGAGACGCCCATGCTCCCCTCCCAGCAGGAAGCGACAACTGGAATCAGATTGTGAAGAGTTATGGTGATGTAGTTATGTTATGCATTGGTTGCTATCTAATGTATGTCATTGTTTGTGAGACTAGACACAGGAATATATCAAACGAGGAGGAGATCTTATTGAGCATAGCCATTGCCCTCCCTACAAGTGTAACCTTTGGAAATCTGCAATGCATAAACAACAGTAAAGAACTCCTGACAAATTTATTAAAAAGATAAAGCTCTTTTCGCTTTTACCCGTTGTATAAAAAAATGGAATTAACGATAGAAAATATTGGAAGTTGACATTGTCATTTATCTTTACTGGAGGCGCTGTTGAATCTTCATAACAAGAATATAATTTGTACAAACCAAGTGTTTCGTCAGCCTCACAGCTCCTCCAGATAGCAAATCGGAGGACTACAGATTCGGGTTATTGCACCATTGGAGAGAGAGTGTCTTATCCGCTGCCGACGACAACCTTTCATCAATAGTACCAGGTCTTTTCTACCTGAGTTTGCTGGAGCAGCTGATCACCGGGAAGAACATGCCGTCCAGGTTGAAGTCCCGGAAGCTGCCGGAGACCTTCTGTCCATTAAACATGAAGGTGATGCAGGGAACTGTCAGGTTCAGTGCACATCCTATCACGTCACCTGCAAATATCAGTTGTATTAGTTTACCTCTAGAGTGCCAGCGATTTTCTATCGTAATCCAGCCACCCAACTCTTGGTTTTGATATTAAATATCTCCAAAGATACAAAACAAATCTCCTATCCGATTTTTTTATCTCAAGACAGTGAAATAAAGTTTTTTTAGTGCCGAACAAAGTAAAAAATCACAGTGACGTAAGTTGTAGGGTTTATGTTCATTTGAGGTTTGGATTTTATTTGTAAGTACACATTCAGCATTTTTAAGCGCGAACTACATGTGTTTGTTTGTGGGCATGCATTTGATAAGAGCTTTAAATGTTAATATATCTTTGTAACTTAGATTAAAGATTATAGAGTGCTTCGAGTTAATTGGTGGGTGATTCTACCCAATAGCAGTATTTTATACGATTTCCGATCTTATTGCTGTGTAAAAGAAAAACAAAAAAAAAGTGATTAGTACTATGAGCGCGGATCCGCGTTCCGGCACACGGAAAGAACTATCTAGTGTTAACCGCCCGCTGTGTAAATCTAAAACTCTTATTCAATCGTGTTGTAGGCCTACATGGTACTTTAGAACATAAAGTATCTTTCGTTATTATTTTGCAATACCTTTCCTGATGTAGGGTTCCTCAGGGTGTGATTGGTAGACCAGGGTCTTCCTGCCACCGGACCACAAATAGGCTCCGTCAAATCCAAACGAGTACAAGTCGTCTCCCACTCCGTTTCCACCCCACTTTTCACCACCTCCGGGATATGGGACGTAGCTGAAAACATAGAAAAATGATTTTACCAATACGAAGAGCACAAAGAGGAGTACAATGAAAAATGTGTTTTCTAAAAAGTGTGTTGTTTTAATCCCCCTACCTTTAGGTTAGAAATAGGCAAAATATAATCAGGTTTCAAAACCACAATATACGTACCCCTGACTTTTGAAGAGTATGTATGAAAAATTACAAAACGTCAAACAAAAAAATGACCGCTTACTCTGCCCTTGAGGAACAAACTTGTTTAGACTTGTAATGATGTGACTTTGAAACTCTGGCGGACGCGGCGACGCCAGACGGTTTTTAGTTTTAAAATATATTATGTATTCTCGGAGCACAAAAATATACCATTTATATTTCCAAATGTGCTCTTTGCTGGGTTAAAAAATCCATAAACCTTTACCAAAGACCGGTCACTAAAAGGTCCATCCAACCTTACAACAACTGTATCTTGCTTGAGAATTGGCGCTTTCTGCAGCAACGACCAAGCACGCAGAGGGCTCTTGAGGTGTGATACACACAAAAACAGCGCTCACCAAATAAATCATCCTATTATTATTATTATAGGGCGGTTAAAAATGTGTAAAAGTGTGTGTTTGGGAGATGCTGTGGCTTTGCGATGTTTTGTAGTAACCTCACAAAATGGCACTTTAAAATTTGTCATATTATTATTATTATCTTTGAGAGATGGGCAATATAGCCTTAATTTGAAGTAACATAACGATGACTGGTTTGTAGTCTAGTGAAATACTCTATGGATTAGTAATTCCGAAGGTGGAGTTTGATTCACGGCAGAGCAAAAAAAAAAATCATATTTACTGTACTGGAATGAAAAATTCATTTGCCTTCAAAATGAAGACTGAAAAAGACACCAAAGGTCCATCCAGCCTTACAGCAAATGGGTCTTGAGTATTGTTGCCGCTTTCTACAGCGACGACCAAGCTTGCAGATGAAGTGTGATTCACACAAAAACAGCGCTCACCAAATAAATCATCCTGATGTTTATTTATATAATAGTTACCCGCTGGTGTTGGCCCAGCCAATCCTCAGATGCGGCATCATGTGCGTTGTCTTCTCTATGTGGTCCATGGTCACCTCAAAGTACCACTTCTGGTACACCGCGGAGCCCTCCACGCGGCCAACAAAGATGTTGGGGCGGACACTGGAAGGATAAGAAAATATGATTACACAATGGACTTGTTACATTCTGCCAGCTCATTACATTCTGCCAGCTCGTTGCATTCTGCCATCTTGTCACACATCGCAAACTTGTCACATCCTGCCAACTTGTCACATCCTGCCAACTCGTCACATGCCGCTTACTTGTCCTATCTTGCCAGTTGATTATATTCTGCCAACTCTTCACATTCTGTCCACTCTTCAAATGGGGCTCACTCGTCACATCTTGCCAACTGATAACATTCTGCCAACGTCACATTCTGTCAACTCGTCACATGCCGCTTACTCTTTACATCTTGCCAACTGATTACATTCTACCAACTCATCACATTCTTACAACTCATCACATTTTGTCAACTCTTCACATCTTGCCAACTGATAACATTCTACCAAATCATTACATTCCGCTTACTTGTCACATCTTGCTAACTGGTTTCATTCTGCCAACTTGTCACATTTTGTCAACATGTCACAAACCGTTTACTCGTCACATCTTGCCAACTGATTACATTCTGCTAACTCGTCACATCACACAAGTCGCAGATGTTGTTCTGTGATGAGCGCACCGCCACTCCGTTACCCACACACAGGGAGCACAGCACGTCTAGCACCTTGGAGGGAGATTACCTTGAGACATGGTCCACCAGCTGTGTCTGCAGCAGCAGGCTCTTCCCCGGCAGCAGGAAGTCGCAGATGTTGTTCTGTGAAGAGCGCACCGCCACTCCGTTACCCACACACAGGGAGCACAGCACGTCCAGCACCTTGGGGTCGCGGCCGTGCTTCTCCAGCAGAGAGATGATGACCTTGATGTGCTCATCCTGGAATCAAAAACATTCCAATGTACTGCAATGTTTGCCCAATATATACAGTCAAATTTGAGTTTAAAGATACAATAACAGTAGGTAATGCAGATTTGTCAAAAAAGACTTCAATATCTGCATCCGAAAACTCTCTCCAGTATCAACAGCTGGCCCCCTTCGTGATTGTTTGGCTTATGGCAATCAGAGGTAATTTCTCATTAGCAATGTTTGTATGTGTACTGGACCAATGTGGCTTATTAAAACTGGAAAATGTTTTTCTAAATTTCTCACATTATCGTGTAGTACGTTTTTTTCTCAGCTCATATTGTGTAAAATGTGATTCTTAAGACAATTTCATTGAAAGGCCATCTTTGAATCAAATGGTAGAACATCCCTGAAAATTGGTTCCGCAGCATACGTACCAAAACTAAACAGCAGTCAACCGTATGTTTCTTTGAAGATGACCCATGTCCAAAAAACGTTGAAGCAGTTTACTGCAAATGGTCGCCTATTTCGTGCCCTCCTCACTGGCCTGCGGAGAACAGCCTTCGTTGATAGGAATGAAGAAGGTGGAGCATGTTACCCTCATCATGTTGAGTGCCTCGGGAGAGTCAATGAGCACGCAGTGCAGCACGTCCAGCATGCCCGTGCCCTCCCCGCTGGCCTGGGAGCCTAGACGGGAGAACAGCCAGTTCAGCCGGTTGGAGTTGGCAAACTGGGCGCAGTTCGTGTGGTTGCCCTGAATGATGGCAGCTGGAAACAACATAAATAGCTGTTTTACAATGGCTCAAGTCCAAAGAGATTTGCAAAAGAGAACCCTATGCACAAAAGATACTGTGCACATAGTGTTCTCAAAGGTAACTTAGATGCACATATAGTACACAACTTCTTGCATTTGTGAATTGAAACCTATGCTAGCTGAAAAAATGGCCATTCACTTGTGTCGACAATGTTTGTGGTTGGTGTAGAGCAGTTGAAGTGGCGGTAAATCTCTGGGGTCTGGATCTCGCAATTTTGATAGCGCCCCTAGCAGCACTTTAGCTGTCACTAAGCAATTTTCAGGAGAGGGGAGGATAGATGTATTTAAAATTAATACTACTGTGAAGTACTATCAAAATTTCAGCCCTGGCTCTGGAGAAAGTTGGTTCTAATTTATAGTTTGGGCTGAGAACACTTTGCCAGTAGAATGATTGTGATAAGAAGGGAACACTTAAACAGGTAAAACAATTACGATTAGCTATAAGAGGATTCTTGGACTCCTCGTGCCACCTCACCTATCAAAGAATCTAAGAGATTTAAAAGCACATTTACCTAACAGTTGATACAGATATCCAGAGATCATCTCCCAGCTCTGACCAGACTCGTCTCCTGCCAGAAAGCCGGCCAGGAAGCCCTGCGAGGTGATGACGTTGATCTTGTCTATGGCCTCAAGGATCAGGTTGAGGATGCCTTCTTCCTGGAACAGGTCCTGACGGTTGCGGAGGGCCCGGAACTTGTTCTGCTTCTCTTCATGCTCTGGAAGATGAAGAAGTTATTCATTGATTGATTTTTTTGAGATCAAGCCTTCAAGGTGGTGGTTACAACGGTTTGGGATGCAATCCTTGATTTATTTAACTATGCTGGGGAAATGTCTGAAAGCTCCAGCTCCGATAGATCATGGGAATAGAGCCTGGAAAGCTACTCTCCAGTTTCTAGCTACATATATAGTATTTTTATTTCAGGTTTAAAATAAACAATGAAACGGGAAATCACTTCTGACAACACTGAACTGCGAACAGCTCAACACTGAACTGAAATGATACTCGTATTAAATGAAGATTTGTTCGTACCCATGTCTTCTTCAGGCTGAGCAAAGTAGTTGATGAGATCCTCCAGGCACATGACCATCTCGTTCAGGTTGACGGAAGCAAAGAACAAGGAGTGACGCCGGTTCTCCTGAAGTGTCTCCAGGCCACTGAAACGTCAATGATTAGTTATGAAGTATTATCTACATCAGAAAAAGAACTTAACTTGCAATTAGGCTCACTTATTTAGTGAGAACTTTAGTGTGACTAAATTTTCAAAGGCTCTCTTGGTCATCATTTCTGTGGAAAAAATTCAGAGTCCATAGAATGATATATTTTTAATTGGTATTTTTTTTTTTCTGCTCAACAGGTTTCCCTAATTACAGAGCACCTTTACACACTCATTAACAAGCTGGGAGGAACTCTTTAACCAGATCTTCAAAAGATTCTAAATTAATGTGAAATATATCTTTGTCAGCGGAGTTAATAAGAGTTACGGCATGTTGTGCCATGACATCAGTTGGGATAGCGGTACATGAAAAGGATCATGCCGTCTTCCCGACCGTAGTCATTAGGCACATAAAGCTTTAAACTTTTTTACAGGTTGGGACTGTCTATTGGGCCTTTAATGATCTTGTCTTCTCTTCTTCTTCATATTGTGTTAGAGCTAACATGGTTATTGCGGTACTCTCTCCTGTGATGCAGAAGACCAGCTGTTTTTCCATCTTTTGGGTGGTCAATCTCATAGATGCTGCTCGTCTGGAATTTATAGTGTGTAACCTAATTTCGCCCATGTGCCATTTCCTCTTTCTACTCCATTGGTATTAAATATGCGTAAAACCTAAGAATTAGATACAAAGATTTTTCAAATGTATCTGAAGCGATCTTTTACGTACCTACCTATGTCTCAAAAATGAAATATTAGAGAAGCATTAATGAATAAAAAGACGAAGACTTGGGATCAATATGTGCTGTAGAACAATAAACAAAGAAGTAATAAAAAGAATAAGCTCCAAAAGCTACTGACTTGATAAACTTGGTGAAGAGAGATGAGCACTTCCTGATGACCCTGGCAGTCCTGGACTCTTCTTCCTGTGACCTTGAGAAGTCCAGACCGTCGTCCATCTTGCCTTCCTCGTGGAGCACTGCCTGCTTCTCTTCCACCTTGCCCACGCCTTTCATCTTTTTCTCATACGACTGGAATACAATAAATAAGTTCTTTTAATAAATTAAATTCTTCTTCTCTTACTTAATCAGATCACTAAGTGCGAGATGAAAAAGAGGTTAGGGATGACCAAAAAGTGAATGGGATATACAAAGTGAATTGAAAAGAAGAAAATGTATGAAAAAGGTGATAAATATGAATTAATTTAAAGAGGTATGAAAGGATAGGAAGAAATGGAAGCAGCCCTGCAGAGACTCTGTCCATCCTTAGCGGAATGGCGATAGAGTAACAGGTACTAAGAAGAATGCCTCTGTATCCTTCAAATATGTTTTTTTTAACTCGACGGGAGTGTCACACCAGAAAAGTTTGAGAGCCCTTGGAATGTTTGAGAAATGTTCTTTATTTGAATTTCAGTATTAGCTTGATGCTTGTATTCTTTATTTGACTTCAATTGAAGTGGTTGGCGTAAGGCCGGCCCCCTTACCTGTAAAAATAAATAGGTTCAACTCGCCACATGCGACCCCTTCGGGGATAACGCGGCAAGAAGTTACACTATTTGTGTAGCTTAGTTGCGTTTTTTTTTAAGTATTAGCTTTTTATTTATGTTCTATTTTTGAACTTAAAAGTAAGCATATGATCCTTATTCTCTATTTAAATTTGAAAGAAAACTTGATGTTTATGTTCTTTATTTGAATTTAAGTGTTAGCTCGACGCTTACGTTCTTTATGTTAAATTTAAGTATTAGCTTGACACTGCATGTTTTTTTAAATTGAATTTAAGTAAAATAAAGAAACTATAGTAGATACGTAGTAACATAAAATTAAACTAACCTTGTAAGAAAGCCATAATCCTGTCTCAGAATGCTGCATGATGACGGTGGAGTCTCCATACTTGATGATGGCAGCTCCAATGACTTCAAGATCCTTGTCTTCAAGGACCACCTTCTGATCGTCCTTTTCTTGGCGCAGGCAGAAGGTTGAAGATGCGGTTGTGGCCTCATCTCTGTAAATAATAGATGACAATGCGATTTAACATCAAATATCTGAAATTGGATGAAATTTTTGATGAGCATCCTTTATTATATTGCCCTTCGTCGTCGTCATTCGTCGTCGAGTTTCGATTTTCAAAATCAATGCCATCACAGCAGATGAAACACATTCATGCTCTATAGCAAATTAATTTTTGTATATATGCTGCAATGCGGCGAGCTTACGCGTGTGTGTTTAGAAATGTATGAAAACTTTTAGGAATTAATCTGTTTGTTCATACTAAAAATGTATGGAACAATATTGACATCTAGCGGAAAAACGTAAAAGTTTTTTTTACATTTTCTTTTATTTCATGCAAATTACAAATAAAAAAAAAGCCAAATAAAAATGGATTTCAATCTGTAATCTAAGTTGCAAACATATATAACATTTGAGATTCATATTACATGCATTCTTACGAGCAGACATGTATAAGTTCTAATCTAATCTAATCTAAGCTGCAAAGATATATATCATTTAAGATTTATATTAAATGCATTCCCACAAGCAGATATGTATAAGTTCCCGCTTACATATGCTGCATGTGTACTTACAACATAACAGCCCATTCCAAATGAACATAAGCCCTGCAACTCTTGCCAACCTTCCCTGAAACAAAGGTGAATTTGCAAAGTAAACCATTTTTTAAAGTATGGGTGGTCAGCCTCATACCAACCTATAAGTCAAGAAAATTATTTTGTGTATTTCTTTACATAATCTAAGTTGCAAATATACATACCATTTAAGATTCATATTAAATGCATTCCCACACGCAGACAGGTACAAGTTCACGCTTACAAATGCCCAATGTGGACTTGCAAAATAAAAAAACTAATCTCAAATGAACATAAGCCCTGCAACTTTTGCCGACTTTTCCTCAAACAGAGATAAAATTTGCATGGTAAACCATTGCTTACAGTATGGGTGGTCAGCCACATACTAACCTTTTAGTCAAGGAAATTATTTTGTTTAGTTCTATAATCTAAGTTGCAAAGATACATACCATTTGAGATTCATATTAAATGCATTCCCACAAGCAGACAGGTACAAGTTCACGCTTACAAATGCCCAATGTGGACTTGCAAAATAAAAAAAACTAATCTCAAATGAACATAAGCCCTGCAACTCTTGCCGACTTTTCCTCAAACAGAGATAAAATTTGCATTGTGAACCATTGCTTACAGTATGGATGGTCAGCCACATACTAACCTTTTAGTCAAGGAAATTATTTTGTTTAGTTCATTAATCTAAGTTGCAAAGATACATACCATTTGAGATTAATATTAAATGCATTCCCACAAGCAGACAGGTATAAGTTCGCGCTTACAAATGCCCCATGTGGACTTATAAAATAAAAAACTAATCTCAAATGAACATAAGCCCTGCAACTCTTGCCGACTTTTCCTCAAACAGAGATAAAATTTTCATTGTAAACCATTCTTACAGTATGGGTGGTCAGCCACATACTAACCTATAAGTCAAGGAAATTATTTTATTAAGTTCTATAATCTAAGTTGCAAAGATACATACCATTTGAGATTCATATTAAATGCATTCCCACACGCAGACAGGTACAAGTTCACGCTTACAAATGCCCAATGTGGACTTGCAAAATAAAAAAACTAATCTCAAATGAACATAAGCCCTGCAACTTTTGCCGACTTTTCCTCAAACAGAGATAAAATTTGCATGGTAAACCATTGCTTACAGTATGGGTGGTCAGCCACATACTAACCTTTTAGTCGAGGAAATTATTTTGTTTAGTTCTATAATCTAAGTTGCAAAGATACATACCATTTGAGATTCATATTAAATGCATTCCCACAAGCAGACAGGTACAAGTTCACGCTTACAAATGCCCAATGTGGACTTGCAAAATAAAAAAAACTAATCTCAAATGAACATAAGCCCTGCAACTCTTGCCGACTTTTCCTCAAACAGAGATAAAATTTGCATTGTGAACCATTGCTTACAGTATGGGTGGTCAGCCACATACTAACCTTTTAGTCAAGGAAATTATTTTGTTTAGTTCATTAATCTAAGTTGCAAAGATACATACCATTTGAGATTCATATTAAATGCATTCCCACAAGCAGACAGGTATAAGTTCGCGCTTACAAATGCCCCATGTGGACTTATAAAATAAAAAACTAATCTCAAATGAACATAAGCCCTGCAACTCTTGCCGACTTTTCCTCAAACAGAGATAAAATTTGCATTGTGAACCATTGCTTACAGTATGGGTGGTCAGCCACATACTAACTTTTTAGTCAAGGAAATTATTTTATTAAGTTCTATAATCTAAGTTGCAAAGATACATACCATTTGAGATTCATATTAAATGCATTCCCACAAGCAGACAGGTATAAGTTCGCGCTTACAAATGCCCCATGTGGACTTATAAAATAAAAAACTAATCTCAAATGAACATAAGCCCTGCAACTCTTGCCGACTTTTCCTCAAACAGAGATAAAATTTTCATGGTAAACCATTCTTACAGTATGGGTGGTCAGCCACATACTAACCTATAAGTCAAGGAAATTATTTTATTAAGTTCTATAATCTAAGTTGCAAAGATACATACCATTTGAGATTCATATTAAATACATTCCCACAAGCAGACAGGTATAAGTTCGCGCTTACAAATGCCCCATGTGGACTTATAAAATAAAAAACTAATCTCAAATGAACATAAGCCCTGCAACTCTTGCCGACTTTTCCTCAAACAGAGATAAAATTTTCATGGTAAACCATTCTTACAGTATGGGTGGTCAGCCACATACTAACCTATAAGTCAAGGAAATTATTTTATTAAGTTCTATAATCTAAGTTGCAAAGATACATACCATTTGAGATTCATATTAAATGCATTCCCACAAGCAGACAGGTACAAGTTCACGCTTACAAATGCCCAATGTGGACTTGCAAAATAAAAAAAACTAATCTCAAATGAACATAAGCCCTGCAACTCTTGCCGACTTTTCCTCAAACAGAGATAAAATTTGCATTGTGAACCATTGCTTACAGTATGGGTGGTCAGCCACATACTAACCTTTTAGTCAAGGAAATTATTTTGTTTAGTTCATTAATCTAAGTTGCAAAGATACATACCATTTGAGATTCATATTAAATGCATTCCCACAAGCAGACAGGTATAAGTTCGCGCTTACAAATGCCCCATGTGGACTTATAAAATAAAAAACTAATCTCAAATGAACATAAGCCCTGCAACTCTTGCCGACTTTTCCTCAAACAGAGATAAAATTTGCATTGTGAACCATTGCTTACAGTATGGGTGGTCAGCCACATACTAACTTTTTAGTCAAGGAAATTATTTTATTAAGTTCTATAATCTAAGTTGCAAAGATACATACCATTTGAGATTCATATTAAATGCATTCCCACAAGCAGACAGGTATAAATTCGCGCTTACAAATGCCCCATGTGGACTTATAAAATAAAAAACTAATCTCAAATGAACATAAGCCCTGCAACTCTTGCCGACTTTTCCTCAAACAGAGATAAAATTTTCATGGTAAACCATTCTTACAGTATGGGTGGTCAGCCACATACTAACCTATAAGTCAAGGAAATTATTTTATTAAGTTCTATAATCTAAGTTGCAAAGATACATACCATTTGAGATTCATATTAAATACATTCCCACAAGCAGACAGGTATAAGTTCGCGCTTACAAATGCCCCATGTGGACTTATAAAATAAAAAACTAATCTCAAATGAACATAAGCCCTGCAACTCTTGCCGACTTTTCCTCAAACAGAGATAAAATTTTCATGGTAAACCATTCTTACAGTATGGGTGGTCAGCCACATACTAACCTATAAGTCAAGGAAATTATTTTGTTAAGTTCTATAATCTAAGTTGCAAAGATACATACCAATCGAGATTCATATTAAATGCATTCCCACAAGCAGACATTTATAAGTTCGCGCTTACACATAATGCATGTTGACTTACAACATAAAAACCCAATCTCAAATTAATATAAGCCCTGCAACTCTTGCCAATCTTCCCTGAAACACAGCTGAAATCTTCAAAGTGAACCATTTTTTAAACTATGGGTGGTCGATTTTCTTTTACAAGGGCTGCATGTTTTTATTTTACATGTTTTCCGAATTTGAACGCGAGGAAACTATGCGCAATATACACATTCACCAAATGTTAAGGGGTTGGGCTGCGTAGCAGCCAGGGGCAACGCCCCTAGTAGGTATTTGATTCATCTAATAAAAACGATTTTAGAAGAAATGGCGCAGTTCTTTTGCAGCTGTCAAACTTTTGAAGTTGCGCAAACTTTCCCAATTCCCAGTAAAAACGAAAATATTTTCTTTGAACTTGATAAATAAAAAGCAGCATCTATGATTTCAACATAAAAACTTTTTTGTTTGATTTTGACATTGAGTTGCGGGAAATTTAAAAACATGGTGGAAAGGTTTTTCTGTACTCACCAACTGCATTTTTTCTTGTTCGTAGTAATGAAAGATGTTCATAATATGATTGATTACGTCTTATAGATTTAATAGATACAATTATAATCACGAATAATTGAGAATGCTGATGTAGCCATGGAGGTATATATATATCGATGGATGTAGCTGCACATTCCAAAAAAATATATAGGTACCTACCTAAGTAGGTCGGTAAAATAAATTCCTTTTTTTCTAAATGAAGTCGCAAAAGAAGTGAAAGATCCACATTATTCGAAAACTTATTAAAGAAAGAAAGAAGTTATAGGATAACCATTGACCTATGAGGATAACAAAAAAATATCGATGATTTCAAGATTTCATTTACATGTTTCCCATTGATGTTAAATAGAATTCTTATGGTTTTATTCACTCATAGCAAATCCTTGCCTCAACCTCCACCTAAAATGAATTTTTTAATACAAAAAAACTATGATCCATGAACCAGCTATGGATCAAATGTGTTGTGAATAACGCTATTTGGATTTTGTCAGTTTATATACCTTGCCACCAGCATCAGCTCGTTAGCCTCGTTGACTCCCAGATATCTCCCAATGGTGATCTGCTGATCCTCAAGGGATGGTGCTAGTTGGGTATAATTATTGTTCACATATGTCTATTATATTTTGTGTTACGTTTGCATACCTTGCCACCAGCACCAGCTCGTTAGCTTCGTTGACTCCCAGATATCTCCCGGTGGTAATGTGCCGGATCCTCGTGGGATGGTGCCAGTTGGACTGAATTGTTGGTCACATATTGTCCATTATATTTTGTGTCGGCTTGCATACCTTGCTACCAGCACCAGCTCGTTGGCTTCGTTGACTGCCAGATATCTCCCTGTGGTGATGTGGCGGATCCTCATGGGATGGTGCCAGTTGGACTGAATTGTTGGTCACATATTGTCCATTATATTTTGTGTCGGCTTGCATACCTCGCTACCAGCACCAGCTCGTTGGCTTCGTTGACTGCCAGATATCTCCCTGTGGTGATGTGGCGGATCCTCATGGGACGGTGCCAGTTGGACTGAATTGTTGGTCACATATTGTCCATTATATTTTGTGTTGTTCTTGCATACCTCGCCACCAGCACCAGCTCGTTGGCCTCGTTGACTCCCAGATATTTCCCGGTGGTGATGTGGCGGATCCTCATGGGATGGTGCCAGTTGGACTGAATTGTTGGTCGCATATTGTCTATTAGGATTATTGTCTATTATTTTGTGTTGTTCTTGCATACCTCGCCACCAGCACCAGCTCGTTGGCCTCGTTGACTCCCAGATATCTCCCGGTGGTGATGTGGCGGATCCTCATGGGATGGTGCCAGTTGGCGAATCCTCCCGCCCACTTGGTCCTGGCGAGCTCCAGCCGCCATAAGGAACGCGCCTGCGCCATAACCACGCCGCCCTCGTACACCACGATGCTGGAAGAAGAAGAAGAAGAAAAGTCTAAAGTATCCTCACACACCAGGCATGTCAAACTCGTATGATGAGAGGACTGGAGATCAAAATTTTCCGTCAAATTAAAATTGCCGACTAGGGGGCAATGAAAGTACAAAAAATCTATCTTGATATCTTGAAAGAATGGATGACTTACGAAAAAAGTGTACCTACAGAAGAAATGTCAGAGGAAAGCGTGGAAGGGGAAGACCGAGGAAGGAAATAGATAGACCAAATAGGTGAGATTACTAAAGAATGGAACCTGCAGAGTGAGAATAAGAGAAGAGTATGTGTGAAGAAAGTGATGTAAGTATGTTGAAGAGATGAAAGAGGTATGAAAGGACAGAAAAAAGTGGAGACGCATCTGCGGAAGTACTACCGGCCACCCCTGAAGGAACGGCGGCAGGATACAGTACAATACAGGAAAGAGAGGTGTAGAAACGGTCAAATTGCTTAATATTTGATAAAAAAAAAAACTAGAAAAGAGGCGTATACAGAGAAAATGTGAAAGAAAAGAGAGGAAAAGTAGGAATGGTGAGGGCGGTGTGGCTTAACAGGTTGAATTATGAAGTGTTTTTTTTTCAAATTTTTATTCACAAACTTTAAAAGTCATGAACCATAACTCTTTTGCTATTTTTTTAAGTTAGAATTGTGTTATACGCTCGCAACAAATCCATGGCTCGTAAATTCTCCATACAAAAAAACGATAATTCATGGATCAAAATGTTAAGTGAACAACACTGAAAGTCAATTAACAAATCGTTTATGTGTTATTTCGGGTTTGACGATGGTCTCTTTGCAGCTCCTACATCTGCCGACGTTTCGCTTTCACGAAGAGAAATTTTCAACGGCAGAGAGAGACTATGGCCCAACCCGAAAGAACACAAAAACTATTTGTTAATTAACATCGATTATGAAAGTGAAAAGTGGTTTCTTACTTCTGCCCCGGCTGCTTGGTCCAGGTGGACGGGATGGTGAGGCACTCGTCTCCGCCGTGGAAGAACCTGAGGACATCTCCTCCGAAGACGTAGCCCACGTACTTCATGCGGGAGATGCCGGTGCCGTAGGGCTGCACGGACCAGTGGGTCACGTGGAAGCTGGCGTTCACGACCGACACCTCGTTCTCCTTGGTGGTGTGCTGGAATAGTCATGAACATTGAAAGTGTCACAGCCCTTTCACACACAATATACTGTGACGAACTCGGAGTACCAACGCGCGCCTGTGCAGGCACAATGCGGTCTAATTAGACCATTTTAATTTCTAATTCTTTTTCTGTCCGACCTTCGGGTGATTGGCCACTCAGTCAGCAGAGCACCTCGCGAATTTGTTCACTAACATCACAACTTGCGGCCTCAACTTCTTGTGTCAAGATGCTCAGAAACACTTTGCTATTTACATTCGATTCCTAGAGCCCTAAATTATTGCACTTGGCTATTACTTTTCGTGTTTTATGAGCCATATTTGCTTTGTGTACCCTTGAGACAGTGTAGCATCACGGGAGGGCCTTCTGCCGCTTGCATCTCACTTTATTTCTGATGCGTGTCCTGTGACACATCCCCGGATGGGATGGATATACAGGGTCGAGGGAGAACACATGTACAGGTATAATAATGTGTGTAGAACAGTCTACTATGATCCATGATGGTAGTAGTAAGGTACATGAACGGCGGTCTGGTATGAGGGAGAGATCAAACTTTTGTACCTACTTAAAGGGACTGCAATAGGGCATCGGGGTATGTCGATTACAAAATTGAGCCGTTAAAGTCAAAAGCAAGAGCTAGAAATAAATTGTTATAAATTGTGAACCAAGCCGTGGAAATATCAGTGTCGAAGTTATTGTCGATAGGGCACGGCGCAAGCGGGGTTTTAACCGGCGCAAGAACGCAAAGTCGAATGCCAAAACCTTACCCCCTTGACCATTCCAGCAACTAATTAATTTACTTGGTGAGCGCAGTTTTTGTGGGTGCGAAAGGTTTCAAAAAGGTTTTTATGTGGCAAAATTATCTTTTACTTTTAAGGTGGCTATATGCATAATATATTTTATTTAACAACTTACCAAGTATCTTTCGGTGGCCACAGACACCAGAATGAGGTCGTCACCCACTCGTACCTTCTCACCCTCAGATCTGGAATATGGAGGAGGAATATTAATAAATGAATATTGTACACTTGTATCAAGTACGGCAAGACACGCCATGAATTCTAATGAGTACAGGAATTGACATTTAAAATTTATATTATTCGTGTTATTTGGAAGTGTATATATTCCTGTTTCAGGATACAGCTATATATTTCTGAAGATGTTATTTATGTTATGAAGGTTATGACTCTGGACGAAATGAAAGAAGTATGCAAATACAGTAAGAAATGGCGGTTGATCTGTAATGTTGGCGGCTAGGGCCAAGGTTTCTAAACATTTGTATTTTAATGTTTGTAATATTATTATTTGTTTATTTAAAAAATGTAATTTGTTGTGTATGTTCCTCGGCTTATAGGTTGTGTCGTTTTGTCACTGTGTCATTCTATCATGGAACTGTATTTTATAAGTACAGATTATGTTTGAGCGAATTGTCAATAGACATTTTTTGTCTATGGTTGTAGGCCATTAAATTACTTATTCCTGTAGCCAATTATTAGCTTTGCCCATTCTGACTTGTGACAATAAAACTGTGAAGTGTCAAAGAGTCAGTGCTTGTTAATTCTTAAAAGGGAAGAGACGCGTCTGTCTCTTCGGCTGCATCCCAAGTCACGCATGTTCGACAAGGAGAAATTAAAATCAGATCAATCGGGAGTGAGGTGAGTCCTTTCAGATTATTCCAGACTCTATCCTTGTTCCCTGATGGTCTGCGGCTTTGGGCAGATTTGCCTGGGATCAGTTTGCTCAATCGCTTATAAAATCGAGAAACAACACTCAATCACTTTCTTCTCTCATTCCTAGTGGAGTTGGATTAGCTCTGCCACATTGATTTCAAAGATAATTTTAGAAGTTTATTACCGTTGTTTGCTGGCAGGATGGACTGTCCACCAGCAGGCTTCTCCCTGTGAATGCTGCTGCAGACCAACATCAAAGGCTAACTTATCGTTGGATGAAGATGTAGATAGGCAGGCCAAGTACTGGAAGAAAAAGATTACCATAAAGAATACGGCATGTGAAAAATAATGTAATGATTTTACTTGGGGTTCTTTTGTTGCGATTTAAATTTATTTAAAAAGATTTCTTTTTCATGAAATCGTTGAGAATGTACTGTTCGCTCTTCACTCGCTGCTTACAGTGGTGTTTGCGTTACAATGAACTAAGCGACTCTATTTATATATATATACATATATATGTCAGGCTTATTTATTTTAAATTGCACATGATAAGAGAGCGCCGTTTTTGTGTGTGTCACACCTCAAGGGCCCTCTCCGATCACGGATAAGACTTTTTGAAAAGGTGAGTCTTGAGAGCTCCGCGAAATATACCCATAGATTTGGAGTTCTTCACTTTGTCACATTTGTCCCGCGGAATCCTTGCTCGTATTTATAGGTACAAAAGAGAAGATTCTCGCATGTTCTAGAACATGGTAGATACTTTCTAATATATGGTACTAGGGCATTGTTCCACACTATACCAGAGTATTCGACACACCAACCAGCGTGCTTAGGCTCACGTAGGAACACATATGTACGTTCATACAATAACATGATTATTAGATGGGAATACTGATGTTGTCATATGAAAGGCTATGATATTTGCAATGCTTGGCATAAGAGCAGTTCATCTGGCAATTAATCTAGACTTAAAGAAGTTTTTCTCTCTCTCAGTTTACATAATATGCTGGTCTGTTTGTATTTTGAGTTGCCTTTCTTCTGTGACGTCAGCCAGACGACTTCCAGCCAGACCCACTTACGAAAAATATTTAACCGAGGTCCTTTCCAGAATTAAGCAATCAAATGTGTCAATCAAATATTGATTGGAGGTTGGTGCAACAAGTCCTTAATGTTTTGCCAGGTATAGTTTCATAACCGTTATAGTATACTGAAAAATATAATTCATTCTACGTACCATATCACTGTTTTGATGACGCAGTAGGATAGCATTTCCGTACAGTAAAGTTCTGTGGCCAGAACCGGTCCCTTTACCCTAAAAAATGATAAAAGTGAATTAAAAAAAGAATAAAGAAAAACTCAAAAAAAATAACACACTCGTATTTTAAAAAATGCAACATATTTTTTACTTTTCTTATGATATTATTTTAATATTTGAATTTAATTCAGAAATTGTGTTTCGTATTTTTTTAATTCTATAAGAATTTCCTGCTAAAATCATTTTATGGAAATATGAAAAAGTTAATATTGTAGTTTGCTGATAAATTTATAATAAAATGCAATCAAATTTCAGAATAAATATCTGCCAATCATTGGGGGTTCCATAGGACGAATTTCAAAACAAAATATTAGGTTTATTTGTTAGGTTTGGAGGTTTTTTTCGTAACAAAAGAATACATCAAGGGGGACACAACAAATACATGGATAATTATATGTTTTAATGAGAAATAATAATTTAATGCGATTTTAATTTAGCAAATGTAATTAAATATTAGTTTATCAATCTTGATTATATATTATTTTAAGTTGTTATTGGATTATAATTTTTTATTAGTACGAATTTTCTAGTATTGTGAATAGCAATTTAGTATTTATATATTTCCAAATTAGTTATTTGCGTCTATACGCAACGCAACGCAACTAAGCTACACATATAGTGTAACTTCTTGCTGTGTTATCCCCGAAGGGGTCGCATGTGGCGAGTTGAACCTATTTATTTTTACAGGTAAGGGGGATATAATAAAGGATTTTTTTTTTTTTTTAATTAAAACAATCGTACACCCTTTGAAGCTGTAGGTTTGGTTTTGGAAGTCTAATTTGTAATGTTCAATAAAAAGACGGCTAAAATTAAGCTGGAGTGTAAATACATCTCATAAAAGCAATTGATTTGGATCGTTTTCTGTACGGATGTTCCAAATTTCAGTCAGATAAACGTCAGCAGCTTTTGGAAAAAAATAATAATAAACGTCGGCAGCTTTTGGAAAATTAAAGCACATACTCGAAAATAAAGACATCCCAATGAACCTAAAGAGAAAGATCTACGAGACTTGCATCCTCCCTGTGACAACATATGGCCTAGAAACCATCTCGCTAACCGTAGTGAGCGTCCATAAATTAAAGTGCTCACAACGATCCATGGAAAGACGGATGTTGGGAATAAGTCTTAAAGATAGAAAAAGAAACGAAGACATCAGACACCTAACAAAAGTCACAGACATCATGGATCGTATTGCAAAACTAAAATGGCAATGGGCAGGCCATATGGCAAGACGAGATGACAACCGATGGGCAACGAAAATCCTCAAGTGGCGACCATGGGAAGATAAAAGAAGCGTCGGCAGACCACAAAAAAGATGGTCAGATGACATTGTTCCAGTCGCGGGGCGGAAATGGATTCAGAGGGCACAGGATAGAAAGGAGTGGAGAAACATGGAAGAGGCCTATATCCAGCAGTGGAGAGATGGCTAAGGAAGAAGAAGAAGAAACGTCTAAAGTCTATATAAGTATAGGGTCTTTAACGACAAATATTAAAATATTAGTTAACCTTTCGCTCCCCCAGTTCTTGTTTACCGTATACGCCAATCTTGTCAAATATAACTTTTTCATGCAGTTATCTTATGAATCAAATTCTACACAATCTGAGCTAAGAAAAACCGTAAAACTCGATAATGTGAGAGTTCTTTTAAATATTTTTAAAATAAATTTCTTGTTTTCATAAGACACATAGGTCCAGTACACATGCAAACATTGCTCATGTAAATTTTTCTCAATGGCGTATACGGTAAACAAGAACTAAGGCAGCGCTTTGGCATCATTGAAGTATTTTTTTTTTATATTTTACTTTTTTGTAAGTCGCATGTGCGGAATGCTTTCACAACTGAGTTACTTTTTAATACTGCAGATGGGCATAAGGCAAACAAGCACTTATGGGACGTATTCAGTTTGCAATGTCATTATTCAAAATTATATTAAATTTCAAATTTCAGTTGTCAGTTTGTTGAATTTGAAAGACGTGACCGTCAGGACACAACTTTTGTTTGATGTTTTTTAAAATAATTTAGAACTATAATAAAAACAAAAATGATTGGTTATCTTTAAATAGATATTAATAAGCTAGGAAGAAAAAAGAGAAAAATATGTGATTATTGTCAGTAGGCTTAAATAAAATAAAAGCAAAGAAAAAAAACATTGCGAGAAATGTTAAAATAAAAAGCATGGTTAAATTGATATGTTTATTTATGTTTTATTAAGCTGTAAAATAAGAGTGTTTTAAATGCTTTTTAATGGATTTCGGGGGGCCCACAAAATGTACTTACTAAATTCTCTTCTCCCTGTAAAATAAACGTGGAAATGGCGTAAGAAACATAGAATTTGAATACAGAATAAAAAAAATCTTTAGAAAAAAAAATGGCCAATAGCCGTGCACCACCCTATACCTTCAGTTTATATTTTTAAGATTTTTTTTATGAATTAAAAATTAATATAAAAAAAAACACAAGTATTACTAGTCCGTTTTTATTTTTCTACATTTATTAAGGCATAAAATAAGCAAAGAAATGCATTATAAATATTTGACGATCACAGTTAGGGAAACATATAGAGGATTCAATTCGTCATATGGTGGTTTTTTTGTTTTTTCCAAAATTTTGAATTTAGGTTTTTTTTTTCAATATTTTTTACACATATTACCTATATAGTTGAAAGACTATAAAAATATTTGGGTCGAAAAAGGATTTCATTACTTTTAAATTATTCATACAATTTTTATACATCCTACTTTCTTCTTTATATTTTTTCTTTCAATTTTAAATTCACAATAGACTCAGCACAAAATTTCATTTTGTTTCTGCGGGTAAACGTCACATTTCTATGTGACTAGGGTCTTTAGCAACCAATAGTATCAAAATATCACAATTTTTTTAATCTATGAAATTTGTGTCGAGTCCATTTGTATCCCATGTAAACTCGTTTAAAAAAAACACATGGGTAAAAGGTGTCTCATAAAAGAATGTTTATTTTGGAAAAATTATCATTGAATAGTTTTTTAAATATAATATTTTTTTTCTTACCGTTTCCGAACCTGCTGCAGTAACCAATTCTTGAAGAGCACGTACTGATAGAGCCTGAAAAAATAATGAATATTATAATTTATTTATGTACTGTAATTTTTTTTTAAAGAAGTCCGGTGTGGGAGACTCTCTAGATTTCGGGGACTCTAGGGGTCTATAACACTTGTTGTAGTGCCGCAGATGTGTTGGTGAAGTGGCGGTTAATGTCCTGATCCATTGTAGCAGGGCTGTTAGTTGCGTAGTGTTGTGTTGTGTGTTGCGTTGGCTATGTTTTGAGACACTGAAACGAAGTGGCGATTGATTTTGGTTTTGAATAGGATAGGATTTACAGGACTTACCTACTTCTACAAGTGTGCCTGTTATGTAGAAAAATAAAATGATTTTAATTTAGTACATATGCGTACTTACGTAGGTACATGGTAAGGATAGATAATGTTAATAAAAGTTAGATTTATATTTAGAAAGTACTTTTAAAAAAAAAATTTGTGAAGAGTAATGCACTTCACCAACTTTTTCTGCCTGGCCAGAAACCTGTTTTAATATCATCAATTAATAATTCATTATTGTATATTTTAATGAATTATTATTTAATGATTACTCAATGACATCTGTTGAACCAGGATCAAGGTTATGGTCAAATGACCCAAGCGAGGATCAAACAAACGTTATTCTACTCCAAACACGTTAGAAAGATCAGCCACTTGACTCTCTCGGTCATTACACCGATTAAAAAAAAGAAATAAACATAACAGACAATAGTTTTGTACTTGTGATTTCAATTGCTATATATAATCTTTAATTTTAGTTGCAAAGATATATTTTGACATTGAAGGCTCACATTTAGTGCATGTCCACAAGCAGGCAAATGTAAGTTTACGCTTACACATAGAGCATGCGTACATACGAAATAAACCAAACCTCAGATGAACGTAAACTTTGCAACTACTGCCGCCTTTCCCTGAAACCAGGGTGGAATTTTCTACGAACGGAAACACTAAAAAGTGGGAAAATCTTGTAGTTTAGATGTTTGCCATAAGCACTTCCTTATAATTAGATCACTTACTATTAAGAAGCTACATTCAAATAAACCTTTTTATCTATGATTTCACAAATCTGTAAATAAGTACTTATTCAGTTTTACCTTTAATGTGGCGATATATCGCTCCCCCAGTTCTTGTTTGCCGTATACGCCAATCTTGTCAAATATGACTTTTTCATGCAGTTGTCTTAAGAATCAAATTCTACACAATCTGAGCTAAGGAAAACCGTAAACCTCGATAATGTGAGAGTTGTTTTAAATATATTTTGAAATAAATTTCTTGTTTTCATAAGACACATTGGTCCAGTACACATGCAAACATTGCTCATGTAAAATTTTCTCAATGGCGTTTACGGCAAACAAGAACTAAAGCAGCGATATACCTTCAAAATAAAACGAATCATTCGATATTCTTTTAGTATTTTTGTCATGTACTTTTATGAAAATATCCTTTAGAATTGATTCCTATTTGTATGAATGCGTCATATATTTTACGGGTTCACTGAGCAGATAAAAGATTTGACAGCTTGAGAAAAATGGCCTTTTTCCCAAACGTAGCAAAAAGAGGATTTTAGTGTACAAACGAGGTCCTGCGTTTTTTCATGCTTTGGAGCTTTAACTGTCACTGTTACTGTTGCTGTATCCAGCCGCTATTCCCCTAAGGATGGTCAGTACCACGACAGGTGCGTTTCCACTTTGTTCTCCCCTTAATAATATAATAATATTGGGATGATTTATTTGATGGTTTTTGTATGAATCACACCTCAATAGCCCTCTGTGAGCTTGGTCGTCGCTATGAAAAACGCAAATTCTCAAGCAAGACCCAGCTGCTGTAAGGCTGGATGAATCTTTGGTGACTGGTCTTTGGTAAAGGGATATGAATTTTACAACCCAGCGAAGAGCATATTTTAAAATATAAATGGTATTTCTTTGTGCTCCGGTGGGATTCGAATCCACAACTTTCCATTTACGAGTCAAAAGCGTTACCACTAGACTACGGACCGGTCATTGCATACTTCTTTCATCTCTATTCATCACTCTCTTCATTCCTACTTTTCTCTTTATCTCATTCTACAGGTCCCAGTCATTATACTTTCATCAGTCACTCGTATTTTAAATAAAAGAGGTGCCTAACTACGTTAAAAATATTTTGACAATTATATTAATTTTAAAACTAAACAAATTTCAAAACTTAATTTATTATATTAAAAATATGTTTTTTTTATAAATGCGTTTCAACAAGCAATTAAAATTCAAAATTATTAGGTCTAATTTTTAGACCCTAATTTAACAAAATAAGTGAAAGACAAAGATAAAATTGGCTCAGTGGGCTGAAGTAGAAAATTGCCATCTTTTGAGATTGACTGAAACCAAAAACCAAAAGATAATAATTGTTGTAATCCGAGTCATAATTATAGTCTACGCTCGAGGGTGTAAAATATTGTTACAAATTGTGGTTAATTACAATCAGTTCATCTTCAATCGTTTTGCAGAAAGGGTGTCTTCTTAAAGACATTGGCTACAGTGCCTACAGCATGTCGAAAATAATATTGTAAAATCTTCTAAAACGATTCGTCTAATATCCGAAAAGTGTCATTTTTATTTGTAAATATCTCAAACAATTGTAAATCCAGTTTTGAATAATTGTTTACAATAAACCGTGACACTTAAAACAATGTTTTGAAGAGCGTGCTTCTGCAGTTGCTGGTCTTCTGGCCTGGAACCACCTGCCTCATCATGTGAGAGAGACTGAGGACCGTAGGAAGTTACGGAATGCACTACAGACAAGCAAATTTCTGGCATCATTTGCACAAGCGCCCTTGGAGTAACTACATCACGAAACGGCGTTCTAAAGAAATCATCAACTCTTCATCACCATCCTTGCTTTGAAGCCTCGTTCAAGTTTGAGAGAGATTGAGGATATTGAGCAAAGGCCTATGTTTGACGGTGGATTTGGGACTTTGGATGAGAACAACGTCTTACCTGCTCGATGACAAACACGCACTGCGACAGATCAGGTGGCACATTCTTGTCAGCGATGTTCTCGAGGAAGCAATGTCGGTTACCGAAGCCTTCAGCTGCCAAACAGACCCTCTCTCCGGTGGCTGTGCAAGACAGGCACACCATGTCTTCCTGAAACACAAGGACAGGTAGTTCCATCATTGTTGAAAGCAAGGCTATTCAAAAAGCAGTCTTGACATATCTCCTCTCACACAGAGCTTGTTTGGCTTTTCTACCATTTGAATTCAAGGATGACCTTTCAATGACATTGTCTTTGGAATCACATTCTACACAATCTGAGCTAAGAAAAAAACGTACAACACGATAGTGTGAAAGTTGTTTTAAATAATTTTAAAATCAATTTCCCGTTTATGTAAGACACATTGGTTCATTACACATTCAAACATTGCTCATGTGAAATTACCTCTGTTGAACATAAGACAAATAAGCACCAATGGGACGATCTACTGATAATATAACTAGATGAAAACCGATGAAATATGGCCGCGAGTGATCAGCTGATCTCGCTGTCAAAGGATATCTATATACATTTATACAACAATACACGTGTCTGTTTTGGCACCATTGTTTGACACCGGTGACACCAGTTCATCTGAGGATCTCCTGGTTAGCAACCTTGTCCTTGATGCTGATTCCCAGCATGCTCCTTTCAATGTCTCTTTGGCTCATCCTCAGTCTGTTGGTGCTATACTGAGTGAGCCCTTTTGTTTCCAAGCCATAGGTGGGTACTGGAAGCACGCATGACTCATATATCCTGCTTTTCTGGTGAATAGGCATTTTTTCATCGTTGAGGGTGTAAAATATTCATTGATGGAATAAATTAATTCGCTTTGTAAGCATGAACCGAATTGGAAATGCAAAAATTAATGGTAGCGATTTTTCCCACAACGCACGGGCAAAAAACTGCACTGCGGGCAAAATGAGAACAGCGTCACAGGCAAAACAAAACAACGCTGTGGGTAAAAACGCTCCACTGTGGGTAAATGGTAAGCGTGCTGTTTCACAAAATGGAAATAAAATGTCTGTGGTTAAAATGCAACAGTACGCATCGTAGGTGAAATGTATTTTTTTTTTTTATGGTTTGTGTATTAACACTGAAAATTCATATTGATTGATATTGTAATCCTACGATGATGACCTATAGGCTATAGGGTCGAAAACGTAAGTAATCTATAATTTAAATAAATTGATATATTGAGTGAAAAGAAAAAATGCTTAATTTTTTTTTTTTTAGAAAACATGAATAATCAATAAAATGAAAAAGGCTTTTTAAAGTTTGTGTATTCACACAGTGAAAATTCATTTTTATAAATAATTATAAAAAATTATAAAAAACACAGAGTTTTAGTTTCCTCTTGATAATGACGTGAATAAGTCGAAAGTACTTGAGGTGGAAATAAAAACTCAATTTGTGAAAATAAAACTCTGTGTTTTTTATAATTTTTTATAATTATTTATAAAAATGAAAAAGTACCACAGGCAAAACGAAAAAGTAAATTTAGATAAAATAAAAAATGATCTACCATAGTGAGAAAATGTACAGCATGGATAGAAGATTAAAAGCGACGCAGGTAAAAAAAAAACATAGGTAAAAATAATAAAATGACCATGTACCTGGGCAAAATGAAGTTTGACATGGGAAAAAACTCACCGTTCGCAAGAATGAAACATCATCCTGCTCGGACCCTCCTTCCGCCTCCGCCATCTTGAATGGCAGAGACTCTCACCCCTGGCAACACTGAATTATTTTTCAAAATTTCACTGGCAACACTTTTTTAATTTTCAAAACAACAATTCTTCATACACTTTCTTCTTTACCCAGTTGAATAACATTGTCTTTAAATAAATTCACTCATTTTTTCCACTTTTTTTTACTTAACGATGTTCAGGTTTTTGAATTCTTCTAAATGGCAGGACAGCAGAACTGATAATTCTGAAACAAAAAAAATAATAATTAATATTTGTGTCTTGGTATGCGGCTGACCACCCATGCTGTAAAAATGGTTCACTTTGCTAATGTCACCCCTGTTACAGGGAAGGACGGCAAGAGTTGCAGGGTGTATGTCCATTTGAGATTTGGTTTTTATGTTGTAGGTTCACATGAGGCATGTGCAAGCGCGAACTTGTACGTGTCTGGTTGTGAGAATGCATGTAATGTGAATCTCCAATGTAACATATCTTTGAAACTTAGATTAGATTAGACATAGTTATGAGCCCTTTTCGGTGATAAAATTGCGCCGAGTCAGTAACTTCGGGTATTGCTGTTTTCTCTAATGGACGAGAAGATACATATTTTAGAATCACTGCTAGGTCGGGTCGCTACCATCAGGAAGGCCTTCCGCCACAAAAAATATAGCATTGCATGAGCGTTCTATGATACGCTTCCCCGGATGGAAGTGTACAAACTGAACGGGTATGATGCTGGGTTTTTGCAAGTCATCGCAACTAGGTTCCAATGGTCCATTTGCTGGATGTAACCCAGCCAATGCAGTCTGCTGACTTTTATTGACCGGACCACATCAAGGTCTTGGTACAGGGTGCATATTCAGAGAACATAGTTCAGAGTTGGATCTTCTTCTTCATTTATGTTCTTGTTCTTTATTGGGCCGTAAAAACCCAGTGGAGAATTTTTCCTTACAAATGAGCTTAGAAATAATACAATGTTTTTTTTCTGTTTTATTAATCTTTTAATTTACATTGAATTAATATTACACGACCCATCTTGTAGTCTAGTAGCTAATGTTACAGACTCGTAATCCGATGGTCGTGAGCTCGATTTCCAGCACAGCTTAAAAAAGAAAACATTTATTTTTCAAAATTTCTTCTTCGCTACTCTGCAGGTTCCATTCTTTTGCAATCTCACCTATTTGGTCTAAACATTCTTTCTTCGGCCTTCCCCTTCCACGCTTTCCTCTGACATTTCCTTTGTAGGTACCATTGACTAATAACATCTGTGGACAAGTAGTTATTTTAACGAAAATAGACAAATATATTTGTCTTAACTTACTTATGAAAATGGCCATTAGTTAGAAAGAGAACAAAGAACTTTACAGCTGCATTTTCGTTTGTACACAAAACTCAACACAGCCAAAAAAAAAAATCTTGAATGTTGGTACCATTGCAAAAAATGGCTGCCGATTTGACCGGAAATAACTTAAGTTGACAGATAACACGCGTTATAAATATTGTAATCGCCAAAATTGATGCCAGTATTTTATATTTTCAAAGTGTATAATCTTATTTTTATTTTATCACTCATTTCATTATAAACATTGTGATATTTACTGCGTTATATTTGTAATTGTTGCCGCCGTACATTCGGGGTACCCTTGCAACGTTTGACACATGAGGAGCGCAACAGGGAAAAAGTATGAACCAATTCAGTACTTTAGTTACCGCTCCCCTATATTATAACTCCATGGTAGGTACACTTTCTTCGATAGTCGTTCATCATCCATTCTCTCGAGATGTCCCAACCATCCCATCGTACTTTTTTGTACTTTCATTCTCTTTCATCTCCACACTCGTTCATCACCCAATCATTACGTACTCTATCACTCAGTGTCTTTCCAGCCATTGCTCTCAGGTAAGCCGTTTCAACCGTACATACTTTACTCAGCTCACATTCATTAACTGTCCATGCCTCACTTCCATAGATCACCAAACAAATAATCCTAATATTATTATTATTACCACATTGTTCCCAAAAGGTTCACATGCGGTGAATGGAACCTTACCGGTGTGATTCACATCAAAACAGCGCTCGATAAATAAATCATCCTAGTATATTTATATAAGCAAAGTATAGTCCTTTTTTAGGTAGAATGTTAAAGTTAAGGGGGTAGAAGAGTATGGATATGTATGTGTATTTTTTTCCTGAAAACTGTAAAACCTTGTATATAACCTGACAGCATGTTTGTATGGCGTGATAATGCTTGCAGCAGTACAATCATTATTATTATACCACCAAGTAACTAAAGCTCAACCTCAGGATGCGGATCGAACCGTAGACAGCTCCGTAGTCTAAAGGTCAACGCTACGGACTAGTTAATATGCAGAATGCTGTGAGTTAGGTCCCCGGCGTAACACCAAAAAAAAATCATGTGTATTTTTTATTGTTAATCGGTATTAATTTATCCGTTTTTTAAAGTATAATAACCGTGTTATTCACACATAGCAAATCCATGGCTCAACCGCCACCTAATGAGGATTTTCGATACAAATAAAAAACGATGATTCATGGGTCAGTTACGGATCAATCGTGTTGTGAATAACCCTGTAAGTTAATAATGTATTTTATAATTTGTAATATTTTATAATTTTTAGTCTTGTTTTCTCTTGATCGTAAAGTGAGCATGAGACTGAATATGTATGTTGTACAATATGGTGCACTTTGCCAATGTCACCCCTGTTTCAGTAAAGGCCGTCAAAAGTTGCAGAGTTTATGTTAATTTCAGATTTGGGTTTATTTGTTGTAAGTTCAAATGAGGCGTGTGTAAGCGCGAACTTATATGTATATATAAATTTCTGTTTGTGGGAATGCATTTATAATAAAATTAATGGATCTTCAATGTGAATATAAATTTGTTTAGATTATAGATAAAGGGGGCACCTTACCACTAAACCATTTTTGATACACAGTTAAAATTTATTAATCGGACATTAGACGATCCGCTGTAAAATAACTTACATTATTTTCTTCAGTCATCGTGCAGAGAGGGTATTAGTGGTATTACGTTAGCTACGTCGCTAACGAAACGTCGCGAATAATGTAAGTTCTCTTATAACGGTTCGTCTAATATCCGATTAATAAATTTTAGCTGTGTAGTTATTTTAATTTTAAATACATTTTTGACACAGTTTGATCGAACCCTAGCCCTCTCCATTGGGGAACAAACGTCTGAACATCAGTCCAAAAACATAAATATCGAATAGGTTCTATCTTTTTGTGTCCTAAACCAGTCGTATATCAAAAGAGTAATAAACTTTATTTTGTTTCACCTAAGATATAAGGCAGAATATGTATTTTGCTTGTCGATTCTTAAGGTATTAGGTAGATATTGTTATGAAAAAAGACCGAGATTTCCCACCTAATGACAGTCGCATAGCAAGATGGTCGTATAACAAAATTTGTATAGTATTTCAGTCATACATTTATATGTTGCTTTTAAGTTTAAATTGGTTTGCTAAAAGAGTATTCGTAATCCAAAACTGGCATGTTTCACGAAGGTCGTATAACGAAGTGAGCGTATATCGAGTGATAATGTATGTGAATGTTTAGTGCACGCCATGGCATCGCAAATGTTGACACCGGAGGCCTTGAATTCACAATGAGGGCACCTACACCATATCCTAGCTAATACTGACTATTCTACTGGCTGTACGTGGGTGTATATCAAGTGAGCTAGGTCGTATAACGAGTGAGGTGTGCGGCTATGAAAATTTGTGAAAACAATGTTAAATTTGTGAAGAGGAATGCAATTCACCAAACAGTTTACATCTGACCTGCAACTTTAATTATAAATTAATATTTCAATGTTTGTTAAATTAATGGCTTATTTATTGAAGTTCACCCAATGAGTAGGTATCTATTAACTGAGGTTTAAAGCTTTTGTCAAGGGGTCCCCCGACGGGAATTGAACCAACGTTATTTTATTTCAAACACGCTGAGTCTAGATATTTTTTTTGATCCTATCAGCCATAATGCTGAAAACCGTCAATCCACTAGGTGTGGACAAAGCCTCTACACATATTGTGTCTCGACTTTATCTTTCCATACTTCTTTTTTCTCTCTGACGTTTCTCACTTTCATACATAGTTCTCTTTTCGTTTTCATACTGCAGATGTAAGATTTTTTAGATTTCACTTATTTGGTCAATCCACTCTTTCTTGAGTCTTATTACACAATTACATGAGGTATATTACGTATAGAAAATATTTTGAATATCAAGAACCATAATCTCATGTAGAACTTGTATAAAAATTGTTAGTCTCTTTATGAAATGAAAGAAGTACGTAAGAATCCAAAAAAATATATAAATAAATACATATTTATTCTGAAATATTACTATAACTCAGATTATAGATTATAGATGTATTGGAAATGCCTTGTTGAGCAATAATAATTACTCTTAATGGCCATTGCGTTTTAAGTAAAATTATTAGAGTTTAGCAAGCCAGAATGAAATGAGTTGCGAAATGTGTTTTTTGAAAAAAAAGCCATAAAATTATATCGATCGTAATCTGACCTTTGCCTTTGAAAGAAAAAAAAAAGAAATTAGCAATTTATCAATAATAATGTTACAAATGTGTAATTGTGAGTCTGTGAAGTTTCAAGATGTAGGTGCTTAAATTATTGTAATTGTATTTGTTCGAAATTGTGTGAGTGTTAACTCGAATATTCTAAACATAATGTTCTGGCGAGGTGTCGCATGTGCCAGTCACCAATGTTTCGAGAATAACCCGTATTCTCTCATTTAAATAGAGACCGAGATGCTCTGAAGCGAGACTTGTATCTAAGCTGCCGAGCTATACAGTTCAAAAGCAACTCTGTACTGAATGTGAGCCGTATCTAAAATGAATTGTGCAAAATAAAAAACCGCAATTTTTTATCAAAATTGAACCCGGTAAAATCATTACAATAATAATGAAATGGAAATAATAAGAAAAATGGAAACAAATAACCAATAAAAAAGAAAATCTTTTTGAGACATGATTGTGAAATTTCACAACCAAAAATGCGTTTCTTTTGCCTTGATGCCATCTAATCTATAACCTAAGTTTCTAATATGTAACATTGGAGATTCACATTATATGAATTCTGACAAGCAGACACGTACAAGTTAACGCTTGCCCATGCCGCATGTGAAGCTACAAGATAAAATCCAAATCTCAAATGAGCATACACCCTGCAACTCTTGTCCACCTTCCCTGAAGCAGAGATGACATTGACAAAGTGAAAAACTTTCTACAGCATGGGTGGTCAGCCGCATACCAACCTATAAGTCAAGAAACTTTTTAATCATGGTGCATAGAATTAATTTTTTGCACATTTTTTACTCAGTTTTGTCAACGTTTGCCAGTTGGATTTTTTAAAGAAGAAAAAAGCAGAGAAAAAAGGAGAAATAAAGTTTGGATCGCGTTCAAAGCCCGCACGATCAATATCAAGCAAAAAAATATACTTTAATACTTTGGAAAGCTCTGCCTTTTTCATAAAGCACCCTTATTCCCGCCTAACGACACGGGCTTCTCAAATATTTACACACTCAGCGCCTCTGTACTGCTCGAGCGGTTTTTAACGAAATTTCGTTAAAACTTTACGCGTGTATACCTACAAAAATGCCTAAATTCAAAGCAACTTAACCGCAAAGGACGCCATTCTACTGGGAAGAAATTTAAAACGTTTTTTTTTTTATATAATCTTGTTACACGAAAGACTTACTGCTTTGTGCGTTTTAATTTATTTTTTATTCAGGCCAAAGAGAGTTTTTCCATTTGAATGTTTACTTTTCTAAATAGAAGGAAAACTAATTTTCTTCTTCCTTTTCTAGATCTCCTTATATAAGCTATTCCTTATTATAGCTACTCCTCCTGTGATCAAAGACAAAGAACAGGATGACTGTGAATCCGCAACGTATGCATCTTGGCGAAAGGAAGGGAAAAAATGCCAAATTGCTTGGTGAGTTTTTATTTTCACATGTAAGGCTGGTTTTAGTGTCGCGCTGACAACACGCTGACCGTCAGCGTTGACAGCCAAATATATGAACTTGTCGCGCTGACAGCTACGCGCCATTCTAAAACGCTTCCTACAAGTTCATATATTTTGAACGGTCAGCGCTGACGGTCAGCGCGTTGTCAGCGCGACACTAAAACCAGCCTAAGTCACATAAGTTTCACATTTGTCGGTGTTATGGCCGCGGGGATCAAGACAGGTTATTTGGAACCGGATAACGCTGGTTCGAATCCCGCGACGATAACTTCGACCCTGGTTCAACAGATGCCGTTGCATGCACACAAGCTTCTGCTTTCGCATGAAGACAACTGGCCAGGCAAAATAGGTTGGTGGATTGCATTCCTTTCCACAAATCTATTAAAAAAAAAAAAAAAAAAGTGAGCCGGCCATACACAAGCCACTACTTTTAGGTTAGCTTTACTACCAAGGGGTAGTTTTCATTTATTGTGATGGCTGGGTAAAGCTTACCCATGTTTTGATTTTGGGATCGAGATCAACACCGAAACGTGAAATCATTTTTGACACCCTTGGTGAAATCGAACCCAAGGTCTCTGGCACGGAACGCAAGTATTCTACCTACTGAGCTATTGATCAGACCGGACAAGTTCATTCTAATTCGTCGTGCAAAAAGGTTGCCTCCTAAAGACATTGGCTACATCTCCAACAAAAAGTCAAGAATCATATTAGTTCCCCCACTCCGAAAACTTATATATATAAACAGTGAAATTACTTAAAATTTCTAAATAAAGAAAAGCATTTATAATTTCATGAATAATTAAAATATGAAAGCAACAATTAAGTATAATTTCCATTAGTGTAAAACCTTTTGCCCGCGATGTTCTAACAAAGACAAAGCAATTTATATTGTGCTTTTGTGTGCAAAGTACGAGTAATTTAATTTTTATTAAAACCCATCATTAATTATATTTTAAAATACCTCAGAATATCGTTCATTTGATTAAAAGCTATTTTGAATTAGAAAAAATGAATGTGTACTTGTACTTGTATCTAGCCGCCATTACTTTTGGGGTGGCCAGGACCTCCACATATGTGTCTCTACTTTTTTTTTTTTTTTTTTTTTTTTTTTTTTTTTTTTTTTTTTTTTTTTTGTGCACAACAGGTTACCCTAATTACAGTGCACCCTCACAGCTATCAACACGCTGGGAGGAACTCTTTTGCTAAATTTTTAAATCTTAATAAATTACATTCAAAAATGTCTATATTTGACTTATTTAAGAGCTTTATACTCCGAGTCACAGGGTGTTGCGCCACGACATCAGTACGGCTTTTCGGTACATGAAATAGATCATGTCCTCGCCCTCGGGTGTAGTCGTCAGGCACATACAACCTGTAGCCCTCCAACAGGGTGGGACTGTCAATTAAGCCGTTGATGACCTTATGAGTGAGCACCATAAGGGACCTGTTGCGCCTCGTTTCAAGGCTTCTAAATCCAGTCTCCCGAAGTAGCTCCTCATGATGCATGAATTGTGGGTAACTTCCACACCGCCTCATGAGGAGATACCTGAGAAACTTTTTTTGGACTTGTTCTATCATATCTATGTACTTCCGCTGGTAAGGAGTCCAAACCTCGACAGCGTACTCTAATTTGGATCGTATAACGCAGCTAAAGATGTCAACCATCGCTCTGGGGTCAGTGAGTTGTTTGCTCACTCTGATTACTAATCCCAGCAGCTGGTAGCACTTCGTCATCAGCTGCGTTATATGATCGGAGAACTTCAGTCCAGGATCAAACACAACTCCCAGATCCCGCATTGATTTCACACGAGACAGTAATTGCCCACCAATACTGTACTCATGCAAGATGGGTCTGAAAGATTTAGTGAACGACATTGAGACACATTTCTTTGAGTTAAAGAAGAGCTTGTTTTTCTCAGCCCAAGCTGCTAATGCATCTAAATCATGTTGCAGATTTATGCAGTCGTGAATATCTACGACTTTCGTGTAAACCTTCAAATCGTCTGCATAAAGAAGACAAGAGCTGTACTTAATGATATCTACTATATCATTAATGAATATAATAAAGGCCAATGGACCCAGATTTGATCCTTGAGGAACGCCGGAAAATGGCTGAAAGGTATTAGAGGTAAAACCATTTATCTCGACGTACTGTCGCCTGTTCCTCAAATAGGAGGCAAAGAAAAATAAGAGGGATTTAGAAAACCCAAGAACATGCATTTTTTCAAGAAGGATATCATGATCTACCTGATCAAATGCTTTCGAAAAATCCGTATACACTACATCTGTCTGGAGCTGAGAATCCAGATTAGAAGCTACGTCTGCACTAATAATAAGAAGATTAGAGACAGTAGATCTCTTTGGCAAGAAGCCATGTTGATGTATGGTGATACGAGATTTTATATTTTCTAGTAGATTCTTATGAATCAAACTTTCAAATATTTTAGCAAATGTTGATAGTATAGAGATTGGTCTATAGTTATGAACATCTGTCTTAGAATCAGATTTATGTATGGGGATGACTTTGGTGAGTTTCCAAATTTGCGGAAATGTGCATCTTTTCATACATAGATTGAAAATAAATGTCAATGGTTTTGCGATGGATTTTGCAATAGCCAAAATGACTTTTGGTGGAATATTATCTGGACCTGCTGCTTTGTTAGGATTTATGCCAACTAAGCAAGATTGTACCTCATCCAATGTGAACAGGTCAATGCTAATATTATTGGAATTAGATATTGGCAATTTTTTGAGAGTAGATTCCACATCTAATTCAGGGATTCGAGAGCTGTAAACGGATTGAAAATATTCTGAAAACCTTTCACAAACTGATTGAGGATCTGTAGTAATAAGGTCTTCATCCATCAGTGTAGGGATTGAGTTACCATCTTTCCTAAATGATGTAACATATTTCCAAAATTCCCTAGAATCACTTCCAATCCCGGACTGAATTTTATCAAGGTAGGACCTCCGAGCACTCTTAATATCAGTTTTTAGCTGCGCGCGCTTTTTTGAGAATTCACCATAATTATAAATAGTTCGGTTTTTATAATATTTCTCATGAAGTCGCTGCTTGCATTTGATATTGTCGATAATATCACGAGTAAACCAAGCTGGATAAGTCCTACTTTGATAATTAGTTCTCTTTTTAGGTGCACAAAGAGAAATAATCTTAAATAAAACATTATAAAAATATTCTACTGCACAGTCAGGATTTACAAAATTATACATGTCATTAAAATCAAAATTACTTAAAATATCATTAATTCTAATTACGTCTAAGTATTTATAATTAATACTATTGTCAGAGGACGGCCACCTTTGTATGTATGAGTGCAATGCATTGCTGCCCTCACCGACACATACATCAGCGTCCCTAGCTCGTACCTGTGTGCGTGCACAGCGCAGAGGCGTACCTCGGACCTTTGCCGTAATTGAGAGTGTGGGGTGGTAGCTGTCCTCAGTTACCAACGGCTCCAAACATCGATCCACTGCACACGACATCCTCTCATTCGTCAGTACGAAATCTAGGATGCCGGCGTGGCCGTTTGGAATAGTGTTGGATTGGGTGAGGAGGTTGCTTTCAAGGAAGCAGGAATACTCGAGGAGAGCAGAACCGCTAACGCTATTCATGTTAAAGTCCCCCAGTATCATAACACTGCGGTTCCCTAGTACCCGAGCATTCCTCTCCATATATTCATAAAAGAGAGTTCTTTCCTCCTCTCCTCCCTGACACTGAAAGTAGACGACGCACACGTAGATGGGGGAATGATTTTTTACAATCTTAATCCACAAGTGCTCTCCGTCCGTTTCCAGGTCAGGCATCCTTTTTGACACTAGCTCATTTCTGACTGCAAGGCAAACACCACCCCCCCGATTGCCGCGGTCACGCCTATGCACTGTGTACCGATTGTCGAATAGCTCAGATGATAGTACAGAGGTATTCAACCAGGTTTCTGTGAGGGCAACTATGTCTGAGTTTTGAAGGTAGATATTGGTTTGAAAGTCATCTACCTTTGTATTCAGACCTCTCACATTCTGGTATATCGCACTAATAGCCATCTTTACTGTGGTAGAATTTGGCGATATACACGCCCTTTGGCCACATGACATACTTTATTCGGTCCTTGCAAACTTCTTCCATCCCTCTCTTCGTGCATGTTCTTCGCTTTTCCTCTGTATGTATGTAAACAACGCAACACGCAACGCAATATACACCACAGCACTGCGCAGCTAACGGCCCTGCAACTTGATCAGGACATCAACTGCCACATCATTAACACCTCTGCGGCACTTTAACAAGTGTCATTGACCCCTAGTGTCTTTTGAATCTAAGTAGTCTTCCGCACAGGGTTCCTTTTAAATAAATATATGCCGTAAATAAATAAATATCTAAAAATAATAGGTTTAGGTATACAAGGATGACCACCTGTATTGTAAAAAAGTAGTAAGCCCTTGCCGCTGCTACCCTTGTTGCAAGGAAAAGCTTCATGAGTTGCAAAGCTCATGTTCATGTGAGGTTCACATTTTTGTAAATACTCACAAATATATGCAAACTAATACCTGACCTGAAACCACTTATACCTGGCCAGAAGGTTTTCGCATTTATAATTGGAAGGTCGCTGGTTCGATTCCCATTGGAGCACAAAAAATAATAATTTATTTCTCAAAAATACGTCTTGGCTGGATTGAACAAATTATCTACCCTTACCGGTCACCAAAGATCCATTCCTAAAACCTTAAGGCAACTGGGTCTTACATGAGAATTGGCGCTTTCTAAAGCAACGACCAAATTCACAGATGGCACTCGAGGTGTGTAATTTACACAAAAACAGCGCTCACCAAATACGTCATCAGATCAATTATTTTTATTGTATCCATTATCCATTTCAAACAAATCCTGGATTACCGCCTTTCGTTCTATTTCTTTCTATTCCTTGACTCTTAGGTTGGTATGTGGCTGACCACCCATACTGTAAAAAATGGTTCACTTTGTGGCCCAAATGGCCAACTCTTTATCAGGGAAGGGCATCAAGAGTTGCAGGGCTTATGTGGATTTGTGATCGGGGTTTTATGTTGTAAGTCCACATGCGGCATGTGTAAGTGCAAACTTATATGTTTCTGCTTGTGGGGATGCATATAATCTGAATCCCCAATGCTACATATCTTTGCAACTTAGATTAGATTAGATAGGTTGGTATGATGCCGACCACTTATACTGTAAAAAATGGTTCACTTTGCCTAAGTCTATTTCAGGGAAAGTCGGCAAGAGTTGCAGGGCTTATGTTGATGTAAGATTGGGTCTTTATGTTGTAAGTCCATGCATGTGCATGTGTAAGTGCAAACTTATACATTTCCGCTTTTGGGAATGCATTTAATCTAAATCTAAATCTAAATCTAAGCTGCAAAGATATGTATCATTTCAGATTCATATTAAATGCATTCCCACGAGCAGACACGCATAATTTCGCGCTCACACATGCCGCATGTGGACCTACAAAATAAAAACCCCAATCTCAAATGAACATAAGCCCTGCAACTCTTGCCGACTTTCCCTGAAACAGGAGTGACATTGGCAAAGTGAACCATTTTTTACAGTATGGGTGGTTAACCTCATACCAACCTATCAGTCAAGGATTTTTTTAATTTAATAAAAATCATAAATGTAATGTATCTTTGCAACTTAGATTATAGATTTAGTTCTATACGACTCATATTTTTTTGAATAATACTTACTTAACAAATACATACAAATCATTTGCATTGAACATAATCCGTTTTCACTTTTTCATTAAAAAAATCTTTCAGATGGCTTAAAGAATCACTTCAATAATAAATCCTTTTATTACTGTAAGAACCCCGCCACAAATGGGATCTTCTTATCATTAATAACTGATCCCCGTTACCGGCAGGGCCTTATAAATTTTAAATCACCACAGACACTATTTGTACTTGTAGGATATATACAACCTTATCCATCTACCGAGTATCAAATTGGGGGGATGTTTTTTTGAACGAGCGAACGACCGTCCCCTCTGAAATCTAAAAACCAACTGGTGTTTCAGACTTCTGTATTTGCGGTATCTAAGTATATAAATAAACGTGTAAACTCAACTAAATTATGTATAAAAAGTGAAACGATCTCTATAAGTGCTGTTTTAGTTTTTGTACTTTTTCGGTAAACGCTGTTATTGAGCTTAGACGAAATGCTTCATACTTGAAGTGGTTTTCATGTGAAATACCTATACGCTGAATCGGGGTGTTAAAAGTGTGCGCCGATTTGCTATATTTTTTGCAAAATAGACAAAAGAGACTCAGTTTCTGTAAGGCTGGATAAACTTTTGTTATCTATTGTTTCATTTCTAGTTTTCAACCCAGGGAAAATCAAATTTGCACAATAAAACTATTTCTGTTGTGTTTCCTGGAAATGGAACCTACGACTTTCTGTTTTTGAGTGCAAAGCGTTAAACACTGCACTTGGGACCAGTTAGTTAAATGAATTTGTACAGTTCTATGATTGGAGTTAGAAGAAAACACCAAAACGGGAAATCATATCTGAAACCCTCTGCAGGAATCGAACCCTAGAACTGTTGCATTGAACGCAAGCTTTGAAACAAGTGAAGTGCCGAATGGACCTACTTTTTATTGAATAAATTTGACTTTATTATGTACTTAATTGTACATTGAAGCTTTCACGGCCGGTTCTTGTTGACACAATCACTTTATTCGGGCTATGTAGCCGTGGTCTGGTTAATTCTTTCCGGACAGTTTCGCCCATTGCTCTGATGGGCATTATCAGCGGTTGGCTAGTCGCTGTGATCTTTCAGGACAGCAGATCCTGTAAGAAGATCACAGCGACTAGCCAACCGCTGATAATGCCCATCGGAGCAATGAGCGAAACTGTCCGGAAAGAATTTATTATTTACTGTTTACAACTGTTGTGTAAATATTTTTTCGATCAAAAATATCTTTTTCTACTCCCATTTGGTAATTTACTAATTACAAAACGGCTAACGCAATCACAATGCCATACATTTCTACAGCCGTTGCATAATGTTACATTATGCAACCGGTAACCGTGTTAAAATGAACATGTGCGCATGCGCATTGTCAGAATTGGAACCATTTTTTAATTTCAAATGTCAACCTTGTATGGGGGTATGAAGACCTGTCAATCCAAGATGGCCGCAAGCGATCAGCTGATTAGGCTTCATACAATATTAGTGATATTCGGTAGGTAGGAATTACCGTGGTGATGAGACTTTCAGCCCTGTTCAGATGAAAATAAATAAGTATATTTTATGTGTAGAGTCAAATAAAAATTGTGAATAGTGCTAAAATTTATCGAATTTATTTATCGGATTGCTCCAAATAAAGCTTTCCTTTTTTCAATGGAAAATAAAAGGCTTGAAAGGAAAACAATACAAAAAATTTCACCGCAAAAAATAAACAAACTCAAAAAGTTACTTGGTTAATAGGTGAGTATGAGGTTGATCACCTATGCTGTACAAATTTGGTTCACCTGCCAATACAACTGCAGGGCATATGTTTATTTGAGTTTTGGGTTTGAATGTTTAAGCTTATATGCAGGATGTAAAAGCGCGACCTTATACATATGTGTCGGCTTGTGGGCATGAATTCAATATGAAACCTAAATATAATTTATTTTTACAACTTAGGTTAAATTAGATAATCGAAGGGAATGATAAATCACACGTTTTGACAAAGGTAAGGTTTTAATTACTTCAAGTGGACGAGTACATTATAATTACTATTATTCACTATTTTGTTAATTCTCTCATGGTCGTAGAAAAAGTATTGTATGCCACTGCACGTAATTAGTCTTTGTAACACTCGTGCTTTCTATTGTGCCATTCGGCTGCGCCGCATGGCACAAACTAGCACTCGTGTTAAAAAGACTATCATTACTTGGCAGTGGCATAAATAACTATTATCATTAATTGATGAGGCATTCACTTTGTAACCTTTCATTTTTAAAAAATTAAAATTAAAAATAAAAAACAAATTGTATAAGGCTACGGGGCGAGTAAAATTTAATAATGTACGACCGGTTTCGGAAACAATGTTTCCATCATCAGGTACAAAATATTACTGACTAACAAAATAAAATATAAATTAGTGTAATACACTTTTTTTACTCGCCCCGTAGCCTTATACAATTTGTTTTTTATTTTTAATTTTAATTTTTTTAAAATATCTTTGTTTGAAATTGCCTAAAATTCAGGCGCAGTTTAAAATTGCATATACATTAGGCGCCTGAAAAATTATGCAATTTATTTTATTTAAAAATTGAAAACAATGCTATTACGACGGAGTTTTTCATAAAAGCTTCATAGAAACTTCCTCAGATCATCATGCCGTTGATAAAGTCCATCGCAGACATTGGCGAAACGGATGGAAGCTCCAGCTCTTATAACCAAAGCAACATATCCCGGGAAGCAACTGTCCAATGAAGTTGAATATTGTTTTTAACATACATTATATCTCAAGTACAAAACTCCTCTCGATTGCGTAAATCGAAAAAATGATTTAAAACTAAATCACTCTCTAGGAGAGCCTGATTTACGCAATCGAAGTAAGTTCTATAATCTATAATCTAAGTTGCAAGGATATATTCATTTAAATCTTTCAGATGTATGCCCAAACACAAACCAACACGTGTAGTTCGCGCTTACAAATGCTGAATGTGTACTTACAAATAAAATCCAAATCTCAAATGAACATAAGCCCCACAACTTTTGCCGACCTTCCCTGAAACAGGGGGGACATTGGCAAAGTGAACCATTTTTTTACAGTATGGGTGGTCAGCCTCATACCAACCTATTATAAGTCAAGGAATATGAATAATAAATTACATTTAAATATAAAAAAGAACAAAACCTTAAAAAGAAATCTATACAAAAAAAAGTCAAAATTTTCCTATGCAAAAAATGTAGCAAATTAAAACACCAACATTAGAAATCAACATTGCAGATTAGTCGCCACTTCTTCCTGTCCTTGCATACTTTTTTCATTTCATCCAGAGTCATAAACTTTTTCACACAAGTCCTCCTTTTATTATGACTCTGGATATCACATTCACTCGCTATTTCGAAAATTTGGTCCATCCATACCTTTCTCGGTCTTCCTCTTCCACTACATCCATCAATTCTCGCAGCATGTACTTTCTTCGACAGTTTTTCCTCATTCATTCTCTCCAAATGTCCAAACCATCTAAGTATACTTCTTTTAATCTTTACTTTCACACTTTCTCTTACACCACATTCCTCTCTAACAAAATCATTCCTCACTCCGTCTTTTTCTAATCATACTTCTTAAGTAGTCCATTTCCACTGTATGGGCTTAACTTATCTCACTTTCCTTCACCGTCCAGGCTTCACTTCCATACATCAGAGTGGGCACTAGTATACCACCGTGCACCGCCAGTCGAACATTTTTCATTTAGTTCATGCAAAATATTTATACTCGCGGTAAAGATGCTTTTTGAGTAAAGAGATTTGTCGATTTGTCATTAAAATATTGTTAAAAAATTGTACCAATCGAAATTCGGTAAAAATTGGCGCAGGAGCCTATTACCCAAAACGGATACATTTTCTCTTTGTCTGGCTCTATACGAGTGAAAAGGACAACTACCTATTAAAGTAAAATCTACGTCGTACTGGATGAAATGACCATTTCACATTTTCTTACATTTTGAGGAGAGCTATATATTAAACCATTTGTACTTCTTTATACGCAGCAGGTTATTTCTGACACTCAAAATCTTATTTTGGTGAGTTAACTTTTTGTTAAAAATTTTGTACACAGAAAAATGTATTTTCATCAATAAAACAGATATACGAGTATAACATTTAAGGCTCATAATAAATGCATTCTCATAAGTAGACACATTTAAGTTCGCGCTTAAACATACCGCATGTGGAGTTACAACCTAAAAACCTAATCTCAAATGAACATTAGCCCTGCAAGTTTTGCCGACCTTCCGTGATACAAATGTGACATTGGCAAAGTGAACCGTTTTTTACAGTATTGGTGGTCATCCTCATACCAACCTATAAACTAATGAATTTATTGTTTTTATTGTAATATTTCTTTTCCTAGTTGCATGATATTACACATACCACATATTATGACTGTATATGCACGCTAAAAAGAGAGATGGGCTTATGGGAAAGCCAGCGAGTGGAAACGAGACAAAAACTAGGATCAAGGGAACTCCCACACGTCACACAATGATGCTCAAAGTTTGTATTGGGGAAGGAAATAATTAAAAGTTTAATTAAAGGCATTGAAATTAACAAGAGGTTCTCAAATTATGGATTGTTACCCCTTTTGAGAATGAAATTTACAACCTCCTAGATAAATATGATTAAGTAATGTCCTGGTTTTTGAAGATTTCAAATACCATTCATTCATGCTACAACTACCAGAAAGTTCTATTTGCGCAGGTGACCAGAGTAAGAATGCAATTCTACCGTCCAGTTGGTAGAGTGCTTGCATTCCATGCCAAGAACTCAGGTTCGAATCTCACCAAATGATTTCCCGTTTCGGTGTTTATTTCAAACCCAAAATAAAATACTGGCAAGAATTGCTCAGTCTTCCCAAGACATGAGTACCAGCCCCACGGGAATCGGGAGGCCCCCTTACCTGTAAAAATATATAGGTTCCACTCACCACATACGACCCAATCGGAGAAAACGCGTCATGAAGTTTTTTTTTATAAAAATAGATTTGTGTATAAGAATGCAATTATCAAACCTATTTTTCCTGGCCAGAAACAGGTATTAATATCATCAATCAATTATTCATTATTATATATTTTAACGAATTTTTAACTGCCCAACTTACCCAATGACATCTGTTGAACCAGGATCAAAGTCATGGTCAAATGACCCAAGCGGGGATCGAACCAAAGTTTTTTTTTTTTTTTTTTTTTTTAAGAAATCCTGTGCGGGAGACTCCCTAGATTCTAAAGACTCTAGGGGTCTATGACACTTGTTGTAGTGCCGCAGAGGTGTACGAGCTTGGTCGTCGCTACAAAGCGCCATTACTCAAGCAAGACCCAGTTGCTGTAAGGCTGGATGGACCTTTGGTGACCGGTCATTGGTAAAGGTTTTGAATTTTTCAACCCAGCGAAGAGCACATTCGAAATATAAATGGTATATTTTTGTGCTCCGCCGGGATCCGAATCCACAACCTTCCATTTTACGAGTCCGAAGTGTTGCCACTACGGACTACGGACCGGTCCAAGATGCCAACGACACGCGGTGTGCCTGAGCGGTTACCCATCCAAGCACTGACCGCGCCCAATGTTGCTTAACTTCGGTGATCTATGGGAACCGGTGCTTAACATGGCTAACGTCGTTGACAAATTCTATTCCAAATACGCAAAAAAGATCAGCCACTTGACTCTATCGGCCATAATATCGACATGGTTGACATTATAAAGTTACACTATATGTGTAGCTTAGTAGCCTTAATACCGCAGCGAGGCTTATTTTTAATGCGCGCCCACAAGTACGAGTAGATACATGGAAGGAAGTTTTTTTAGTAAAAAAAATATTTATTTATTTTTATTTTCAGGTAAATGTTGAGAGCCTCTCAAACAATGCGGAAGTCTTGAGTGGATAACCTATTCGCGCACACTCAAGTTTGAGCATCACTGGTAGAGGGGGAGAGAGAGAGAAGTAGAGAAATAGAGAGAGTCAGATGTATACATAGTATACCTTTATAGTTTATGACCTCACATACTAACAATTTACTGGCACCCTTTCACGTCCATACACAGTGGTAGATACATGAAGATTGCTTTACAGGCGGACATTATAAAGTTTATTGCCGAATTAAATTTATGCCTGAAAGATATTTGACAACAAATTTAATCATATAGACCGGTCCGTAGATCAGTGACAACACTTCATACTCTTAAATGGAAGGTTGTGGGTTCGAATCTCGGTGGAGCACAAAAAATATTCCATTCATATTTTTAAATATGCTCTTCGCTGGGTTGAAAATTTGAAAAAAACCTTCACTGAAAGGTCCATCCAGCCTTACCAGTCTAACCAGAAACTGGGTCTTGCTTGAGTTTTGGGGGTTTTGTAGCGATGACTCTGCGGCACTACAACAAGTGTCATAGACCCCTAGAGTCTCTGAAAATTAGGGAGTCTCCCGCACAGGATTTCTTAAAAAAAACATGGGCTTCATCTATATTATAATCTATAATCTAAGTTGCAGAGATATATTAACATTTAAGGCTCTTAAATGCATGCCCACAAACAAACACGTGTAGTTCGCGCTTACAAATGCTAAATGTGTACTAACAAATAAAATCCAAACCTTCAATGAACGTAAGCCCTACAACTTTTGCCGACCTTCCCTGACACAGGGGTGACATTGGCATTCATCATCATCATTAATAGCACGACAGCCCTGGGTGGGTCTTGGCCTCCTTGATCAACCGCTGCCTGTCCAACGCCTTCCTCCTCCAGTCCCATACTCCTACTGCACAGCAGTCTACCAGCACTCCATCCAGCCACCTTAAACTGGGTCTTCTCACTGTCCTGCGCCCCTTAGGGTCCGTCATCACAACGATATTTTCAATTTTCCAATGATTCATCCGCTGGATGTGACCCATCCAATTCTGTTTGTTGACTTTTCGTCCCCTTAGTGC